>CM060344.1:24284821-24289821 GCA_030674155.1 Stramonita haemastoma | reverse complement strand
CAAGGTATTGGAAATCTAAAAAGAGTTTTTGCTGTTTTTAGATTTTAGATTGATTGATTGTCACTGGCAACGATAGAATATTCAACTAGTGATATAGAACTTATCGACAATTTATAAGCTTACATGACCCCAAGCCTTTACCCAAAGCTTGAAATGGATAAAGTGCATTTCATAATAATCGCTGAGAGCCCAGTAACTGGCATGTTGAGGCAAAGACACGTCAATTTCTCCTCCTCTCCTCCTTTTTTGCGTTCCCTTACCAGGTGGGCTGTGTAGCCAGGTCTTCTCTCCTGGGCTTGTAGTCACTCTGCAGGAGGTCTGCCCGCTGGCCTCAGCCCACACATTCCCGCTTCAGAGCAGCTCATTTTTGGACAGGATACCTGCTGTTTATGGTCGTGTTTCCGTATTCCACTGGAAGCTGATATGAATTAGCTTACAGGATCTTTAATATGCTTGTTTAATCTCTCTCTCTCTCTCTCTCTCTCTCTCTCTCTCTCTCTCTCTCTCTCTCTCTCTCTCTCTCTATTTCTTCTCTCTCTCTCTCTCTCTCTCTCTCTCTTCTATTATATATATATATATATATATATATATAATATTATATATACATACACGAAGATAGTTATGGGGCTGGCAGGCCTGTACTTATCATAAAAATACACTAAATTTAACAGATGCGGCTGCCGAGATTTGAACCACGGCTTCATGGACCCTCTGGATTGAAGTCAAACAGTCCTAACCACTTGGCAAGAGCGCCTGTTAAACTGTTGTTGATTGAACTGGAATTAAGAAGAAGTGTCTTCACCTCAAACCTCATAACCATCATTATTATACTGATTATCATGATTATGAATGAATGAATCTTCACCTCAAACCTCATAAACCATCATTATTATACTGATTATCATGATTATGAATGACTGAATATCTTGATGGACCATTTAATTCACAACGACTCATAATACTATCAAAAACTCATTAAACTGTATAATCATGTGATTATGAAAAGCAATTTAACCACACATCAACAACAAAACCCCAAACTGTCCCAACACATCCACACATGCAAATAACAACACTACATTACTGTTATTGTCATGATTACACAATTACTCGCACATGGGCAATTTGGGCTTTCGAACCAAATTCTTGCGCTAAAAACCTAATGATTAACGGGAAGCAAGTCAAGAATATATTACAAAGGTATACAAGAGTTTATTCCCTTTACACGATTTCTGTTGGACGAGTTTGTGATAATGTGAATGATAAGAAAGTCACTCATATTTTCCATTTTTTATAATTTGAATAGTATAGTGGGTGACATGGATGACAAGAGCGTACCTAGCATGCAGTCTGAGACCTCCAGAAGGACAAGCTCCACCGTGTTTAACTTAAAGTTTCAGTCCTACGCCTTGATGTTAATTTTTTTTTCTTATCGCTTGGGTAGAGCCCCAAGGTTCACCAGTGGCCATATTTTTGTGTATGTGACCGTTTTTACCACCATTAAGGTTGCTGCATTCTGATTTCGGGATGGTGACCATCCTCCTATTGCATTTCCAAGAGTAACGTATACTTATTTGTCATATATCCAACACTTTTTTTTTTTTTTACAAGAGAGAGATTTGATTTGATTTGATTTGATTTATTCTTTTATATCGAGGATAATGGAATAAGCACTCTTCTGCTTTTTTTTCATCCAGTCCCCGTGTGTATGCAGTTTTGTAAATGTCATCTGTTCCCACCGGCACACGATGGCCTACTCTTACGAAAAGCGGAACAGGATTTAACGTGTGCGCAAGATGTTCTGCGTGTGCGTTCGCACACGGGGCCTCGGGAGAGGAGAGAGAGAGAGAGAGAGAGAGAGAGAGAGAGAGAGAGAGAGAGAGAGAGAGAGAGAGAGAGAGAGAGGAGAGAGAGAGAGAAGAGAGAGAGAGAGATGAAAACGAGGTTTATTCAATATAGGCCATAGCCCTTCTATGGGGACAGCTAAACATCACTTAAGTATCACAAAAATACAATCGCTGCAAAATATGATGAAGAAAAAAAAAGATTTTGACATGCATCACTTCTTATTCCATTGTAAAGAAACTGCAGATATTAAAAATATTAGTCATTCCTAACACTTTCAGAATGTCTTCTGAAAACTTTATACAGGTATATGCATAAATTCTTGAGTAAATGTTCAGTTTGATTTGACATAAGCAAAACTGCTCAAAATAAACATGGCTTTAAATAAAATTGAGAGGAGAGAGAGAGAGAGAGAGAGAGAGAGAGAGAGAGAGAGAGAGAGAGAGAGAGAGAGGAGGAGAGAGAGAGAGAGAGAGAGAGAGAGAGAGAGAGAGAGGAGGAGTCACACAACAAATATAAAACACAATCGCAATTATTTCTCGAAAATTTATTGCTAAAATCAAATCAACAATGGTAAATTGACGTTTTTAAAAGAATAGAAAACATGCAGGAAGGAAACAAAATTAATATTTTATACACAACAGAGATCTTGTGCAAATTTTACAAAGAAAGATGAAGCACATTTGCTCAGGTTTCCAATCAATGTATAGAGGTCATTTGTCAACAATAAACATTCTGGGTTTGTTGGCTGTGTGTGTTTTGTTTGTTTATTTTGGGGGTTGGTTGTTGTTGTTGCTTTTTGTGGTTTGGTTTTTTTTTTTTTTTGGGGGGGGTGTATATAAACATTGTTTTCTTATTGGGAATGGCACGCGTGCGTGTGTGTGTGTGTGTGTGTGTGTGTGTGTGTGTGTAAGTAATTTGATTTACGTCATTATTAAAAATCAGACAGGACATGTCAATGCAAACATTTTGACTCTCGCAGACTCTCATACTAATGCGGCTCCGTCTCTCATTACGTAATAATGAATCCGAACGTCAGAGAACTTTTGACGTCAAGACTTCATAGCTCGCTGTTTGACAGGTAACCAAGCGCTTCATTTGTGCTAAATCTGTTCAATGTCCATAATTACATGAACTGAAAAATTCAATCCACAATATTTAAAAACTTACATTTGCAAGAAGGAATGTTCAACATATCATTCTGTCATTTGTTTGTATTTGCGCTTTGATTTGTTTTGTTTTTTTACAAGATATAGCGCTATACAAATTCCTTGTATTATGTTTCATACCGGGTTTAGACTAGAATCCTCTCCATTTTCGTTGTTGTGAGGGAAACACAACCAGCCATTATTTGCTGTCAGACTGAGCATACCCATTGAAATCAGAAGTTTGACAGTGTTTGGTAGTTGGGGTTCAATCCTTGGTGGAACTGACTCGCCACCTGAAGAGCTAGAAGATATCATGATTCCCCCCCCCCCCCCCCCCCCCCTCACCCCTTCCAAACCTCCCAACCCCATCACCACCTCATCTTCAGGTGTTGTGGGGTAGGAGGGGGAAGGGGAAAATGCAGGGAAGGGAGGCGCAGGGTGAATGGTAAAGTCCCATAGTCCATCTTCTAAAGGTCGACGGTCAGTTTCCATAACTTATTTGTAGCACATTTGTAGACTATATATTGGGGGGGGGGGGGGGGGGGGGGAAATATATATTTTATATCACAGCGTTCTTAAGTTGACAATCATAAAAATGAACAGGATGTATTGCATATCAGTAACAGTTGATTTCTATCCCATTTGATTATTATCAACTTACAAACATGTATACAGCATAATTTTTGGGTTTTTTTTCTTAATTAAGTAAAAAAAAAAATTAAAAAAATCTGAGCAAACAACCAGAATTTATTGTAGTTTATTGCTGTGCTCTTTTGGTTGAGTATTTTCTCAGTAGATAACCCTTTTTTTTTTTTTTGGTCAAGTCCAAACTATATTTTATATTCTTGAAAACATGATAAAATACGTTTCCTTCTTGCTGGCTTCTACCATGTTTTATCTATTGCATTATAGATAAATTTACAAGTGTAACTTTTCATGGCACCGAGTTACAAAAAGCAAAGTTATCAATCTCTCTCTCTCTCTCTCTCTCTCTCTCTCTCTCTCTCTCTCTCTCTCTCTCTCTCTCTCTCTCTCTTCTATCTATCTATCATCTCTCCTCATCATCAATCATCAATCATCATCATCATCATCATCATCATTGTCATCATTCTAATGCAGAGAAAAACAAAAAAACAAAACCACACGCAGATACATCAATCAATCAAATTTTGATTCTTCTCTCTCTCTCTCTCCTCTCTCTCTCTCTCTCTCTCTCTCTCTCTCTCTCTCTCTCTCTCTCTCTCTCTCTCTCTCTCTCTCTCTCTCTCTTCCCCTCCATCTCCCTCCACTCAGCAGTTACAAATTCCACCGGCAGTGACCTTATGACTGGGGGACAGGGTGGGAGGTTTGGGGCAGGGGGGTCCAGTTCTGTTTTTTCCAGGGCTCCACACTGGCCATGAGGGTGCGGGTGACCTCGGAGAAGAGGCTCTCCAGGTTCTCCGAGGTCTTGGCGCTGGTCTCCAGGTGCCTCATCCGGAACCGCTGGGCAAGGTCATGACCTTCCTGCAAGGTCACCTGCCGCTTGTCGTCGAGGTCACACTTGTTGCCCACCAGGACTTGAAGACACTGCGGAAGAAACAGCGAGGGTAATCGTCATCATCGTCGTCAGCATGATGATGAAATGATGATGATGATGATGATAATGATATAATGATTGATGATGATAACAATCAGCAACTTTTGCACACACACACACACACACACACACCACACCCTACTCATCCCACCCACCACCACACACACACACCCTTTATATTATTTCATTTATATATATATATATATATATATATATATATATATATATATATATAAAAGTATATGCTGTGACCAACTTTCAAATGTGCATATTTTGTACCACTGAACAGGGCTTTAAAAAAAAAAAGAAGTTCCTACCAGCCGTTCAAGATAAATCTCTGAACGAGGTTCTAACCAATCCAAACTTGGTATGCGAGATAGTACTGTCTCTGATGCGCTCTCCAATAATTTCTTTTTGTGTGTAAAATATGA
>CM060344.1:24259821-24274821 GCA_030674155.1 Stramonita haemastoma | reverse complement strand
GAGGCAGGGAAGGCTGCTACAGAGGGAGGGCTACTACATCCTGCAGTGGATGGACAACACTCCAAGCTCTGAAGGGGCTTGTAGCTGACAACAGCTTTTGGCCGTAGCTAAGGTCTGAAGTACTGATGTGACTCCTCTAACAACCTTGCAGCTTTGCATGCAGCGGTGTGCACTAGCTCTGCGAAGATCTCCCGCTCTTCTGGGTCCGGAGTGAGCTCAGGAGTCGCATCTACCCGCCATGATGATGTGAGTGGTCTCTTGATGGGGACACGGGGCAGGGTGGGCACAGCCTTAAGCTGTGGTGAATGCGGCACAAAGCTAGTTCTGAGCATCAGCATCCTTCACCAGGAGGGGTCACAAGGTTAGACTGGTCACCAGCTGCTCTGATGTCGGTAATGGGTCGGCAGGCGAACCTCCTGCTCAGCTTCAAGCACAGGAGAAAGACTAGGCTCTATGGATCTCATCTGATACAGGGAACGCAGAAGAAGAAGAAGTGTGCAGCCATAGAATCATTCTTGTGGTGCAATGCTGCCAACTCCTCACATGTCAAAATCTGAAATCAGATTACGGATGAATTTTTAAGCAACTGACACGTCTGTTTATGTGGGGTTCGATAGAAACTTCGCTCTAAGAGACGAAAAAGATAACCCCATCTTGACTTTTATGAAAGAAACACACACACACAAATCATGACGAAATATACCCCAAAAAAAATTTTAAAATAAAGTATCACAGAGTTCCATCAATTAATGTTGTTGAGTTGATCTAGGAAAGAGGTATAAATTGGAGGGCATTGAATCAAAATCAGTTTGGTATCACATGTATGTTTGCTCTCTACCTCTACGGGAGTGACTCTCCTCAGTACCAACTTGATACACAGATTTCCGAAAAAACGTTACTACTGTGCCGCTAACACCATACATCATCGCCACAAATGTGCTTGATATTCTTATTCTTCGTCCTCAAACGCTTAGACAGCAACTATTTTTGTCTGTCATGTGAGCGAAAGTGTGTTGCGCTGCTGTTAAGCGCCTGGCAAGTCAGGCCCAGTGCGTCCGACTTCGACGCAGGAAAGAATTCTCATCTTTAAAGACTTTCTGGGGGGAAAGGGCAGGAGAACATGGACCAAGGAATCACAAAAAAAGACGAGAAGGAAGTGACTGGAAGAAAAGGAACAAGGCAGCAACAATGAGAGGGATAGAAAAGAGGGAATTCCTAGCACAGGGTTTCCAGAAGGTGGGGAAGCTGTTTATACTGACAGGCACCGAAAGATTCTTTTAATTGCTTTTCTTTAAACCCTGGTACAAATGATCAATCCAATGTCCCTGTTATCACCAGCATAGCATCAGTTATGTCTGTATCAGATCAACAGTGACTCGTTCCAACACAAAAATACTCCAATACTGCTCTTTTTCTTCTTATCATTTTGTGCGTGGATGCCTTCTTGCTTTATGTAGTGTCGTCTTGACAAGAGAGAGAGAGAGAGAGAGAGAGAGAGGAGAGAGAGAGAGAGAGAGAGAGAGAGAGAGAGAGAGAGAGAGAGAGAGAGAGAGAGAGAGAGAGAGAGAGAGAATGAATATGAATGAATGAATGAATGAATGAGCTTTATTTTTAATAAGCATTGGCACACTTTTTCTTCATCGGGCCCTTGCCCTGATTAGGGACAATCAAGACAAAACAACAAAAGAAAATACCTAACTTCTAACAGGACCCCAGAGAGAGAGAGAGAGAGAGAGAGAGAGAGAGAGAGAGAGAGAGAGAGAGAGAGAGAGAGAGAGAGAGAGAGAGAGAGGAGAGAGAGAGAGAGAGAGAGAGAGAGAGAGAGAGAGACAGAGACAGAGACAGAGACAGACAGACAGACAGACAGACAGACAGAGACAGACAGACAGACAGAGACAGAGACAGAGAGAGAATGACGTGTGTGTGTGTGTGTGTGTGTGTTGTTCTTCAGTTTAATGTCTATTCACACAAGTGATATTAGACACAAAAAAAAGTAAAACTTTTAACCAATGGTAGAAACGTGCGCGCGTGTGTGCGCGTGCGCGTGCGCGTGCATATGCCTCTCTCTCTCTGTCTCTCTCTCTCTCTCCTCTTTGTCTTCTTCCTCCCTTTCTCTCTCTCAAAATAAGTACACAGAAATTCTTTCTCTAAACAAGAGGTTTGTGTGAAGTAAACTGCTATCTCATGCAACGGACCTTGTAGATCAAAATGACATAGACACACACACTTTGTGACGATATTGTGGAATGAATGTTTGCTTTCCTCCTCCTCCTCCCCCACCCCTCCTCCTCCTCCTTCTTCTTCTCCTTTTTAATTAAAAAAAAAAAGAAATTGAGGTTTGCTACAACGCATATATAGAATGATTTGCAGTATCCGACATTTTGCAGAACAATCATGCTATACGTATGGCTGCTACTGATATGGCCACCGTTGTCGGCTGCGTGTTCAGCAACATAAATAAAGGAAGTGTCAGCTCCCGGAATAATAATATTTATTTATCTATCCTATTTACACTTCTTTTATTTCAGGGACAATAGATAACAGGGTTCGCGCTAGGATTTGTTAAAACCGGTACTACGAGTTGCCATTTCAGAGACATCTTGACCAACTCCCCCAAAATCGGTCCCCAGAAAATAAAATCCGGTACGTACTGTGAACAAAACGAAACTAATCAGTGAGGGGGTGGGGAGGGGGGGGGGATTGTTGGGCAGCAAAACTAAATCTAAATTGAACGTGAATCTCTCAGACTTTGACTGCCGTGCTGCTTGCTGCCACTCGCTTCTTGGGCATGAAGCCACGAAGGAAATAGGATTTTTTTTCTAGCGCCTGTGCCACTGTCCGTGTCAGTCTGTTGTTTTGCATGGCATCATTCGTGTGACTTATATTCTTCTTTCTTGTTTCTATGCTTAGCGCTCATCTAGATCTTTGTTCATTTTAGATTTGGTTTTCGACTCTTCTCTCTGAAAGCAACGCGCAAATTCATAGTCATAGACCCTCGCTTTTTCGCTTTTCGTAAGAGCAGGCCGTCGTGTGCCGGTGGGAACGGATTACATTTACAAAACTGCATACACACGGGGACTGGATGTGAAAAAGCACAGGAGTGCTTATTCCATTATCCTCGATATAAAAGATTAAAAGAATACAGAATAAATAAATCTAGGCTCCATTTACTCAATGTGAATGGAAGTCGCTGTCATGCCGAGAAGAGCGCGAAGCTCTATTCTTTCACAGTAAAGCTTGCTGTTCTGCGTGCTAGGCTAATGAGGCTGGCGCTAAAGATGTTCGTCGGAAGGGGTGGGAAGGGGTAGGTGCGGTAAGCACAGTACAGGCCCATGACAGACTGTCAGAAAACGTCACTTCAGACTTTTTTTTGAATCTAATCGGTCACAGGCGAACAGAACCGGTACGCGGTACCGGCTGCTTCGAAAATTTTCGGTATTCCCTGTTTACAATCGGTAAAATACCGACAATTACCGGTTATCGCGAACCCTGGATAAGCACTCAAATGCTGTCTGTCTGCCTCTCTGTCTGTCTCTCTGCCTGTCTGTCTGCCTCTCTGTCTCTCTGCCTGTTTGCCTGCCTCTCTCTCTCCCCTCTCTCTCTCTCTCTCTCTCTCTCTCTCTCTCTCTCTCTCTCTCTGCCTCTGCCTCTGTCCCTCTCTCCTGATAAATAATGAACCCAAACACCAGCTGTTAGCGTACACATATTTGCCAACGCGCATGTCAGTGCCATGCTAAATAATGGTTTGCTTTCATCCTCTGACGCGTACATGCATGTACGCGTAAGTTGCCAGTGGGGTTTTATCATCATGCAAAATGCGTTAACACGCTAAAGCAAACAATTCTCCTTTGGTTTGTTGTTGATGTTGTTTTTTTTGTTTGGTTGGGTTTAAAAAAAAAAAATCTTCGCACTTGTTTTGACATTAAGCTTCAGCTTCTTCTTCTTCTTCTACTACTACTACTTCTGCTACTACTACTACTACTACTACTACTACTACTACTACTACTACTACTACTACTACTACTACTGCTGCTGCTCCACTACTACTACTGCTACTGCCACTACTACTACTACTCCACTACTACTACTACTACTACTACTACTACTACTACTACTACTACTGCTCCACTACTACTACTACTACTACTACTGCCACTACTACTACTACTACTACTACTACTACTACTACTACTACTACTACTACTACTTTCTTCTTCTTCTTTGTCGAACGCTCAGACAGCAACTTTTGTTGTCTGGTATTTGAGCGAAAATGCATCACGCTGCCGTCAAGCGTTAAGCGCCTGGCAAGTCAAGCCCAGCCTATCCGACTTCGGCATGGAGGGGAATTGTTATGTTTCCCTTCTTTCTCGAAAAAAAAAAAATGGCAGGCGAATTGTCCAAGAAGCAAAAAAAAAAAAAAAAAAAAAAAAAACAGACAAGGAGGAGGTGACAGGAAGAAAATGGAGAAGGCAGAAACAAAAAGAGAGAGGGACAGAAAGGCGGGAATTTCTAGCATAGAATTTCCAGAAGGTGGGGGTGCATGCTATTTATACTGACAGGCCCCCCCGGCATCCATCCCCATGGGGGAAGAGAGTAAACTAACACAGTGCTTTTAAAAAACCCAACACATCAGGTCAGTTTAGGCATAAGTGACATCCTGTTATGAAAGAACTTGAGAGAGAGAGAGAGAGAGAGAGAGAGAGAGAGAGAGAGAGAGAGAGAGAGAGAGAGAAGAGAGAGAGAGAGAGAGAGAGAGAGAGAGAGAGACAGAGACAGAGACAGAGAGACAGAGAGAGAGACAGAGAGAGAGATGAGAGAGAGAGAGAGAGAGAGAGAGAGAGACAGAGACAGAGAGACAGAGAGAGAGAGAGAGATGCCACCGTGGTGGCTAGAACCAGGGTCATCAGATCAGGAGCACAACGCTCTAACCACTAGGCTATCCAAAACTCCTTATTTGAATCTGGCCCATGTTCAACCTCTTTAAAGTCGGGTTAGGCATGGCGTCACCTTCACTACCCATCTGTTGGGGGATTTCCGTCCATGGGAAAAGCAGTCCCCTGCTCGGGTTAAAGTATATACAGAGGTCACTAGGCCTATGCAAGTTCGCTCAATGGGAGAAAACATACACATTTTTTGTCGTTGGTTAGTGTTTCTATGTTCACCAAATGGCGAGATTTTGCGTATGCGACCGTTCTTGCCCACCATGAAGGTAGCTGCATTCCGACTTCGGGGATGTATGCTGGGTATGTTCGTATTTCCGTAACTCTCCGAACGCTGACATGAATTAATGATTTTTGAACGCGCATATTCAGACTTACATATGTGTATATACACGAAAGAAGTTAAGGGACTGGCAGGTCTGCACTTGAAGTTGACCGGGGAGATCGTAAAAATCCCCACCCTTTATTCACCACAGGACTTCATGGACCCATGGGATTGACGTCGAACGGTCTTTAACCACTGGGCTACAAGGTAAAGTAACAAATGTAAAGGTGTCCCATGACCGTAGTCGTGGGGAGCGAGGCGTCAGAGACCTCAGCTTCTCTAAGGGCCAACATCTTGAAGGCGGCGCCCGTCTCCTCTCCCTCGTTGCTTTATTGGGCTATAGCGACCGTCACATATATGTATACATTTTCCCCCATGACATGGGGGAAAACAATGTGGCTGTTGCTGGTGACGTCACACCTCACCAAACTTCAGTAGGATCAAACACACGACTCCAAATGCCGCACAGGACTTGCCGCAAAGCATCCGACTGACGCAAGATGCAGTCTAGTCAAAGTGTCAGCTGCCTTAATTGCACAATGCACCTACACAACAGCTGAAAGCTTACGCCTCAAAATCTCGTCATCCCAGTCACTGTCATGTTGATTAACGACCCGCTTTCGGTGTCATCTTTTCTGACGTACTGTATGAGTGTTGATCTGTATGGTATGCCAGCTGCAAACGAAGCTGTACGTACACACCTTCATGGTAGAAACTTCGAGGCTCTGACCAGTGCCACTGGGTTTTAGGCGTTAGTTACAACATCTGTCACGTATTCTATATGCAAACTTCTCATCCAGTGTGTACTTTAGGGTCTCACGGTGATTCCCAGGTGGGATGAGCGAGTCAGCGGGAATATTCTGGGGGATTCCCAATGTAATAGTTTGTCGGAATACCCGAAAAAAAAATTTTCTTCTGCAACTTCTTCTACTGCTCTTTTCTTTCCTGTTCTGTTGTGCTGTTGGGTTTCGGATTTTTTTTTCTTCTTCTTCTTCAGTCCTCTTCTCAATCTTTCTTTTTTCTTCCTGCCCCCTCCCCCCTCCCCTTCTATTCTCAAAGCTATCTTTCCCCTGTGGGTATGCGGGAGGGGGGGGGGGGGCTATCAGTATAAATAGCATCCCCACCTTCTGGAAATTCTGTGCTGGCAATTCCCTCTTTTCTAGCCATCTCTTTGTGTTTGCCGTGTTCCTTTTCTTCCTGTCACCTCCTTCTTGTCTTTTTTTTTTTTTAGCCTACTTGGTCCATTCTTCTGCCTTTTTCTCCCACAAAGACTTTAGATATAACAGTTCTTCTCCATGCTGAAGTCGGATGTGCTGCTGGGCCTAACTTGTCAGGCGCTTAATTAGCGACAGCGCGAAGCATTTTCGCTCATATGACAGACACCAATGAGCTGTTAAGTGTGCAAGGAAAGAAGAAGAAGAAGAAGAAGAAGAAGAAGAAGAAGAAGAAGAAGAAGAAGAAGAAGAAGAAGAAGAAGAAGAAAGTAATCTTCATCTTCTCTTTCTTCGTGTTCTTGTCAAAAGGCATTCCTAGCT
Organism: Stramonita haemastoma; assembly: GCA_030674155.1. Taxonomy (NCBI): domain Eukaryota; kingdom Metazoa; phylum Mollusca; class Gastropoda; order Neogastropoda; family Muricidae; genus Stramonita; species Stramonita haemastoma. Next base: position 24,268,021 of record CM060344.1, on the reverse strand, counting down.
TTAATAGACTATAGTCAGGCTTTTGACAGGGCCAAACCACCATTCGTTTATCACAATGTCAGAAATGGGCTTTCCAAAGCATCGGGTCTGCTTCATAGCAAATTGAAAAATGTCTTCAGATCAGAGGACAACCTTCCGATGGAATAACGAGCACTGAGAGTTCTTTGATGTGAAAAAAAAGGGAGTCCATGGGGTTGCATAAATTGCCATCCCTTTCAGCGTTATGTCTAGGGATGATCACGAGGAAGGCTGACATATATTTAAAATATAAAAAAAATCGTAAGGTGAGGTCTTGTCAATACCATCATCACCATTTATCTATCATCATCAGGAGGGAGCACGGAAGGGGAGGAGGATGGTGGGGGGGGGGGGGCGGGGGGGTATAGTATAGGGGTTAGAGCTGTGCTCTTGTGATCTGACGGCTCAGGTTCGAGCCACCAGTGAGGCACTCGTTTTGAAGGGATTTTTCTCCTGTGGTGTTAACATGATTACCGACTCCACTCCCCCAAAGGTTCTTTGGACGAGACTATAGACCGAGGCTCGCCCCGAGTGAGACTAGCCGACGGGCGAAACAAAAATCATCCCCATCCTCATCTTCGTTGTCGTTGTCAGTGTTGCTTGCTGCTAATGATGTCCTTCATCATCATCTTCATCACTTATGTCATTATTGTTGTTGTTATGATGATCTTCATCACTTATGTCATTATTGTTGTTGTTCTGATGATAATCATCAAATAATATATATAAAAAAACAGACACAAACACAAAAATGGAAGAATGCATTGTATGAATGCACAAAGCAAATGAAAAACACATAGAGGAATGTCTCACGTAAGCCTCATATAAGTGTCAATGCTAACGTGTACATCATACTTGCAAAGCTCAAATGAAAGCGTTAACTGTCATTCTCTCGGCAAATACAGTTGCAGACAGGAAAAAGAAAATAATACTGGGTGGCGCTGCTGTTGTGGCGACGCGCTCTACCCGGGGAGAGAAGCCTGAATGTTACGCGGAGATTGAAGTCTGCCTTGACTTAAAGTGGTATAGAATATAAAAAATGATTTTTTTAAAAATCCACACACTTCTCTCCTAAAATGCGTTTTGTCAATACTGTTGCTTTTTGGTGGTGTAACATCTTTTCGGTAGTTTAGTCCAACACTTTTTTTTTTTCGGGGGGGGGGGGGGGGGGGGGGAGGATGGCCCTGTGGTCCAAGCTTTGAGCTTCCAGTCTAACCGTGAGAGTTTGAGCCACCACCAAGACGCCTTTTTGAGGAGATCCCCCCCCCCCCCCCCCCCCCCCCGAAAACTAACACCAGTACTCAATCCACTCACCCAAAAGCCCTTTTGAGGAGACTGTAAACTGAGGTTCCGTGTAGGAACGCACGTAGAACATCATCTGGACACGTTAGAATCCGTTCCGCCTTTTGGGAGGGTAGGCCACTGCATGGTGGTAGAAACGGATGAAAAAAAACTCCACCGCATACACACTAGACACTAGACGGCTGCCTCAATGGTGGGGACATTGTGGTATACTCAAAATACCACCACTGGTGACCCTCAGAGCTCTTGCTGAGGAAGGACAAGAAATGAAAAGCCAAACGCTGAAATGATTCGGTATGAAAGGAGAAACTTTAAGAAGACTCGAACATTTTTTCGAGGGTGGGTAGGGGTGGGGGTGGGGGGTTGTTTGAAATGGTCACCACTTATTTCAGAATGAAGAGCTATAATTGTGCACATAAAGGGAAGGGGGGGGGGAGGGACACAAATCCTTCGGATAACACTATAAACCGAAGTCCTGCTGTCACACACGCACACACGCACGCATGCACGCACACACACATCTGTCTTCATGCGCGCTAGTACGCACGCACACACACACACATCCTACTTCATGCGCGCTTGTGTGCACGCACACACACACACATCCTTCCTTCCCCCCTACACACACACACACGTACACACACACTTACACACACACACACACACACACACACACACACACACACACACACACACACACACACACACACACACACACACACACACGGTATATATCTTTTGCATACGTTAATTTTTTAAATCCCTTTTTTAATGAGCATTTTTAGCTATAGCCAGTGGCACTAATAGTACTAGCATACCCGGCATGCATTATCTGACCTGGAGAGGGACGAGCTCCACCACATTCAGCTTCCCCATGACAACACCGTCAGAAAGTTCTAGAGCGGTGCATTAATTCTTTCTTCTTTTTTTCGTCGTCGAACACTCGGACTGCAACTACTGTTGTCTGCCATATCAGCAAAAAAAAAAAACGTGTTGTGCTGCCATCAGACACCTCACAAGTCAGGCCTAGCGCATCCAATTTCGGCATGGGCGCCTGAATGATTGCACAAGATAGAGAGAGAGAGAGAGAGAGAGAGAGAGAGAGAGGAGAGAGAGAGAGATGAGAGAGAGAGAGGAGAGAGGAGAGAGAGAGAGAGAGAGAGAGAGAACTCTGAACTCTGAACGATTTTATTGTAGAAGGCCACCGGACCCATTACAATTTCACACACTCGCTATCCCCCCCCCCCCCCCCCCCCCCCCCCCACATTAATTTCGTTCTCAATCCTTTCCAAGAATGCACCTGAAAACACTTCCAAGCACAACGATTATAACATTCACTTGGGAGAGAGAGAGAGAGAGAGAGAGAGAGAGAGAGGAGAGGAGAGAGAGAGGAGAGAGAGATGAAGAGAGAGAGGAGAGGAGAGAGAGAGAGAGAGAGAAGCGACGAAGAAGTCTATCCTTTTTTGCTTCTATATCTGTGGGGTAGACACCAGTTTGGCAGGCAGACGGACAGACAGAAGACATCTATGGCCGTCTGAAAACAGCAAGTCTTCATTATTTTCCCAGCATGTGGTGCTAGACTTTTAGGTGACTGGGTGCAGGGTTTTGTGGGGGGTGGGGGTGGAGGGGGGGTAGTACAAGGGCTGGGGAGTGGGGGGGGTAGTGAGGGGGTGGGTTGGGGGAAGGGGGGAATGATGTGCGTGAGGTGGTGTGAAGGGGATGTGTGTGTGAGAGAGAGAGAGTGAGAGAGAGAGAGAGTGTGTGCGTGTGTGTGTGTGTTATTTATCTTAGCATTATTTATCTATTTATCTTTATTTTTTCTTTTACTACAAGGATAGTGGAATAATTATGCACTTGTGTGCTTTTTATATCCTGTCCCCGTGTGTATACAGTTTTTGTCATCCGTTCCCACTGGCACACAATAGCATACTCTTCCGAAAAGTGGTACGGATTTTAGCATATGAGTGAGATATACTGCGTGTGTTCGTACACGGTACCTCGGTTTATAGTCTCATCCGAGGGACTTTTAGGGAGAGTGGAGTCGGCACTGATGTTAACTCCAGGGGAATTATATCCCCATGAAGGGGATTCGAACCTGGGTGAGCAGATCACGAGCTAGCCACATTCCGACTTCGGTGGATCGATCTGAGATGATCTGATCTGATTTGAGATGATCTGATCTGATTTGAGATGATCTGATCTGATTTGAGATGATCTGATCTGATTTGAGATGATCTGATTTGAGATGATCTGATCTGATTTGGGATGATCTGATCTCATCTGATTTGAGATGATCTGATCTGAGATGATCTGATTTGATTTGATATGAGATGATCTGATATGATTTGAGATGATCTAATCTGAGATGAGATGATCTGATTTGAGATGATATGAGATGATCTGATCTGAGATGATTTGATCTGATCTGAGATGACCCTCTCTCTCTCTCTCTCTCTCTCTCTCTCTCTCTCTCTCTCTCTCTCTCTCTCTCTCTCTCTCTCTCTCTCTCTCTCTCTGTGTGTGTGGTCAGGCGGAGGACCCCAGCCTGTTCTGGTTCGGCACGGGCTACACTGACCGCTGTCCACCCCAGGCCAGACTGCAGGCCGACTGCTATGACCCCTGGACCGCCAGGGATCCTCCAGCATCCTCCTCCGGATCCTCTCTCTGCGGGAGCTGGATCCCGAAATCCTGGACCGTTTCTTGGAGGTGGACTACACCACTGTGCCGGGTAGGTGGGAGGCGGGTGGGGTTGTGGCGGGCGGGTGGGTGGAAGGAGTGGGGTGGGAGTGGGTGGGGTGTGCCTGGGAGGTGGGTGTGGTGTGGCGGGTGGGTGTGGTGTGGCGGGTGGGTGGGGTGTGGCGGGTGGGTGTGGTGCGGTGGGTGGGTGGGTGGGAGGAGTAGGGTGTGCCTGGGAGGTGGGTGGGGGTGCGATGGGTGGGTGGGAGGAGTAGGGTGTGCCTGGGAGGTGGGTGTGGCGGGTGGGCGGGTGGGTGGTGGGTGCGGCGGGTGGGTGGGGTGCGGCGGGTGGGTGGGAGGTGGGTGGGGTGTGCCGGGTAAGTGGGAGGTGGGTGGGGTGTGCCGGGTGGGGTGTGCCGGGTAGGTGGGTGGGGTGTGGCGGATGGGTGAGAGGTGGGTGGGGTGTGGCGGGTGGGGTGGGGTGTGCCGGGTAGGTGGGTGGGGTGTGGCGGGTGGGTGGGTGGGGTGTGGCGGTTGGTTGGAGGAGTGGGGTGTGCCGGGGAGGTGGGTGGGGTGTGGCGGGTGGGTGGGAGGAGTGGGGTGGGAGTGGGTGGGTGGTGGAGGGGTGGAGGGGAGAGGCGATGATGATGATGGTGAGGGTGGTGATGATGGTGGTGGTTGGTGATGATGATGGATAGAAAATAAGCGGAGAGAGAGAGAGAGAGTGGGGGGAGGGGGGAGGGGGGGTAGAGATAAGAGGAAAAGGCAGACAAAAGGGGAGTGATAGAAGAGAAGAAATTTCTAGCACATAATTTCCAGAAAGTGGGGATACAGTTTGTACTGAAAGAGCCCCCCCCCCCCCCATCCGGCATCTGTAAAGGGAGGAATGTGTGTGTGGGGTGTGGGGGGGGTAATGAGGATAATAGTGGGTGGTGGCTGTGATGTGATGGTAAAAGAACCCACGGCAACAAGAGAGTTGTCCTTGGCAAAATGCTGTAGAGAAAAAATCAAATCTAGAAGGGGAATAAATACAGCTGTTGACAGGAAAAGAAAAAAAAAGATGGGTGGCGCTGCTCTTGTGGCAACGCGCTCTCCCCAGGGAGGGTAGTCCGAATTTCACGCAGAGACATATGTGGTGACTTCAAGTGCTATACAATACAGCGCAATACAATACAATACAATACAATACAATACAATACAATACAATGCAATGCAATACAATACAATACAATACAATACAATACAATACAATACCCTGTGATGACGGAGAAGCAAACGCTGATGATGATGCGATGGTGATGGTGGTGATGATGATGATGAAAATGATAACGGGGTGATCACAAAGCCTGGACAGTTGGTGGAGGTGGTGAGGAGGAGAATGAAGATGATGAATTTTTGATGACGACGACGAAGGTATAATGAGCTCAAAAACTATGTATGGTCGTTGTGCTGGTGATAGAGATGATGATAAAGATGGTGATGGTGGGGAGGGTGGTAGTGGTGATTGAGATGATGATGAAGATAAGGCGGATGATATGTTAAAAGGATGATGATGACGATATATAATGATTATGATCATAATGACAACCAAGCTCCAAGGTGTTAAAAGTTGAGGAACGTACGAGGAAGAAGAAGTCGAAGATTAGAAACAACGAAAGGAACAACAAGAACAACAACAAAAACAAATCACTGACCGTTCTCTGCTAACCAAACTTTTCCCGTCCTGCATTAATTTTCCAGGAACGTACAGCGGCTGCGGAAACGAGTTCAGCTACAACCAGTCAAGGGAGGTGACTGTGGACCCGCTGTCCATGACGGTGATGTTCCCTTACGAGGTGCGCACGCAGCCCCGGATGCGGTGGTCGGCAGACGGGAAGAATGGCGGCCTGTACACGCTGCTGCTGTACGATGCGGGGTACTTCACAGTGCAGGCCCTGTACGTCAACATCCCTGGAGACAACATCACTGCAGGACAGGTCAGGTCTTAGCCTTGCTCTAGAGGTCTAGTAGGTCTCGTCTGTTTGCTTGAATGTCTGCCCGTGTCTGGCTGTCTGTCTGGCTGTTTGCTTGTTCGTAGTGGGGTTTTGTTTTGTTTTGTTTTGTTTGGGGTTGTTTTGGGGTTGTTGTGTGATGTGTTTTTGTTGGGTTTTTTTTGGGGGGAGTGTGAACTAAAATCTTTTTTTTTCTTACAAAAGGAGGGGGAAAAGTTGACTAGAAAACATAAAATATAATAAAAATTCTGTTTATCACTTCATGTGCACAGTTTTTCTTTTCCCCGTTTGCTTTTGAATTTGCTTTCTCGAGGTAAAAGAAAAAAAAATTGGAGAAAAAAAATGAACAGAAAAACAAAATAAAGCAAATCAAAACAAAAATAGATGTTAAAAATAGTTTGTGTCAATTTCGGTTGACCATGATCCAAAATGTACGAACACCGATCAGAATACACACAAACTCATGTCTGCGCCAATATCTGCCAAGGACATGGACCCTAGCACACTCAATACGGCCGCAAAAAATATTGCCACCAGTCCGCTGTGTTTTGGGTATAGTATGGAAACTAGAAGCAAAATGGAAAGACGATAAAAATGGCTAAGACGGTGTCTTTTTTCAGCCAGCTCTGGCAGTCGAGTTTTACTACAGAGTTGAATGGTGATCGTGTATTGTCGAATCCCCTTAGGATAAACAGATTGCTTTCTTGTTGACGAGTATGAGACGATCTTACAACAAAGGTGGCAATATCGGACTAAGTTACACCGAGAGGAGCAGAGAGTAACATCTGAAGAAGCTAAGACAACATAGAGGGAAAAGCAAAAGAGAAGATGGCTTCAGCAGCACCCGCATGTCGACAGTAAGGATGACTACTACTACCTCATGCCCAGAGAAGACCAAATGACCATGGAGAAACTTAGGACTGGACACTGCAGACTCAGACATCACATGTTCACCAAGTTCCACATTGGTGATTCTGCGATGTGCCCCTGTGGCACTTCTCCCATGACAGTGGCACACTTCCTCCAGACCTGTCCAACACATTCAAACCTGAGTGAAGGCCGATATCTGGTTTGCTGACCTGCCGATGAGGGACAAGCTTTTCAGACCCCTGGAGGGCCTTCAGCGTACCACGGTATTTGTCAGGGCCTCCAGAGTTGCTGTCTGAGAGTTCGACAAAGAAAACATTTATTTTCTTTCCTCGGTTACAGCTCCGAGGCTCGCCAATGAAGAGATTTTTGCATATGTGACCGTTTTCCCCCAGTATCAAGATAGCCACATTCCGACCTGGGGAATGTAGTTTTAACACGACCCCAGAATCCATGGCCAAACATGGATGACCCTGACAGATGAACAGAGGATAATCAAGAGCATCATTATTATCATTATCATCATTATCAGTATTCTGACTGGTTATGATTTTGGGGGCAATGTTTCAGATGATCGTGCCTTACGAGGGACCCCTCAACCCCACCAGGAACGACAACCCTTACGTCTTTCTCCTCTTCCGCCAGTCAGGGCCCCTAACTCTGAGCCAGCGCTGGAGGAAGATCGTCAGCAAGAGCGACTGGGAGGCGGGGTTACCGGACTTCATGACAGCACACAAATTGAAAGGTTTGGTTAAAAAAAAAAATTCCACCAAAAAAAAAAGCTTTTTTTTTTTTTCATTCATTTACTATAGAGCAGCCGCCGCGGTAGTCTAGTGGTTAGGGCGTTGGACTCGTAATCTAAAAGTTGCGGGTTCGATCCCAGCTTTCGGCTATGGCGTTGTGCCCATGGAAAAGGCACTTTACGGCTATTTTCTCACCCCACCCAGGTGTAAAAGGTGGTACCAACTTTGTGTTGGGTGTTAACCCTGCGATAGACTGGCGTCCTATCCAGGGGGGGGTCTATGACTCTCAGTCGCTTAACGCCACAGAAACCGGGATAAGCACCGGCCTGATGAGCCTTAGGCTCGGGACAGACTTTAACTAACTAACTATAGAGCAACATTGAAAGGTTTGAGAAAGATATGAAAAAAAGTGAAAAGGGGAGAAGACAAGATGGAAAAATTCGGAGGTTCCAGGATACTGTCTTTTATTGTTGCTCCTTGTTTTTTGTTGTTGTCGTTGTTGTTGTATTGTTTTTTCTTTCTTTCTTTCCTTCTTCTTCCTCGTTGTTGTTGTCGACTTCTATTGCTGCTCCTCCCTCTCCTTCTTCTTCTTCTTCTTCTTCT
>CM060344.1:24252321-24257321 GCA_030674155.1 Stramonita haemastoma | reverse complement strand
TTTGCAGTTCTTGTTTGCTGCTGCCCATGAGGTCAATGTCATCTGCAAATCTGAGGTTGCAAAGGGGTCTTCCACCAATGGAGATGGAAGTGTGGTGGTTTTGCAGTGTCTCTGTCATGATGTTTTCGAGGAAGAGGTTGAAGAGTACAGGTGAGAGAAGGCAGCCCTGTCGAACCCCAACCGTGGTCTTGAAGAACTCGCCCACGTTATTATTCATAAAAACTGCACTTTCTGCGTTCTCGTACAGAGCTTTGATGACTTCAATTAGACAGCTGTCAATGTTGAAGTGCCTGAGTACTTGCCAGAGGCCGTCATGCCATACCCTGTCAAAGGCCTTTTTGAAGTCTATGAAATTGTGGTACAAGTCTTTTTGGTGTTGGAGATGCTTCTCTATCAGAATTCTCAGATTGAAAATTTGTTCCATTGTGCTGCGTTTTGGTCTAAAGCCCGCTTGTTCTTCTGCCAGGAGTTTTTCCGCTTGGTTTTTCAGTCTGTTGAGGACTACCTGCAGCATGATCTTGCTAGGATGACTTATGAGACTGATGGTTCTGTAGTTCTGGCATTGTTTGAGGTTTCCTTTCTTTGGCAGGGGTATTACAAGAGACTGTGTCCATTCTTTTGGCCATTCTTTGGTGTCGTGGATCTTCTGACAAAGTTCTGTGAATCGCCTTGCTGTTTCATTCCCTCCATTTTTTATGAGTTCAGCTGGGATGTTATCGATTCCAGGGGACTTCCCCTTCTTCAATTGTCTAATAGCTGCATCTACTTCACACCTTAGTATTGGTGGGTCTTTATCTTGGTGTTCAGGGGGTTTGTCAAAGAAACTATGTTGGTATCTGGGCGTAGTGGGTAGTTGTACAATCCCTCACAGTATTCTGTCCAGCGTTGGAGGATGGCATTGTTTTCCGTTAAAAGATTTCCTTCTTTGTCTTCAATAACAGAGGCTTTAGGCTGTGTGGTTTTCGTTAGTGCTTTCAAAGTGTCGTAAGCTGTTTTGCTGTTTCCCTTGGTCATTCCAGCTTCGATGTTGTTGCATTGTTCTTCTATCCACGCTTCTTTGGCTTCTCTCATCTTTTTCCTCACTTCTCTGTGGCTATCCATGTACTTCTTGTAAGCTTCTTGACTTGTGAACTTTTGTTTCTTAAGTTCTCTTCTTTTGTCGCAGAGGTCAAGAACCTCATTTGTCACCCAAGGTTGTTTCTTTGTTCTGCTTCTTCCTAATGTTTCTTCTGCTGCTGTCGTTAGCACTTCTTTGATGTTGTTGGCTAATGTGTCCACATCATTGTCGATGGCTGTGAGTGCGGCGAACTTTCCTCCAATGTTGGCTTGGAAGATCTCAACCACTGTTGGGTCTTTCAGTTTTTCCAGGTCGAATCTTATGCGTGGGCTTTTTGGCTGTTGTTTTGCTTTCAGTTTCAGCCTGATGGTGGTAAGTACAAGGTCGTGGTCACTGCCAATGTCAGCTCCTGGGAATGTTCTTGTGTTTGCCTTGTTTATGCTGGATTTGAATCTTTGGGGTGACAGAATGTAATCAATTTGATTATGAATCAGACCATTTGGTGAGTGCCAGGTTGATGTTCTGGATGGCTTGTGAGGGTGGAGTGTGTTAGCCAAAGTCAGTTTGTGCTTCTTTGCGAATTCCAGCAGCCGCTGTCCTCTGTCATTTGTTTCTCCCAGTCCAAATCGTCCTGTGGTTCCTGCCCAGGTGTCATAGGCATCAGGTCCCACCTTAGCATTCCAGTCGCCTTCCACAATAAGGATGTCTTTTTTGGGCGTTTTGGAGATGACGTTTTCGAGTTCTTCATAGAATTCTTCTATCTGATCGTCATCGTAGTCAGATGTTGGAGCATACACTTGGATGATGGTGAGATTCTGGGGTTTTGCAGAAACTCTGATTGAGATGAGTCTGCTGGATACTGGTGTGCAGCTGATGATGCTTGACACAATCTCTTTCCTGACAATAAAGCCTACTCCATGTTGATGTAGTTTTTCTTCTCCGCTGTACCATATTTTGTGGCCGTCTTGCGTGGTTGTTTCTCCAAAGCCAATCCATCTGACTTCCGCAAGCCCTACTATGTCCCATTTATACCTCTGTAATTCATGTGTAAGTTCCTGTACTCTTCCTGTTTGGTACAGAGTTCTTACATTCCATGTACCAATGGTTGTCCCTTTATCTGGAAGCTTTAGGGTTTGTTCTGCCCCAGTAGCACACTTGTCACTCCCACCCTGGAGACTTGCAGTGGGTAGCGCGGTCGTTGTTGATCCGGGCCTCGACCGATCTGGCATGTCTTTCTGTTTTGTTTTACTCATCATGTCATTGCAGTGGGCTTGAGGAAGCTTGGTGGCGCCCATCTCCTCTCCAAGACTCCTACTGGTGGTTAAGAATGCACCAGCCCCTCACAACGTTTCGCCCGCCAGTATATATATATATATATATATATATATATATATATATATATATATATATATATATATATATATATATTATATATATATATATATATCACACACAAGGAAAATAATGCATGGTTCCTTAAAAATCGTTTTACACACACACATACAAACCTATATCAATTCCCTCCTCCAAAACAAGTACGGTGCATACAAAGAAAAACAATACATTACAAGTGTGTGTGTGTGTGTGTGTGTGTGTGTGTGTGTGTGTGTGTGTGTGTGTGTGTGTGTGGTGTGTGTGTGTGTGTGTGTGTGTGTGTGTGTGCATGCGCGTATGTACGTTTGTGAACGCACACACACACATGTGCATGTATAAAAACTATATATAATATTGTTTCTGTCTGGTTTGAGTGGACATTCGCATCAAAAGTGTATGTACACTTTCATGCATACTCACATTTATGCATACCTGCGTGCGTGTGTTGGATTGGCTGTGTGTGTGTGTGTGATTGAACATTTGTTGTTGTCGTGCGTTCCCCAGCTTAACACTCTGGGATGTCACCCAGAATGTGCAGTACTCTGACTCACTCATCATCTCCCCTAGGAATCACTTGTGAGACTGAAACTGCACACTGAATGAGGGGAAGTTTGCGTGTATGACTGTTGTCAAGTCCCTCGCCATGTAGGCAGCCATACTCCGACTTTAGAGGAGTGTGTTTGGTTGGACACAGCTGTCAGAATCCACCACTTTCAGCTCCTTTCAGCAGCGAATTATCCATCCCATCCCAGCGGTGACCAGCTGATGCTATTTATGGTAGGAGCTGACTAGGTAAAAGGAAGGAGCGCGCTAAATGTAGCACTTCTGACCAGGCCTTACTGAGTGATGTTGGGTTTGTGCACTGTGGACAGCTTTCCAGGCGGAGGACATTCGCTTCCTGCCCAGCAGAGGGCAGGACCAGGACCAGCAGCAGCAGCAGCAGTCACTGGCGGAACTGACCACCTTCGTCAACGTGACCTTTGAAGCCACGCCCACCTCCATCAACTCCTGCTGCAACCTCTACACCTACCCGTAAGTTTGGGTCACGGTGAGAGACTTGCGTGTGTAGTGATGATGGTGGTTATGATGATGATGATGATGTGTGCGCGCGCGCATGCGCACATTCACATTCGCGCATGCGTTCACGCACGCCTGCGCTGCACATTCTCGCGCGCACACACATACACGCGCGCACACACACACACACACTCGCACGCACGAACGCACGCGCGCGCGCACACACACACACACACACACACACCGAATCAAATTTTTTACTCTCGTTCACTCACCCTCCTTCCTCCAACCTTTATTTTTAATGAACCTTAACCTGGTCTGAGTTCTAGTTTTTCATCGGACTGGGTTCAGAGAGACTAGTACCCGGACCAGGTCCAGTATAAAGGGGAGAAAACACTCTGCCTCAGACTGGTGTCAGGGAGCTAGTTAGCATAGTGGTCAGAGCGTTTCGCTCGCGATTTAATAGCCCGGGATCGAGCCACCACCGAAAGACGCCAGTTCAAGGCGATTTTCCCCTGGAGTTAACACCAGTCTCCACTTCCCCCCCGAAAGTCCATCGGATGAGACTATAAAGCGAGGTCACGAGAGCGAACAAAGAACACACAGAGAACATGTTGTGCTCATGTTAAACCTGTTCTAAGAAGGAAGGTAGCTGGATGGTTAAGACATTCACCTTCCTATCAAGTAAAACCGTGAAGTTCTGGGTTCGATTCCCACCCTCGCCCAAGAGACCTCAGTTTCTCCAGGAGCCAGCATTTTGAGGGCGGCGCCCATCTCCTCTTCCTGGCCGCTTTACCTTCCCTGTCACTAAAGAGGGCAGGTACACATTCATAGCTGGTTGAACTGGGGGACTGTGCTTGAAGCCATGGCGCACGAAACAGTTACCCATCCACGAGGCAACCATGCATAATTCCTATCTTTAATATCCGATTATTATCACTTAAACTTGATGGTAGTTTTTCTGTTTGTTGGGGAGGGGGGAGAGGGGGTAGGCAAATGTGTGAGTAGTAGTTCAAATCCCTCCTCTTGCAGGGCACGAACCTTCAGCGTCAATCCACTGGGCCACGCCACAGTGCTGCCGGCGCACGCGCGCACTGACGCAAAGGTCTTCGTCACACTTCACATGGCCACGGCTTTTCCCGAGACTCAGCGAGATTTTAAAAGTAGGTGGTGATTTTTGGAGAAGTGTCACTTTTGTAGAATATTCAGAACTAGTGTGGTGTGGTGTGATGTGGTACCATTGCTTTGCGCCCTTTTGTATTGCTTGCTTTTAATGTGTATGCAGTACATTCTACTGTGTTGCCATATGTTGTTGTTGTGCGTTCCCCAGCTTAACGTTCCGGGGGTCACCCAGAATGGGCATTCTGACTCGTTCATCCCACCTGGGAATCAATGTCAGATTAGAATTACACACTGAATGAGGAGTTTGCGTGTTGGACTATTTTTAAGTACCTCACCATAATCAGCCATACTCCGACTTAGAGGAGCTTTTTTCTCCTTTAAAGGAGAGTGCAGGTTGTTGTGTTAAGAGCTAGAGCTTGTCATGACTGAA
>CM060344.1:24226098-24233598 GCA_030674155.1 Stramonita haemastoma | reverse complement strand
CTCCCCCCTCCCCTTCTATTCTCAAAGCAATCTTTCCCCTGTGGGTATGCGGGAGGGGGGAGGGGGGGGGGGCTATCAGTATAAATAGCGTCCACACCTTCTGGAAATTCTGTGCTGGCAATTCCCTCTTTTCTATCCCTCTCTTTGTGTCTGCCGTGTTCCTTTTCTTCCTGTCACCTCCTTCTTGTCTTTTTTTTTTTTTAGCCTACTTGGTCCATTCTTCTGCCTTTTTCTCCCACAAAGACTTTAGATATTACAGTTCTTCTCCATGCTGAAGTCGGATGTGCTGCTGGGCCTAACTTGTCAGGCGCTTAATTTGCGACAGCGCGAAGCATTTTCACTCATATGACAGACACCAATGAGCTGTTAAGTGTGCAAGGAAGAAGAAGAAGAAGAAGAAGAAAGAAGAAGAAAAGAAAGAGAAGAAGAAGAAGAAGAAGAGAAGAAGAAGAAGAAGAAGAAGAGAAAGTAATCTTCATCTTCTCTTTCTTCGTGTTCTTGTCAAAAGACATTCCTAGCTTTAATAGACTATAGTCAGGCTTTTGACAGTGCCAAACCACCATCCGTTTATCACAATGTCAGAAATGGGCTTTCCAAAGCATCGGGTCTGCTTCATAGCAAATTGAAAAATGTCTTCAGATCAGAGGACAATCTTCCGATGGAATGACGAGCACTGAGTGTTCTTTGATGTGAAAAAAAGGGAGTCCATGGGGTTGCATAAATTGCCATCCCTTTCAGCGTTATGTCTAGGGATGATCAGGAGGAAGGCTGACATATATTTAAAATATAAAAAAAACCCTCGTAAGGTGAGGTCTTGTCAATACCATCATCATCATTTATCTATCATCATCAGGAGGGAGCACGGAAGGGGAGGAGGATGGGGGGAGGGGGGGGGGGTATAGTATAGGGGTTAGAGCTCTGCTCTTGTGATCTGACGGCTCAGGTTCGAGCCACCAGTGAGGCACTCGTTTTGAAGGGATTTTTCTCCTGTGGTGTTAACATGATTACCGACTCCACTCCCCCAAAGGTTCTTTGGACGAGACTATAGACCGAGGCTCGCCCCGAGTGAGACTAGCCGACGAGCGAAACAAAAATCATCCCCATCCTCATCTTCGTTGTCGTTGTCAGTGTTGCTTGCTGCTAATGATGTCCTTCATCATCATCTTCATCACTTATGTCATTATTGTTGTTGTTATGATGATCTTCATCACTTATGTCATTATTGTTGTTGTTATGATGATAATCATCAAATAATATATATAAAAAAACAGACACAAACACAAAAATGGAAGGATGCATTGTATGAATGCATATAGCAAATGAAAAACACATTGAGGAATGTCTCACATAAGAAGCCTCATATAAGTGTCAATGCTAACGTGTACATCATACTTGCAAAGCTCAAATGAAAGCGTTAATTGTCATTCTCTCGCACATATTTCACGAAAGCAGGTACAAAGTTGCCATACCCCCCACCCACCCACCCACACACACACACACACAATTTGTTGATAGGGAAGCTTTTGGTTTTGGCTCTGTGTTAATTTGTTCTATTGCTTTATCTCGGCATACTCATTTTGGTAACACTATACGCAAAGCGCAAGACTGAACATCCATCTGTTCGCAATGACTTGAATGTGAGTGTACAATAAATGATATAGATCTAGATCTACCTTTTGAACTATACATATCATGCACATGTCTGTGTGATATTATTTTTGCTTCAAATTCACACTTTGAACGGGGAAAAAATGCTGAAAAAAGCAATATGTGAGCAAATGTACAGGTCTATGTTACATCATGTGCACATAATTCCTGAAAAATAAAATAGCTAATATTTTTTTTATTGGCACCGCGACGTGCAGTTTCAGTCCAATCCAGCCTTCTTGATTACAGTCCAGGTGACTTACAAAAGGCATCAATTATCAGGGCTGGCTGTCTTTTCGTAGCATTTCTAAATCTCATATTAAAACTGTGCAATTATAAACAGATCAAAACACGGTTTAAAACCAACTCTGCAACTAGGCGTGATAGCCTAGTGTCTAGAACCTAGGGCTCGTGATCTGAGCTCCAGGGATCAAGCCACCAATGAGGCACCCGTTTTAGGGGATTTTTTCATGGAATTAGCATCAGTACTGACTCCACCCCCCGAAAAAGTCCTTCGGATGAGACTGCAGACCGAGCCCCGGTGTGCGAAAGCATGCAAAACATCTAGTAGCGCACAATTTAAAAACCTGTTCTGTCTTCGGAAGATAAAGCTGCTGTTTCCAGCTGGTTGGAAGAGATGACTATTTAAAACAACAACAAACCCGCATGCACACAGGTGTCGTGTTTTAAAACCATACTCAAAGTCTGAATGTGGCTACCTTAATGGTGGGTAAAAACAGTCACATACGCAAAATCATACCAATGGTGAACATCAGAGCTCTAGCTGAGGTACAAAAAGAACACTGCTACCACCACCACCACCAACTTTACCGTCGTTCCTTGTATCAACACCCAGAACATGCAGTTTCACGTTTGTTATTGTTGTTTTACCAGTCAGCAAGCTTTTGCCTCGTGTTGGGACTCTGAATGCAATCAAATTTCATAGAAAGATTATCTTCAGCTTCAAAAGGCACGTTATTCGTAGGAATGCCAGGTTGTGTGAAAGTTGACAGTGTTCAGTTTTTGAAGTAAAAGAACAAATCTTTTATTTCATATTATGTATTTTTATACGATTTTTTTTCGCAGTAGTGGTTTTTTTTCCCTTGCAAATTGTTAAGATGTAACATTGTGCAATTCGAGTTTACATTTTACCGGAGCTAGGCTATGATATAAATTGCTCAAGATTGTACAATTGACAAAGCCAACATTGGTGTCAAATACTCAGTTCAGAGTTCAGTGCAAGATTCCATCCACACTTTATGACGTTGGGGGCTTTTTGCGTCACACAGTTACGTCTTTTTTTTTTCTTTTCTTTTTTTTCTTAGTGGTAGGCCCCCTACTGATTTTGCCTCTGTCTTGTCAAACACAGCAAGTACTGATAGCACAAAAACCAAATCGGCATAGTTTTCCAAAACTCCGTAGCGAAGTTAAAACAGCAGTCGAGCAGGCTAACTGAAAAAAAGGTTGATCCTGCTTGCATTGACGACGCTGAACTCAGCAGAAACATGGAAGACAGACAGTGATAGACATACTTAACGGCCATTTTCGACAAAAACTGACCACACACCTTGTAGTTGTAATGGATGACACATGGACCCATTTACTTATCATTCTTTCGAAGAAAGGAAATCCCTATCAGTATTAGAAATGCAACACTATCAGTTTATTTAGCCACACCAGTAAAGTGTTACTTAAAATCATCGAGGATACAAGACAACCACATTACATTCTGTTATATCATATCATTATTAGCATATACTATTCTCTCTCTCTCTCTCTCTCTCTCTCTCTCTCTCTCTCTCTCTCTCTCTCTCTCTCTTATTGCGAGGGGTATAATTTTCTTCTTGTGAAGGCTAGATTTAAACAATACCAAGCATAACTGCAGAAAAACGCCCAAATAAATGCATCACCAACTCAACGCAAAACACCCTTGACATGCAATGTTTGTTCATTTGAAGGTTATATAGGGGCCTACCCCAAGAGCCTTTGCTCTCCACCATAAAGAGGAGAAAGCTGATGTGGTTTGGTCACACCACAAGACACAACACCCTAGCAAAAACCATCCTGCAAGGAACAGTCGAGGGCAAGAGAAGAAGAGGCCGCCAAAAGAAATGGGTTGACAACATCAAAGACTGGACCGCCCAACCCCTACAACACCTCCTACTAGCCACACAGGATCGTGAAGCATGGAAAAAGATCTCTGTTGCCTCTTCTCTCATGTCCCCCCTACGTCCTTTGGGGCATGGGACTGACTGATGACTGATGATAGGGGCCTACATGTACATACATGTGTGGCTGTACACACAGTGCAGTGATGTAGGGTTTCATGTTTTTCTCTGTTGTCCTCATTGCTGTTGTTGTTTTCGTTTATCTTTATTATGATTGCTTATGCTTTTAACTTTTAAAAAATTTATTATTGTTGTTGTTTTGGTCTGGTTTTTGTTTTTCCTTTCTTGGGTTTTTTTTTGTTTTTTTTTGGTTCTGGAAGATAATTTCTTTGTCCCTGGCAGACCGAATAGCTTTGTCAACTATTTAACATGTTTTACACTGACCGATGGTGGTATAATATATAATATAATTATATAACTTCCCCCCTCCCTCCCTCCCTCCCCGCTAGCTCTCTTGCCTGTCCCTCAGCTATCCTACCCCCCCCCCTCTCCCACCCACCCCCCAAGCAAAAGTCTCTTCTTTCAATCAAACCATAGAAGTCGTATCAGACCTGTCACCTTATAAATGTTAAAACGTCGTATCAAATTCATCCCACAAATCGGAAAGTGACTACTACTTTTAACGGTCGGTAAACGGTTGCATACATAAAAAATATATTTCTGATGGTGAACCTCAGAGCTTCAAAAGAGGAACAAAATCAAACAAACAAACAAAAACAAAACTACAGAAAAACAGGCAATTATATACGATTACAGCAAGGTTAAAAACCAGCTGTTCGGTCGCCCCAGCCAACACTATAATAAAGGGTCAACCCTGTGGCCTCCTGACCCTGAGGATGAGACACAACAAATCAGGATATGGCTGTGGCGCGGGAATTGAAATGAGCGGCGTGGGAACAGCAGGACAGGGACGTCACAGAAGACGAGGCAGCAAAAAAAAAAAAAAAAAAAAAAAAAAAAAAATAAGGGTAAAAAAAGGATGGTTTACTGCGTTGTAAGAGACCCCTATAAACAACAAATAAAAACGGGATCAAACCCGAAAATACCCCGCCAAAAATGAAATAAACTCCAAAGCAAACAAACAAATAAAAACCTCAACCCAGAACAAAAAATGTATAAGTAATAGAGACTGACATGCTAACCATTACCAAGCTGACGAGTTTCGTCATCCTCTTTCACTGTACCTTTAACTCGAAGAGGTTCGGTTTCAGTGTCTCAAAAAGGTTCATTGCCCCTAGAATATTGTATTTACGCTGAGTCATTTTTTGCGATATTGTACTTGTAAACAAATTCCACGACACCCCCACCCCCTTCTAAAAAGAGCAAATCCTACTAAGTAAACGTGAAATGAAATGAGCAGGCTACCACAAGTGCAGTGCGACCCAACTGTTTGTTTTATTCTATTTTCATTTATTTAGTTTGCCACCTGGATGTGCAACTCTTTCGATTTAAGAGGGGAAATCTTCTACAGAAAATCTGCGAAGGACCACTGTCTGGAAACTGTGAATTCTTTTGCTGTATATGAACCTTTTTAACTTATGGTTAGATTTTCAAACATGCTGTGTGTGTGCTATTTCGTGTCAATATTATTTCCCCCTCACAGGTATCTTAACAATTATATCCCTTTTTATTGTTCGAAGTTGCTTAGTAGTCCAGATAAAAGCTTCTATGCTATGGAAATGAAGCAACAATTTTTATATGACATTTTACAAATTACTGTTTACCTGTCTGGAACAAGTGATGGGTGAAATTAAATAATCCTGGGCGTGACTAGAGGGATAGGGGAATGCACATAATACGCATACGCACCTTGTTTACGGTTTACGTGTGTTTAGATTTTGAAACAGGCTGTGTGATTTTGTTTTATATAAGTTAGAGGGGAGGTAGGTTAGGGGGTAGGGCTAATTAAGGGTGGGAGAGGGGCTAGAATATGACGGGAGGTGAGGGTGAGGGGGAGAGGTCAGGGGATTCTATTCTCTTCTACTCTATTCTATACCACTATTCTATTCTATAACGGCAGATTTCTCTGCATGAAATTCGGGCTGCTCTCCCCAGGAAAATCATGTCACCACAAAAGCAACACCACACATTAAAAAAAAAATTTCCTGTTTGCAACTATATTACTTGTTTTTTCTATCAGAGTGGCTTTTTTTTCTACAGAATTTTGCCTGTAACAACTCCCTTGTTGCCGTGGGTGCTTTTACGTGCGCTAAATAATTATGTCTAACACACGGGACCTGGTTTTATCGTATCATCCAAAAGACTAACACCCAGATCACCACTCATGGTCTAATGGATGGTGGGAAAGTTTGGGGCCTAAACGGGATTTGAACCACGGCACATCTCTGACCCAGACCTTTTGGCTTTCTAGACAGATCAGATGCGTTACCTCTAGACCACCGATTAGAGAGGAGGAGTGATAGGGTGGGGGAGGGAGGTAGGTGAGGGTGGAGGGGGAGGAATTGGGGCAGGTTTGGGGGAAGGGTGGGGTAGAATAGGAGAGAGAAGGGTAGGGATAAGTTAGGGGAATGTTTACATTTGTCATGGTCTATAAGTAGGCCACATATCTTTAAATATCAAATAAAGACGGAAACAGAAGGCCAGTACAGTGTTTCCTATGCCAATATTGCAGAGGGGGGGGGGGGGGGGGGGGGGGGGTCCAAGAGGCATGCTGTCACTCTCATTTGCAGGTTTTGCCCATTTTCCTTGCATTTACTGCTGGACTACATGGCTTTTTTATCTACAGGAAAAAATTGCCAGGGATAACTCTTGTTACCGTGGGTTCTTTTACGTGCACTAAATTTGTGTTTGCACACAGAAGCACGGTTTTATGGTCTCTGCTACGTTCAACTTAGACAACATATTTTGCCTGAAAATTTCAGTACAGTGCATCCTGGTGGATCGATGGTCTAGGTGGTCACGCGCCTTGCCTAGAAAGCAAAAAGTCTGGGTGAGTGTGCGGTGGTTCGTACCCCGTTTGGGCCCGAAACTTTTCCCCCATCCATTAGACTTTGAGTGGTGGTCTGGGCGCTAGTCTTTTGGATGAGATGATAAACCGAGGTCCCATGTGTTACACATCACTATTTAGCGCATGTAAAAAGAATCCACGGCAACAAGGGGCTTGACCCTGGCAAAAATTCTGTAGAAAAAATCCACTCTGATAGGGAAACAAAATACAGTTGCATGCAGGAAAAAGAAAAAGAAAATGGGTAGGCGCTGCACTTCGGCGATGCGTTCTCCCGGGAGAGCAGCCCGAATTTCACGCAGAGAAATCTGCTGTGACATAACGTGATACAAAATACAAAATACAAGTACACCTCAAGGAGGTAAGGGAGACTGAATTCCAGTCCGGCTGTTTTGTTGTGTTGCTCCCCCCCCTTACAGTTTGGCTTTACAAATTTAGCACTAATCTCCTGTCAACCAGACCTGTTGTTGCGTGTTTCCCACCCTCACTCCCTAAGGGTCACCCAGAGTAATGATGCACTCTGCCTCCTCATTCATCCCCACCCAGGAACCACTGCCTAAGTGCACCCTGGTTGAGAAGTTTGCGTCCAGAACTCTCTTCAAATACCCCGCCTACCCCATGTGGTGATGCTGGGGGCCCTGTCAGTACTAATAGCATCCCCACCTGGATAGTTTGTCCTAACGATTCTCTCTTTTCTATCCCTCTCTTTGCTTCTACCTT
>CM060344.1:24223157-24225998 GCA_030674155.1 Stramonita haemastoma | reverse complement strand
AAACCCATAATATTAATCAGTAAATTTGTCGAAAGCGACTTTCGACGACGATGAGTGTAACCCTATAGTTCTTAATTTAAAACTGAAACTCCACCCGAATAATTTGTACCTAAAACAAAAATCACTCGGGAATGCAAAACAGCTAGATCTACGCTGTTGGTAGTTGATTCATGCTGTGTTTAGATCTTTTTGGCCATTATTCGTGACTCGATCGCGAAACGTGGTGCGCTATGCACAAAAATTTAATAAGCCCGCTACCTTCAAGTAAAGTATAATAAGCTGGTCTCAATCCATCCTTAGAAGAAAAAAGCCCTCCAAACAGCAACCCCCCCCCCCCCCCATCAACAACAAAACCCCACCACCACCAACTATTTTTCCTTTAAAGCCAAGAAATGTTTTTTTAATGTTTAGAAACGAAACAAATATCACAAAGTTAAGTTCGTATTTCAATCGAATAATACGGCGAAAACTGATCAATACCTGATCAATCAATCAATCAATCAAGAACTAGGCTACTTCATTGCAGATCAAAGCTGTTTGTTGGCTGTTCCTCACGTCTGCAACTCAACGCCTTAAAAACGAAATTTAGTAAAAAGTGTAAAAATGTGTGTGTGTGTGTGTGTGTGTGTGTGTGTGTGTGTGTGTGTGTGTGTGTGTGTGTGTGTGTGTGTGTGTGTGTGTGTGTGTGTGTGTGTGTGTGTACGCCGAACATTAGAATGTTTCTAATGTATAATTGTCTATGCAACTGACAACAACAAAAAAAACCAACGGAGGTCCCATTTCAATATTTGGAGGAGCACTATATCCCCCCCATCCCCATTTTTAAATTTTAGAGAGAGGAATGCACTTTTGCAGGGAACTGGTTGTCATGTCTTCGGGGAGTGCACTCACGGTCGCCAGACTAAGGGATAGATAGATATACTGACGCTCTTTATTGTTCGCTTCCCGTGTGTGTGTGTGTGTGTGTGTGTGTGTGTGTGTGTGTGTGTGTGTGTGTGTGTGTGTGTGTGTGTGTGTGGTGTGTGCGCGCGCGCGCGCGTGTGTGTGAACAAAGCTTTGTGTGCTATTTTCTACAGTAATATGCAACTTAACATCATCGTTATGTTTATCCTTTTTGTTTAATAGATCACATTTTTTGCGGTACAAGGGGCTATGAATAATGTCAGTGATACGCCTGCACGCTTGCTTACAGAATGCGCACTTGCACGCATACATCTGCAAATTCACACACACACACACACACACACACACACACACACACACACGATAGTATAGCCTGGTGGTTGCAGGCTGCGCATTGGACTAGCAATCTGCCTTCCCGGGGTCAAATCTCATTTCAGGGGACTTTCCCTCCTGAAGTTCACATCCATGCTGAATCCACTAACTCCCCCCCCCCCCCCCTCCCCAAGTCCGGATGAGACCATAAACCAAGGCCCTAAGTGCGAACGCACATAAAATACCTTGCACACACGTTAAACCTGTTCCAGTTTTCTCAAGAGTAGATCATTGTGTGCTGGTGGGAACGATGAGAAAATTTACAAAACCAAATGCGTACGACGACTGGGTATAAAAAAAGCACATGGGTGCTTAGTCCATTATCCTCAAAATAAAAAGAATGAAATATTAAATACACGCGCGCACGCAAGCATTCACGCACACACACACACACACACCACACATACACGCGCGCGCGCGCCCCTCCCTGAGCACGCAACACTATACTTATTTTCTCACTGGCACGTCCCTTTGATTTATCGGTTTCACTCCGAGAAACGACAGAAAAACACTGTAGAGCAGTGAACAGTGACAGGTGACAATCGAACGTGTCCTTGTGTAAAGTCTCTAAACTGAAAAAAGCAAGCGCTTGGACTTTAACAACACCAACTCTACTGGGACTTTAATGATAACACCACCATCACCAACAACAATTACCAAGGTCAAAGCAGCAAGTGGAAAATTCCTAGTGATGCATGCTACACTGACCCCCTGACCATTGGTAATTTCACCTCATGCTGGCTGTGGGAATTTGCAGCCCCAGTGCTGCTGGGCTTATTTAGTCTTGTGACTGAGGGGCAGGGCATTGAGATTCCTCTCCTTTTGTCTGTGGTGAAGCCGCCTGGCCATGGTTAGCCTATAATGGGCCAGCTGGCCTGCTCTTTCACACAAAACTGACAGATTGAAGGTGTCGGGCGGTGGTAAGATCGTAGACGTGGGTAAATAACTACCGAAACCAAAACCAAAAAAAAAAGAAAAAAAAATGTTTGCAGAAAAGCAAAGTCTTTAGAAACAAACTCCTCTGTGACAGGCAGCCGAGCTGATAGAACGCTGTTTGTTTGCTGATTAATACAGAGTCCCAGCGGAGTTCTCCGATTTAGGGACGGTATCAACCTACTACCATTTCCAAGCAGCCAACTTTTAAATTTACCTCTAGACAGAAAGTTTGTTTGTCGATTATATCAAAGTCCCAGCGGACTTAACGGATTTAGGGATTGTATCTATCAACCACTACCCCAGTAGTGGTGGGTTTTTGTTGTTGTTGTTGTTTTTTTTGTTTTTGTTATTAGGTAGAAAAAAACCCGTTTCCTTGCTGTTTGAGTTGTAGTGTATAAATTGGAAATATCCGCTGGGATTTTCACGTAACCCCCACAACAAGACCATCGCAGAGAATAATAAAGGTTACTATTTTCGATCAGATTCAGTGCTGTCTTGGTTTGGAAGGGGGGGGGGGGGGGGGACAAATAAAACAAACAAACCAAAAAAAAAACCTTAAATGCATGCCTCAACAAAGACTCAGAATCAATAAGACACATAATTGGGCCTGTCATCACTGGGATTGAGCTT
>CM060344.1:24213157-24218157 GCA_030674155.1 Stramonita haemastoma | reverse complement strand
GTGCCAACATTCTATTCTTCAGGACTGCACTGATTGTGCATCAGGATATACTCCAGTATTCTGGCCGTGACTATTGTTTCCATTGCTGTTACAGGTGTACTTTTTATATTTTGAACATTGTATTACCTTGACTGTTCAAGGTGATTTAGTATTGTTTTGCTTGTTTCTCTCTCTCTCTCTATATATATATATATTCCTTTTCTTTCCATTTTCTTAACCTCTCTTCTTCCACATAACCGTATCATACTATTTGTGCCCGTGATTGCTGGTTCTGTTTATTGAACGTGTTCTTCTGAATAGACTTCAGAGAGTTTATTTGAGTTACTAAATCCATTTTTATATATTATCATTTGTTGTATGTTCAGTGTTTAATATTTTTTTTTTATTCTTTCTGATACATTTCATCTTTTTGTCCCAATCAAGTGCTTACTCGACTCCCCCCTATTATTACTTTTCCAACTTATTTCTCTTCATCATCACCAAACTTTACACACACTTAACATTCCTCACTAAACTAACTGACAGATGCATTCAAAGCATACTTCATGGCCCTCCAAGGATGGATTACGAATCTGCCACCTAAACATAAACCATGCAGTAAATAAAATCGAAGATATATCAACGCTCATCACAAATCAAGGCAAACCATTTCACATAATTGGCCTTTCTGAGTCAAGACTTTCAAAGCATATAATGGATATGGACATATATATTCCCGGTTACAAAATCCTACGAAGAGATCCACAACAACCCAAAGAAACAGGAATCTTAATCTATATTAGTGAATCAGTAACATTCAAACGTCTTCCCCATCTAGAAAGTCTTGAAGTAGAATCTATCTGGATTGAAGTCTCTGTGAAAGGTTCACACCCTATTGTAATGGGTTCTGCTACAGAAATCCATCAGAAAGAACAAACTGGATAGACAAGTTTGACTCCATGATGAACGAAGTCCTATTAGAATCCAGAGAAATAATCTTACTGGGAGACTTCAATATTGACCTAGCAAAAGTACACAATCAATGGACCCAAGTTATGAATTCCCTCAATCTTCACCAATTAGTCAATTCACCCACAAGAGTCACATCAACTTCAAGCACAATTATTGATCACATCTACACATCTAACCCTAAAAACATCATAGAAACGTGTGTCCCTATCTACAGCTGCAGCGATCACTATCCAGTCTGTGCCACATGGTCAAAAAAAGGAACAAAAATTCCCAAACCTGGCCATAAAACTATAACCTATCGTTCTTTCGCAAAATTTGATGAACAGCTTTTTCTCCTAGAATTATGTAACTCCAAGATCTCGGAAACATTCAACATTACAGATCCAGACTTAGCAATTGAGCTTTGGATAAAAACTTTTACTGAAATCTACAACAAGCATGCTCCACTAAAAACAATTAGGATCAAACATGTCCCCAAACCGCCTTGGCTCACAAAAGAACTAGAGGAAGCATGTTATCTTAGAGATTTTCTAAAAGAAAATAAATATTATGAGGAGTAAAAAAAATTAAGGAATGCCATAAACTCACAAAAACGTTGAGAAAAAAAGAAATATTTCCAAGATTTACTTTCTTCCAAACAAAACTCAAAGACTATATGGCGAGCAATAAACCAGATAACAAACAATCAGCCATCTTCCAAATCAAACATAATCAAAGACATTTCTAGTGAAAAACTTAACAATCACTTCATCAATGTTTCCTCTAACGTAATTAGCAATGATAATTCAAAGTCCAATGACCTCAATGAATTAAAACATTACTGCCAAGAAAAGCATATTCCTTCTAAACTTCACATACCATTCATATCTGTTTCAGAGGTCTATAACTATCTAACTCACCTCAAACAATCAAGAACATGTGGTCTTGATGGAATAGACAGCAAAATACTAAAACTATCAGCCCCAGTTATCACTGACACCCTAACACATATATATAACCTTTGTCTTGACAAAAACTACTTCCCTAATGCCTTCAAATGTGCTAAAGTGATACCCATCTACAAGTCGGGTGATACTTCTGACCCATCAAACTATAGGCCAATCTCTATTATACCTATGCTCTCAAAGCCCCTGGAAAAACATATAAATAAGCACCTAGTCCATCATATAGATATCAACAACCTACTTCACCCTAATCAGTCTGGATTTAGACAAAATCATTCATGCCACACGGCACTGACTAGTCTTGTAGACAATTGGCTATCAAACATTAACGACAATAAATTTTGTGGAGTATTATTTGTAGATTTCAAAAAGGCATTTGATACGATAGACCACAAACTTCTTCTCAAAAAGCTAAATTTATATAGCATCTCTACAGAAACCCTAGGACTACTTAATTCCTATCTCACAAACAGGCAACAATGTGTCTCAATAGCTACATCCACATCGAAACTGAAGCCCATTCATTATGGAGTACCACAAGGATCCATACTAGGGCCAATTCTCTTTTCACTATACATAAATGACCTTCCTCTACACATCAAATCTAAATGTGAACTATTTGCAGATGACACAACCATACATACGAGTCATAACGACATTGACTTTCTTGCAACTATATTACAAAAAAGCACTGACGACCTTGTCAAATGGACAGAACTGAACCACATGTCAATACATCCAAAAAAAACAAAATGCATGCTTATCACCACCAGACAAAAGCGACAAAATTTATCTCTTAAACTGTTTCCCATCCAGATCAATAAGGAGGCAATTGAACAAATCTCTCACCACAAAGTCCTAGGAGTAACAATCGACGAAAATCTTAGCTGGTTCTACCACATCTCTCACCTATGCAAGTATTTATCACAAAGAGTATACCAGTTGACTAAAATTAAACACTTTCTTGACCTTCACTCAAGGAAATTATTTTTTCAAGCTTATGTACAATCCTCAATAGATTATGCTTCAACCCTGTGGGATTCTGCCAGTGCAAACACTTTGAAACCATTGTTAAGCCTCCATAAACGTGCTCTTAAACTCGTCCTTTTGAAGAAAACAACCTTACTAGAAGTAGATTATACTCAGTTAAATATTCTTCCCCTAAACCAAAGACTAAATATAACAAAGGCATCATGATGTACAAGATAATGGCAGGAGCCATCCCCACATCCTTGAAAGATAACTTTCCTATGAATCATTACAGAAATACTGTAAAGCCTGCTGTCCCCATCCCAAGAATAGATTTGTTCAAATCTAGTTTACTGTACTCAGGCCCTATGTTGTGGAATTCTCTTCCTGGTTCAGTTAAACAGCACCAATCATTAACAACCTACAAAAATCATCTTCTAATCCACTTAATGCATCAGAAGTAACTAACCACACCTCATCCTGTTGGAAAACCTCTCTCTCTCTCTCTCTCCTCTCTCTCTCTCTCTCTCTCTCTCTCTCTCTCTCTCTCTCTCTCTCTCTTCTCTCTCTCTCTCTCCTCTGTTTTTTTGTTCGGAAACATGTTTTATGGGACTTGTTTGGTGGTGGATGGTGGTGGACTGACGTTTTCGGTCATTTGACCTCACCATATTCTCATGTTTGCTCTTTCTTTTTGTTTGTTTGTTTGTTTTGTTTTGTTTTGTCTTTTTATCTAATTTATATATATTTTTTCTTCCTTTTTAAAAAAAAAAAAAAAAATTTCAAATCAAAATCATCATTGATTCTTGCTTCATGTTTTCGTTTCTGAATGGGTGTTTTTTGTAACGTTGCCTTGGTAGTGTATCTCTGTATTATTTTTTACCTGTTGTCGTTGTTCTTTCTCCCCTTATATCAAGGTCTTACATTTTGTGGGACTTGTTTGATGGTGGATGGTGGTCGATTGATGTTTTCAGCCATCTGTCCTCATCATTTTCTCATGTTTGATCCTTAGTTGTTGCGCTGTCGTTTGTTTGCTTTGTTTGTTTGTTTGTGCTTTTTTTGTTTTTGGGGGGTTTTTTGTTTGTTTTTGTTGTTG
Source organism: Stramonita haemastoma (assembly GCA_030674155.1). NCBI lineage: Eukaryota > Metazoa > Mollusca > Gastropoda > Neogastropoda > Muricidae > Stramonita > Stramonita haemastoma. The sequence goes on along the minus strand of CM060344.1, from coordinate 24,214,200 downwards.
TTGTTGTTGTTTTTTATATTCAAATCGAAATCGTCATTGAGTCTCGCTTCTTGTTTTCGTTTCTGGGTGAGTGTCTTTTTATAACATTGCTTTAATACTGTATCTCTGTATTATTTCTCGCCTGTTGTTTGATGCTTGGTATGGCTTTTTTGCTCTTGGTGTTTGAACCTTTGTAGTTGTTGTTGTTTTTGGTTGGGGCTGTCTTTTTATCATGATGTTGTCCCTGGGGGGAGCGGGGACTGGATGTGAAAGAGGCACACGAGTGCTTCTCTGTTGTCCTCGAGTGGAGGAATTTTGCCTTGCCTTGCCTTACCTTTCTCTCTCTCTCTCTCTCTCTCCTCTCTCTCTCTCTCTCTCTCTCTCCTCTCCTCTCTCTCTCTCTCTCTCTCTCTCTCTCTCTCTCTCTCTCTCTCTCTCTCTCTCTTCTCTCTCGCTATTCCCTTGAAACATCTAGGATGTTTATGTAACTTTTTTTTTATTTATTTATTTTTTTTTAATTTTTATTTTATTTACATTTTTATTGATAGTATCTCTACCCCCCCTCCCCTCCAATAAGGATATTAGTTAATTTTTCCCCCCCTTTTATCCAATTGTATGACTTATGTCACATGTATAACTTTTGACAGGTGGTGGTGGATTGATGTTTTCAGTTGTTTATTTATCTAGTTTTCTTGTTTGCTCCTTACCTACTAACACTTTTTTATTCTTCCATAATCAAAATATTTTTATTGTGACTTCAGATTTTTGTCTTCTGATTGAGTGAATTTTTTATTACCTTATCATATATAGTGTCCTTATTCTTGTGTGTTGTTTGGTACTGCGTAAAGCTTTATTGTTTAGTATCTTTTCAACTTGATGTATCCCTGAAAAGGGCGGGGACTGGATGTAAAAAAGCACATGAGTGCTTATCTATTATCCTCGAATAAAAGACTTTGCCTTGCCTTGCCTTGCCTTGTCTCTCCCTCCCTCTCTCCCTCTGATTCTCTCTCTCTCTCTCCTCTCTCTCTCTCTCTCTCTCTCTCTCTCTCTCTCTCCCCTCTCTC
>CM060344.1:24205657-24208157 GCA_030674155.1 Stramonita haemastoma | reverse complement strand
GTCTCATTTGAAGGCCTTTTTGGGGAGTGGAGCTGGTATCAGTCAATCAATGTAAACTCTAGGGAAAGTCCCCTCAAGTGGAACGGGTGTCTTGATGGTGGCTCAAATCTGGGCCGTCAGTTTCTAAGGTCAATGGTCTGATAACACGTGGCTGTCCTGCTGCATGAATGGTTACAAATCAAAGTGCTTTGTCATGTAATGTGGTTTCTTCTCTCTCTCTGTGTGTCTCTCTCTCGGTCTCTCTGTCTCTGTCTCTGTCTCTCTTTCCTTTGAATAGTATTGTGGCCAAAGGCCGAAGTACAATAAATGATTTCAGTGTTCACTGTTCAGTGTTCTCTCTCAGTTTGATGTTAAATGTTTGAGGGGATTGGGAGGTGTTGTACACACACGCACGCACGCACACATGCACGCACGCACACACACAGAGGCACGGTGAGAACATTGCGCTAGCAATTTGATGACCTGGGTTCGAGTCCGGTCGAGGAAATTTCTCTCCTGGAGTTTACATAAGTGCCAACTCCACTCTCCCCAAAAGTCTTTCGGATGAGACTTTAAACCGAGGCCCCGTGTGCGAACGCACGCAGAACATCTTGCGCACACGTTAAATCCTGTTCCGCTTTTCGTAAGAGTAGGCCATCGTGTGCCGGTGGGAACAGATGACAATATTTACAAAAACTGCATGCACACGGGGACCGGATGAAAAAAAGCACATGATTGCTTATTCTGTTATCCTCAATATAAAAGAATAAATAAATAAAAATAAAACACACACACACAACACACACAACACCCCCCCCCCCCAACACACACACACACACCCACTCCCACACACACACACACACACACACACACACACACACACACACACACACACACACACACACACACACACACACACACACACGGCTATTTCTCATGTATAAGTTATGTGAATTAGTGTTGCGGAGCACATTAAGTTCAGCTGACACATTTTGAGTGCAAGTGTGAGAATTAGCTAATGGCAAAAACACTACTTGTGTATGCTCAGGTATTTGAGTATCCGTTTTAGATCATTAAAAAAATGAGGGGGAAAAAATAACTTCAGATAAAAATCAGCTACATTGTCATGAGCAAAAAGCAAGCAAAACTTCAAAGGTTTAAAGAAAATTTGATAACATACATTTGTTCTGATTAACATAGCTTTGATATATATATATATATATATATATATATATATATATATATATATATATATACGAGTACAAAAAGCGGTACTTAAAAATTCTGTAGTTTATGAGGTAAAAGCAAGGAAGATATCAACTCTTTATGTAATTTAAGAGGGTAAAAAAAAGATTTAATTATAAATGTAGTTTCTGAAGAAACATCGAGCTAATAAACTAGCCAAACACTGGAAAAAAAGTATATGTAGATAAGAAAGGGGGGGGGGGAGGGAGAGAGAGAGAGAGAGAGAGAGAGAGAGAGAGAGAGAGAGAGATACATAGTATCTGAGCCACCTAGTTTACTGGTTTCCCTCTCAGATTCAGGCCATTGATCAGTCATCAGTTAATGACAAGTGCTAATCAACACAAGCTGTGGCCCTATAGGAGACTAAGGCCAGCTCCATTTTATTAACCCTAGTAGCGCTGTAATAACGGCAGCGGTACTAGGTGCTGCTGGCTGAATTAACAGCAGCCATTGTTGATTTGCAGTAGGGTGGGGTCAAACAACTCCTGATATTGATATGTAAAACTAAACTAAGTGTGTAAAGTTGTAAATCACTGGAAAGCTTAGATAACAAGCTTTTAAAAGAGTGAAATTTTATAGCAGCATGTAGTGTTTATGATAATGTAAAAAATAAATAAAGTTTAAAAACTGCGCGTGCACTACCAATCACTGTTGCGATGTCGGTGACCCAGATTGATTTTAACACGATATGCAATGTTGTTGCGGTGCAAAAATGTCATGATTCGATAAATACTGTCTCTTGACATAAGTTTTGAAAAAATAAAGAGCTTCCGTGGCTTTATCGGTCGTCAAATACTCGGAAAAGTCCAGTGAAATGATCGACACGATCGCGATCGTCATGGCGGTGAACACTTATTTCGTGCGAACTGGCGGCGTTTCTATGACGAAAATACGACAATCGCTTGATTTCGTGTGATGCGAAGTACTCGACAGCATATAGAAATGACTTAAAAACAGTTATTTCGAAGCCGTGTTTGCGTTAAAATAAAGTAAAACAATGTATGACATCGAAATCGCCCGGTAGCTATGAAGTGCTTTGGACAAAACTTAGCGCCGCTCGATTCAGTCCGATCGCGATCAATTTTTCCGAAGTTTTTCAAAAATATTTCACAATCCTTACCTTATCGTCTCTATTATCGTTTAATTCAACCAAATCCAGCCTCTAAAACTCCTCATCGCCGTCAATATCGTCAAAAAACTCGAAAAATACTTCGAGTGATACGAGCGCAAACACTTTGCCGCCATTTTGTTTTCAGGCGATCGACGTTCGTCCAAA
>CM060344.1:24188157-24195657 GCA_030674155.1 Stramonita haemastoma | reverse complement strand
TTGTTTGTATGATGGTAGGTTGGGGGTGGGGGAGTTCACCTACCCTGCCTTTGCTCCTAACCCAGAGTCTGGAGCCTCCAGGTCTATCTTCTATCCTGACGAAGCCATCAACAACGGCCACCCCGCTTCAAGTGAGTCTCAGAGTCTGGAGAGAGGGAGGGAGGGCTAGGGGACAGAGGAGAGAGGGAGGAAGGGCTAGGGCACAGAGGAGAGAGGGAGGGAGGGCTAGGGCACAGAGGAGAGAGGGAGGGAGGGAGGGAGGGCTAGGGCACAGAGGAGAGAGGGAGGGAGGGCTAGGGCACAGAGGAGGGAGGGAGGGAGGGAGGGCTAGGGCACAGAGGAGAGAGGGAGGGCGGGAGGGAGGGCTAGGGCACAGAGGAGAGAGGGAGGGAGGGCTAGGGCACAGAGGAGGGAGGGAGGGAGGGAGGGAGGGCTAGGGCACAGAGGAGGGAGGGAGGGAGGGCTAGGGCACAGAGGAGAGAGGGAGGGAGGGAGGGCTAGGGCACAGAGGAGAGAGGGAGGGCGGGCTAGGGCACAGGGGAGAGAGGGAGGGACGGCTAGGGCACAGGGGAGAGGGAGGGAGGGCACAGGGGAGAGAGGGAGGGAGGGCTAGCGCACAGGGGAGAGAGGGCTAGGGCACAGGGGAGAGAGAGAGGGAGGGCTAGGGCACAGGGGAGAGAGAGAGGGAGGGCTAGGGCACAGGGGAGAGGGAGGGAGGGCACAGGGGAGAGAGGGAGGGAGGGCACAGGGGAGAGGGAGGGAGGGCTAGGGCACAGGGGAGAGGGAGGGAGGGCACAGGGGAGAGAGGGAGGGAGGGCTAGGGCACAGAGGAGGGAGGGAGGGAGGGCTAGGGCACAGAGGAGGGAGGGAGGGAGGGCTAGGGCACAGGGGAGGGAGGGAGGGCTAGGGCACAGGGGAGAGAGGGAGGAAGGGCTAGGGCACAGGGGAGAGAGGGAGGGAGGGCTAGGGCACAGGGGAGAGAGGGAGGGTGGGCTAGGGCACAGGGGAGAGAGGGAGGGAGGGCTAGGGCACAGGGGAGAGAGGGAGGGCTAGGGCACAGGGAGAGGGAGGGAGGGCTAGGGCACAGGGAGAGGGAGGGCGGGCTAGGGCACAGGGGAGAGAGGGAGGGAGGGCACAGGGAGAGGGAGGGAGGGCTAGGGCACAGGGGAGGGAGGGAGGGCTAGGGCACAGGGAGAGGGAGGGAGGGCTAGGGCACAGGGGAGAGAGGGAGGGAGGGCTAGGGCACAGGGAGAGGGAGGGAGGGCTAGGGCACAGGGGAGAGAGGGAGGGAGAGAGGGCTAGGGCACAAGGGAGAGAGGGAGGGAGGGCTAGGGCACAGGGGAGAGAGGGAGGGAGAGAGGGCTAGGGCACAAGGGAGAAGGAGGGAGGGAGAGAGGGGGGTAAGGATAGGGCACAGGGAAGGAGGAGGGAGGGAGAGAGGTAAGGAGAGATAGAGAGGAAGAAGGAGGGTGCTAAGGAAGAAGGGTTCTAGGGAAGGAAAGGAAGGAGAAGGAAGAGGGAGAAAGTGAGGGGTAGGTGGAGAAGGAGAAAGGGAGTGGAGAAGGGGAAGGAGGAGGGAGGAAAGGGGGGAGAGAGGGAGGGGGAGAGAGGGAAGGTAGGAGGAATGAGAAGAGTGAGGGAAAGAGACAGGGAGAGAGAGAGAGAGGGGGGGGGGGGGGAAGAAGAGAGGGAAAGAAAATAAAGGTAGTAGGAGGGAGGGAGGGAGGGATTCAAGTCAAGTGATAATAGTTTAATCATCTCATGAAGGGCAATTACAGTTGAAGAGGGGGAAAGTTTTGTGTATGTATGTATGCATGAGCGTTTGTGCATGTGTTGCTTGTGCGTGTGTTCATCTGTGTATCGATCGTTGTCTGTCTTTGTGTGTGTGAGTGTATGTATGCATGCATGTGCATATCAGTGTTTGTTTGTGTGTGTGTGTGTTTGTGTGCATACCTGTGTGTGTGTGTGTGTGTGTGTGTGTGTGTGTGTGTAAACCAACAGTATAATATAGTGCTACGTATCTAATTGCTTAGCATTCAGTACACATAATTAACACATCTCTTTTTTTACGTTTTTTTTTCCCTTTTCTATTCTATTTTCTGTTCTTTTTTTTTTCTTCCTCTCTTTTTGTTGCAGGACACTGACAAGGAATATCCGGGAGAGAAGGAAAGAAAAAGTATGCATTAACGTTCCGGGTGAGAACTCTTTTCTTTGAAGTGTTTGCCGACAGTCAGACTCAAAACGTAGAGTAAGTGTTGGTTAGAGAGGGCTCCGCCAGTGGTGGTGGTTCTTGTGATGGGGTGGTCCTAATTGCCTCCCCTTGCAGTAAGGAGCAAGAGCGCTAATGTTGCGTGTTACTAAAATTAGACTAACCACTAAGGCTCTGTTTTCTTGTGTGGTAGTTCTGACTTATTCTCAGTATACACTTTGCCTTCATGGTGACTTGAAAAAAATATGTCGCCTTTTAAAACAAAACAAAAAAAAGATTTAGAAAATGCAAAGCCATAGTTTGAAGATTGTTGTAGAAATGGGAGCTAAATCTGTCTCCTCTTTGTTCTTTTTTCTTTTTTTTAAATGGTAATTTTCTGTGTAAAATGAGAATGTTTTGACTTATTAGTTATAGTTCTAACCATGTGAGCAGAGGTCAAAGTGTTTGTGAAGCTCATATTAGTGGAACTATTTTGACTTCTGTTTTGTGTGTGTGTGTTTTTTTTCACTGTCGTTAAAAACAAACAAAAAGACAACTATAAGAATATATAGGCATTAAGGGATGGAAGATCATTATTCAGTTTCATAAAGGGCATGGAAAATAGAGAGGTGTGTGTGTGTGTGTGTGCGTGCGTGCGTGCGTACATGCGTATGTGCGTGTGTGTGTTTGGGTTGGGAGCACATCGCTGTTTTGGAAACCAGTTTTGTTTCTTCAAGATTTTGAGTTATAGAACAGTTTCATTGGTCTTGCTGTGTCACACATAACCCTGGATAAGATTGGATCCCTTACTCTCTCAAAGAACAATTCCTTCTTCCAAGCACTCAGCCACAGCAACTTGTATACTATGCAGCATGATATATTTGTCATGAACTTTTGGGGGGGTACAATAATTCTCAAGACAGAGCCTAAAACTGTTTCTTTTCTAACTGTGAAATGCTGTTGTCACCAAGTGCAGTCCAATCAGGTCAAGTCAAATCAAAAAGATTTTTTTATCATTGCTATGAAAAGCAAGAGTTCAGCACTGACAGGCACACCTTAAGGCAGGAACCGTTAACTAGAAAACCATTGAGGAAATAGTAGTGGAGGAAAACAAGTGCAGGTAGGCACTTACAACTTCTCCATCATTTTGAAAAAAAAAGATTTATCAAAGATTCCATTAAAAAAAAAAAAGGGGGGGGGGTGTGTCTAAAAAGTAATATGCTTCAGTGACAGCATTTATTGATAAAGAGTCATGCCTTTGGCCTGACCTGACTCGAGTCTCGTCATCTCCTAGGATGAGCCTTCATCAGAGATCAAAACTACTGTAATCATCCCATGAAGGGCAGTTACGTAGTGTACAAAAACACTGACAGACACAGGTATGGAAGAAATCATGATCTAGACCCCCCCCAAAATAAGAAACAGTTATAGTTGTTGCTGCTCATTCCTCAGTTCTCCTCTTATTTTTCCCCTTTTTTTTTTTTTGGTGAGGTGGAGGGAGTGTGAAAATCATAAATTAAAAAAAATATTTTTTTCCGAAAAAACACCACCGTCCTCAGTGTACAAAGACACGAACACACCCTCGCCCTACGTGGAGGACTTCAGCGGCCTGAACGATGTGGGGGGGGAGGCCCGGGGTTCGGCGCTGCCTGACCACGTGTACATGGACTGCATGGGGTTTGGCATGGGGTGCTGCTGCCTGCAGGTCACCTTCCAGGCCTGCAACATCGCTGAGGCACGCCTGCTCTACGACCAGCTGGCCCCGTTCTGCCCCATCATGGTGAGGGGAGAGGAGCCGTCGTCTGTGTGTTGGGGGAGGGGGAGGGGGGGGGGGGTGCGGGGAGAATTGGGGGGGGGATCAGTGATTGGGGGAGGGGAGGGTTTGGGGGAGGGGGGGAATGAGGGATAGGGTGTGGGGGGAGGGGAGGGTGGGGATGAGGGATTGGAGGAGGGGAGGGTTGGGGGGTGAGAGATTGGGTGTTGGTGGGGAGGGTTTAGGGGGGGGGGGGATGAGGGATTGGGGAGAGGGACTGGGTGTGGGTGGATGAGGGATTGTGGGGGAGAGGATGGTTGGGGGGGGGATGAGGGATAGGGGGAGGGTTTGGGGGAGAAGAATTGGATGTGGGGGGCGATGAGGGGTTGGGTGTGGGGGGGGGGGGGAGGTAAGGTTTGGGGGAGAATGAGGGATTGGGTGGGCGTGGGGGGTGGGGAGTGTTTGGGGGGTGGGGATGGTTTCTTGGGTTGAGCTCTGAGGTTCTCTCAATGGTGCGATTTTGCGCACACAATCATTTGCTGACTACTAAGGTGGCCACAGTCTGGCGTAAAGGAGGATGTCTTTTTCTTTTTCTTCATCGACAAACGCTCAGATAGCAACCATTGTTGTCTGTCATATGAGTGAAAAGGAGGATGTCTTCTTCTTCGTCAAATGCTCAGATGACAGCTTTTGCTCTTTTGTCTTATTGTTTCCCAGAAGGGAGGATGTTGACACTAAACATGACATCAGTGTGCATGTGTTATGTGGACATCATTCTAAATGCTGTGCGTTCTTTCACATGCGCGAAATGTTTGTTGTACTGTGTCTCATTCATCACAGCTGGGAGGCATTGTGAGATTCTAAGTACACACTGGACAAGAAGTTTGCATGTAGGACTGTTTTTAAGTTACCTTGCCATGTCGGTATCCATAATGTTTGGGTTTTTGTTTTTCTCTTTTTAAGGAAAGCATAATTTGTTTTGCTGAAAGCTTGTCTTGGGTAATCTCTCTCTCTCTCTCTCTCTCTCTCTCTCTCTCTCTCTCTCTCTCTCTCTCTCTCTCTCTCTCTCTCTCTTCTCTCTCTGTGCATTCCCTTACCTGGTGGGGTGTGTAGTGCCTGGTCTTCTTCTGTCGCCCGCTGGTCTTGGGTGACACATTCCAATTTCAGGGCAGCTCATTTCATTGTACATGTTGCATGCTGGGTATGTTCGCGTTTCTGAAACCCACCAAACGCTGACATGAATTACCGATTCTTTAACGGGCAAATTTGATCTTCTGCATGTGTACATACATGAGGGGAATTAGGGCACTAGCAGGTCTGCCTGCAATATCTATCAGGCAGAGGTAGGGTTTGGTAATTCATTATTATTTTATTTGTTTTTTAAAATTTTATTCAAGGATAATGGAATAAGCATGCATGTGCTTTTTTACATCCAGTCCCTATGTGTATGCAGTTTTGTAGGTTTTGTCATCTGTTTCCACCGGTACACAACTGCCTACTCTTCTGTGAGGCAGAACAGGTTTTGACATGTATGCAAGGGTAGGGTAGGGTAGGGTAGGGCAGGGCAGGGTGTGTGGTGTGGTGTGGTGTGGTAAAGTGTGGTATGGTATGGTATGGTATGGTATGGTATGGTATGGTATGGTATGGTATGGTATGGTATGGTATGGTATGGTATGGTACAGACAGTACAGTACAGTATTGTATGATATGTGAGAGGACATGATAAAAGCTCACAAGAAGTATTAATACATAATGTACAACAATATTAACAAGGTAAAGCAGAATAGTGCTGGATGTAAGACAGTACTGACAAGGGAAGCTGTTTACAGCTGTGTGATCAAAGCATCCAGTACTTACAATTCATGGATTAGGACATGTCATATAAAACAATATTGACCAATCCAGTATGGTGTAATGTAAAGTAATATTGACCAATCCAGTGTGGTGTAATGTTATGGAAAGTAATATTGACCAATCCAGTGTGGTGTACAGTAATATTGACCAATCCAGTGTGGTGTAATGTAAAGTAATATTGACCAATCCAGTGTGGTGTAATGTAATGTAAAGTAATATTGACCAATCCAGTGTGGTGTAATGTAAAGTAATATTGACCAATCCAGTGTGGTGTACAGTAATATTGACCAATCCAGTGTGGTGTACAGTAATATTGACCAATCCAGTGTGGTGTAATGTAAAGTAATATTGACCAATCCAGTGTGGTGTAATGTAAAGTAATATTGACCAATCCAGTGTGGTGTAATGTAAAGTAATATTGACCAATCCAGTGTGGTGTAATGTAAAGTAATATTGACCAATCCAGTGTGGTGTAATGTAAAGTAATATTGACCAATCCAGTGTGGTGTAATGTAATGTAATATTGACCAATCCAGTGGGGTGTAATGTAATGTAAAGTAATATTGACCAATCCAGTGTGGTGTACAGTAACATTGACCAGTCCAGTGTGGTGTGCAGTAATATTGACCAATCCAGTGTGGTGTAATGTAAAATAACATTGACCAGTCCAGTGTGGTGTGCAGTAATATTGACCAATCCAGTATGGTGTAATGTAAAATAATATTGACCAATCCAGTGTGGTGTAATGCAATGTAAAGCAATATTGACCAATCCAATTCTGTGTTTCAGTTGGCCCTGAGTGCAGCCACCCCCATTTTCCGAGGTCACCTGGCAGACATTGACACGCGATGGACCGTCATCGCGCAGTCTGTTGATGATCGCACAAAGGAGGAACGAGGCTTGGAGGTGGGTGGGAATACACTGATTTTTTTTAGGTATCATTCTATACTGTGATTTTATCATTATCTTGTTTGATTTTTGTCATCGTTCCTCGGCTAGAGCTCTGAGGTTCACCAAAGGTGAGAGTTTGCGTAAGCGACCGTTTTTACCCACCATGAAGGTAGCCGCATTCTGCTTTTGGGGATGTAATTTGATTTTTTTTTTTTTGGGGGGGGGGGGGGGGGTTGAGTTAAAATATTTGGGAATTTTTGTCTCTCTTCTCTCCCTTAACTCCCTGAGGAGTGGGTGGGGCACTGCACTGCACTGAGTTTTTCTGGCAGTGTCTCTTGGGGAAAGTTGAACCTAGTGGAGCCCATCCCTGTTAGAGAAGGGGTGCATGCTGGGTATGTTCATTTATCAGTAACCCACTGAACTCTGACATGGGTTGCTGGTTTTTTCTTTTTACATGGCTGTTTGATCTTTTGCATGTGTGTATGTACAGAGGCAATTAAGGTAGTGACAGTTCTGCAGTTTGAGTTGATGTGGGAGATTGTAAAAATCCCCACCCTTAATTCATGGAAAGCTGCCAGGATTTAAACCCACAACTTCATAGACCCTTGGGATTGAAGTAAAACAAAACAACCCTAACCGCTTAGCTATAGTGTTTGTCTTATGCACAAAACAAAGGAGAAACTAGAGGTTCCAAATCCACCCAAAGCTCAGACTATGTAAAATCATCATGTGTCTTAGTCATATTTTCACAACCATGTCTGGCCTTGAGAACATGAAGATAAGAAAGAAAGTAAGGGGGAAGGGGGTGCTGCCA
>CM060344.1:24183157-24185657 GCA_030674155.1 Stramonita haemastoma | reverse complement strand
CAGCAGCGATGCAGACAGTGGAGTTGATACATATCACAGTGATGATGAGTTGATACATATCACAGTGATGATGGGGACAGTGGAGTTGATACATATCACAGTGATGATGCAGACAGTGGAGTTGATACATATCACAGTGATGATGCAGACAGTGGAGTTGAGTTGATACATATCACAGTGATGATGCAGACAGTGGAGTTGAGTTGATACATATCACAGTGATGATGCAGACAGTGGAGTTGAGTTGATACATATCACAGTGATGATGCAGACAGTGGAGTTGATACATATCACAGTGATGATGGGGACAGTGGAGTTGATACATATCACAGTGATGATGCAGACAGTGGAGTTGATACATATCACAGTGATGATGCAGACAGTTGAGTTGAGTTGATACATATCACAGTGATGATGCAGACAGTGGAGTTGATACATATCACAGTGATGATGGGGACAGTGGAGTTGATACATATCACAGTGATGATGCAGACAGTGGAGTTGATACATATCACAGTGATGATGCAGACAGTGGAGTTGATACATATCACAGTGATGATGCAGACAGTGGAGTTGATACATATCACAGTGATGATGCAGACAGTGGAGTTGATACATATCACAGTGATGATGCAGACAGTGGAGTTGATACATGTCACAGTGATGATGCAGACAGTGGAGTTGAGTTGATACATATGACAGTGATGATGGGGACAGTGGAGTTGATACTGTATATGACATGATGTGTGTTACAGAACATCCAGTCCACCAACTGGCAGACCATGAGGTTCAAACCTCCCCCTGCCAACTCCAACATCGGCTGGCGGGTAGAATTCAGACCTATGGAGGTAGGAGGGAGTGAGTGGATGGATGGATGGATGAATGAATGAATGGATGTGTGAATGGATGGTTGAATAAATGAATGAATAATTGAATGAATGAATAATTGAATGAGTGAATGAATGAATGAATGAATGGGTGAATGACGAATGAGTGAATTAGTGAATGAATGAATGAATGGATGAATGAATGAATGAATGAATGAATGAATGAATGAATGAATGAATGAATGAATGAATGAGGGAATGGATGAATGAATAAATGAATGAAGAAAGGAATAAATGTATTAAAGAATGAATGGCTAATAGAGGAAGGAAGGAATGAAGGCGTGAGTGAGTGAGGGAGGGAAGAGTGAATGAATAAATGAAGGAATAAGTAAAGGGATGGATGGATGGATAAATGAAAGAGTTGATAAATAAGCAAATAAATGAATGAATTAATGAATGAATAGATGGATGGAGGAATAAGGGAAAGAAAGAATGAATAAACAAACAAATGAAAGAAAGATGGAATGTGTGAATAAATGAATGAATAAATTAATAAAATGAACGAAAGAACAGATGACGGACAAACAGATGAATGAAGGAATAAGTTAATGACAGACAGACAGACAGACAGACAGAATGACTGACTGACTGACTGACTGACTGACTGAATGAATGAATGAATGAATGAATGAATGTATGTATGAACAAAATAAATGAATGGCTGAAGAATGAATCAAAAAATGAAATAAAACAATGAGTAAATAAATGAATGATTGACTGCAGTCATTAAAGAATGAATGAGTGAATAAAGGAATGATGAAGGAATAAATGAAAGGATAAGTGGATGGATAGATGAAGGAAGGAAGGAAGGAAGGAATGATTGAGTGGATCACAGATTGCTGTCAAGTCATGAATTTGATACTCCAGCCAGACTATCCTGCCATCATTCTGTGCTGTTTGATTTGTTTTTTGCAAGATATAGAAAGATATATAAAAGATATATAAATTCCATGTATTACTATTATTATTATCATCATTCTGTACCATACCATGCCATTACCATGCTACACCATGCCATATCATTTTATGCCATGCCATACTATGCCATACCATACTATGTTGTGCTATGCTATGCCACACTGCTATGCCGCACCACACCACACGTTACCTTACCTCACCTACACAGCCCTATCACACCTTACCACCTCACCCCCACCTGCATCACACCACACCCTGTTTTGTCAGTTACTGCGAAACAGCCTGAGCACAGTAGCAGCCAACAGACAGTATGATACAGGTGTGCTGATGGCAGGTGACTGACTGTTGCAGGCACAGCTGACGGACTTTGAGAACGCTGCCTACACCGTCTTCATCGTGCTGCTGACCAGGGTCATCCTCTCCTACAAACTCAACTTCATCATCCCCATCTCCAAGGTGAGAGAGAGAGAGAGAGGAGAAGAGGAGAGAGAGGAGAGGAGAGAGAGGAGAGGAGAGGAGAGAGTCTGGCAAAGGTCAGACGGCATGCTACAGGTGTCTGTTTCCCCCACTTTCAGCTACTGCTCTCAGCTGCTATCTCCTCCAGCCCAGCCAGCAGGTGCTGATTATAGCAGGAACTTACCACACTTGGACTTGGTAAAAGGAAGGGGTGTGCTGATCTTTGCACTGGATCTTTG
>CM060344.1:24163157-24178157 GCA_030674155.1 Stramonita haemastoma | reverse complement strand
ATGGGAACACCCTTAGGTGGTGTATAGACCTGTTTGAATGAGTCATAGACGATTTGAGTGATTTTTTTTTTTTTGTCCTGCAGGACGATTTTGTGGGGGTGTTGGCTCAGATCAACACGTACCTGGACAATGTGGAGTGTGATGTGGAGACACGGTGCACTGTGCAGCAGTACCTCAGCCTCATCAGCAAAAGGGCCTCCGGTCAGTTTTATGTCACGTCTGTCTTCGTGTGTTGTCAGTGAGTGTGTGTGTGTGTGTGTGTGTGTGTGTGTGTGTGTGTGTGTGTGTGTGTGTGTGTGTGTGTGTGTGTGTGTGTGTGTGTGTGTGTGTGTGTGGTGTATGTGTGTGTGTGTGTGTGTGCGCACTCATGATCTGATGCCTCGGGGTCGAGCTACCACAGAGGTGCATGTTTGAGGGGGTTTCACTCTGAAGTTAACATCAGTACTGACTCCTCTCCCTCAAGAGTCCTTCGTATGAGACTATAAACCAAACCCCTTGTACAAACACACAGAGAGCATCTTGCACACATGTTAAAAACCTGTTCCACCTTTCAGAAGTGTAGGCCAGTGCATCCCAGTAGGAATGGATTACACAGTTGGACAAATAAAAAAAATATCGCAAGCACATGAGTCGTGTTCAAACAAACCCCTGAAGTCAGAATGCAGCGACCTGAATGGTTAGGTAAAAACGGTCGGAGACACAAAATCACATCGCTGGTGGACCTCAGAATTCTAACCAAGGAACAAAAAAAAAAACAACTCAATAAAACCCAAACCAACCATAAACAAACAAAAAACAACTGGTGAATGATCCAGCAACAACATGGTGTGCGAAGCAAGACAACATGTAGATATGTATAGTCTGAGTGACCCCCACCCCCACCCCCCAGGGTGTTAAACCAAGGAATGTCCAACAACAGTAACACTGTACTAACCGGATCATTCTTTGTGCAGGAGAGCTGAAGACGACAGCACGCTGGATACGAGACCTTGTGTGCACCCACCCTGAATACAAACAGGACTCTGTCGTGTCGGAGGGCATCGCCTATGACCTGTTGACCAAATTTGTCAAGGTAATAATTCATTCTCTATCCTGCTCTTACATGATCTCACAAAATTGATATATAAATAAGTAAATCCCCTCAGAAAAGGGCAACAGTCTTAACCTGAATAAATGACCCCCCGACTTGGAGCCTCCGAGGTTTGTGAGTCTGTGACTGGGCCAGCCTGGTTTATTAGCCTGAGGAAGGAATGATTTAGATAGTGGGTCATTTAATGGGTTGGTGGTGGTTTTTTTTGTTCTTCAGATGGACAGTGTTAGATATTTGAAGGTATGAGGAGGTAACTTGTAAGTGGAAGTTACTGGAGCCACTGAAACTGAATGAGGTGACAGCCCTGATATGGCTTTCGTGGTCAGTAGGGCTGTAAACAATAAGGAAATGGATTGGGTGGACCTTCTAATATGATTTGGCTTTCTCTGATATGACTTTCGTGGTGGGTAGGACTACAAACAATATGGAATGGAATGGGCAGACCTAATATAACTTGGCTTTCTCTGATATGGCTTTCATTGTCAGTAGGGCTATAAACAGTATGGAATGGAATGGGTGGACTTCTCCTAACGATACATCTTGTCTCTCCCCCCCCCCCCTTCCCCCCCAGGTGTCGCGGGAAGAGGTGGAGGAGCCAGAGCTGATGTTTGGCCACCACACCATGACCAAGGACACCATCCCCGCCGCCGTGAAGAACGCAGAGCGGTTCCTCAACAAGCAGAACCCCCACCCCAAAGCCTCGCCCTCCACCACCACCCTCAATGCCGCCGCTTCAAACGGAGAGAGTTAGCTGCCCCTTGGGGGGTCAGAAGCGAGGTCGTTGGCATGGTTACTGCTGACCCTGACACGAAATGTGGTGAGAGGACAGTTTAGACCAAGAGACACTAGTTTTAGTTGTACCCCAGCTTGTGGTTTGTATTTCTGGCAGAGGATAAAGGTTTGCATACTATGACCAACTGCTGGGTAGTTTCTCCTCTGTTCATCCCTGGAAATGTAAAGGAACTGTTCTTGTCCTTTGGGGAAAGTGATATCGGAAAAACTTCTCTTGTTTGAGAGAGAGAGAGAGAGAGACTGTGCATCCTATCGGTTTATGCATCTCGCCCTTGCTTATGAATTTACATGTGTTGAAAATTGTGCCTAACTTTCCAGAGAGACTGTTTAGCTTTCTTCAGTGATGTTGGGGAGCTATTCCGTTAAAAACTCGTCGACCAAAATTCTCGCTCCTAGTTTCTCGTATCTGTGGAACTAAATGTGATGATGTTGAATATGATCTGAGAGAAAAATTTGTTGATTTGATGATTTGGATGTTTATGATTTTAACCAAATGTGTATTGATTATATACATGTATGCGTTTCAGCCAGTTGTTATGAACACAAAAGTTTTTACCATTGTCATCATTTGCAATACAATTATGGCCTAAAATCTAACTGACCATACTTGGCTAAAAGAGACATCAGACCAACAAAATTAAAACAGAAAAAACCCCTCTGACATGGGTTTGGCTTTGTTTGGCTGTTGTTCTTGCTTCTTTGCACAACCAACGATATATGGACTGAAGTGGAGGAGTCCATTTGCTCAGAAATGTGGAGAAAATAGCTGATTGGTTCTCGAGGTCATGTGACTTTTCCCAAGATGGTGTGCACTATTCTCCATTGGTTAAAGGAAGCAGAAGGGTTTCTCAATGATCTCTCATACTGTTGTGATTTTTGTTGACTGCCTAACTATATATGGCTGATTTTCATCATCACTTGTGAAATGTGATGCGCTCATTTTATCTTTCGTGTGTTCTTGATCTGTTTTTTTTAATGTCAGGCTTTTTAGTGCTCATATTTTTTATTTTGTGATAATGTAATGTGTACAAATGACTGCATGTGCACGAATGAATTGAGTTCCAGCAGTGGAGGAAGCTGGTTGCAAAATCTTCAGTGGTGCCCCCACAGTCCGCGTGACTACGGGACAGGTGAAGATGAAGGAAGTTTGATGTGTTCGTACAAATTTAGCTCTGTGTAATTTCTATAGACCCTTAGGAGTCTTGATCAGTGTTTCGACAATTGCTTGAATCAACATACTTGAACTAGATATCAAGGTTAATGTGAGTTACTGGAATGGAATAAAGTGAACAGCCCTGATGAAGGCCTTTGTGGTCAGTGATGCTGTAACAACATGAAATTTATCTTTAAAAAGAAAAAGGAAAAATCAACATACTTTCAAAATTGTCATAGTTTTTTGTTTGTTTTTTTCATTTAAAAATTTTGTGGATCTCAGAATTTTTCCATCCAGATTCAATAAAAAAAAATGGAGTGCAATTTTTAAGAAATATAAAAAAAGATACATAGCCCTGTAGGCCACAAGCTGTGTATTGTATGTCAGTTACTGATGTCAGCACAGTGCCAAGGTCTACATCAACATGGTGTTATGCCGTGACAATGTTGTGTTGACATTGTCTTCAGCCATGACCAGCTTCAGGCATAACAACCTGTATCCTCCATGAAAGGATTTTCTAAAATCCTCTGAAGTCAGAGTATGCCTGCCTATATGGCCAGATACATGAAAATTGCTTTACGCTCAAACTCCTCATCCAGCATGTACTTACAGTCAGTCCTCACAGCGATTCCCAGGTGGAAAGAAGGAGAGAGTGCATGTCTGCTGGATGCCCCCCCCCCCCCCCGTATTAAGCTGTGGAATGCCCAACAAGTAGAACAAATTACTGGAGATTTGGTCATGTAGACCATGTTGCAGGGTTAGAGTGGGAAATTGGTAAGTTTTTAACAAACAATTCTCTGCACACAAAACGATAAAACCAGACATTGTATATCGTTAGCAAAGGTTTTTTTGGGTTAAATTCTCTTTTTATTCATAATCAGATTTTCTGTTGGATAGTTTTTTTTTTTTTAGGGGGGGGGGTTTTTAAAAAATATGTTAATCAACAAACACCCAAAAAAAAAAAAAGGAGAGAGAAAAAAAGAACAGTACATGTTTATCTTGGTCTGGTTTGGTATTGGCTGAATCCACCATGCAAAGAAACCAATTACTTTACAACATCATAAAATTCCCCTAACATTCAAAAAGACCCATCAGCAGTGCAGGGCCTCTCTGGCTGGTAGCCCTGTAGCAGCCTGATATTGCTGGGGATCTTTGTGGACTTCTGAAGCTGCCACATAACAAATCCAAGTCTAGCCTAGCTAGGGGCAGAGAGATTGAGATGAGCTGTGTGGGAACAGCAGAGACATCACAATAGATAAGGCAGACACAGTAAAAAGAAAAGAAAAACCCCTCTAGCATTAGAAGTCGGCTTAGAATCAAAGGCTGCATTGTGTGTTGTTATAGTGTCTGTCTTTTGGGGGAAAAAAGAATGGTGCTGAAAAAAAAAAGTTCTGAAGAATTATAGGGTTTTTTTTTTTTTAGTCAAAGGGAAAGAACTGCTGAAAAAAATTTGTCTGAAAATCCAGAGTAATCTCCCCCCCAGGGTATTATTTCAAATTGAGATTGGGCATGTCTTTGGTGTGTAAAGATATATTGCAGGGTGTAGATTTTGGTTCTAAATGTTGCATCATCAAATATTATGTTAACATGTTGGTCTCATTGGATTTTCTGGGGTAAGACTTTGGGCATTTTCTGACTTTTCCAACGTTTGCATTATCCAACACAACTTTTCTCTTTTCATAAAATGGGTTGTATGTTTATTGACAAAAGTTTGCATACAAACAGAAACTATAGAAAGATCAAAAAAAAAAGAGAGAGAGAGAGAGAGAGAAGCATTGTGGTTTTTGGGGAGAGGCGTTTGTCTTTTTTTTTTTAACCAGTTATTTGTTTGGTTGTATTGTGACCAATTTTTATCTGTTCCTCAGCTAGAGCTCTTGGGTTCACCAATGGTCAGATTTTGCGTATGTGACCGGCTTTACCCACCATTTAGGTAGCCGCATTTGGACTTCACTGATATGAACACAAGTACAAAGTAGAAAGGTTGCAAACTGTATGTACACACACAACACCCGACATCTTACAGGCATCTTTGTCAGAGTAAAAGATCTTATATTGTGGGATTTTAAAAAAAGAAAAAAAAAAAAAAAAAAAAGAGTGTTCTTTGACTACAATTCCGAGGTTCACCAATGGTGAGATTCTGCGTATGCGACTGTTTACCGACCATTAAGGTAGCTGTGATCCAGCTTCAGGGAGAGTTGTGTTTTGATACAGTTTTCAGTGTTGATTCTAGGGTGCGCCCTTGCGGGATTCCCGCATTTTTTTCAACTTTGCCGCAAAATAATGTGACCAGTGCGCCCTGACGGACGCAAAAAAACTGTGGATAGCGCATATTTGAACAAACAGTGCGCCCCCCGCAACTGCTGTTTGTATAGTTTCAAAATAGCCCTACATGTGTTGGTCATTAGGTTGGTACCCCAGGGACAGCAGGATGCACTGATTAGCGCCAACAGTCATCACAACCATCACAAAGCTGCTGGTCTGACGTCATTTCCCTACTCATTTACGTCATTACGTCATTTTTCAAAGGAGCCCTGTGCGCCTCAAACAAGTGACGTAATTGTGACAGAGATCGTTAGTGGTGTTAGTGGAAGAGGCCGCGTCCCGGCAGGGTTCAAAGCTGGCAGACCGAAGAGTTTTCAAGGTGGTTTTTCAGATCTGGCTAGACAAGTAGCCTGTGCTTGGCAACAATAATGATGGCATAGGGTAGACTATCGGCTGGATATCAAAACTGACGTTGACCCTCCCCCCCCCCTCTCTCTCTCTCTCCCTCTCTCTCTCTCTCCCCTTCCCCCCCTCTCTCTGCATGGGAGGAAAAACAAGATTTTGATATTGGATTTCACCTCTTTTCTCATCCAGATCTAGATCTCTCTTTAACAGAAAATCTCTCTCTCTCTCTCTCTCTCTCTCTCTCTCTCTCTCTCCTCCTCCTCCTCCTTCCCTCCCTCCCTCATGGGGTGGGGCAAGACTTTGATATTGGCTTTCACCTGACCTCTCTTCTCATCTAGATCTCTCTCTAACTCTGAAAGTGGAAATACAAAATTGACTTTGACACCCTCTCTCTCTCTCTCTCTCTCTCTCTCTCTCTCTCTCTCTCTCTCTCTCTCTCTGTGGCATATGGGAGGAAAAGATAAGACTTAAGTATTGGCTTTAACCCCTTTTATCATCTAGATCTAAATCTAGTTCTCCCTCCAACTCTGAATGGAAATACAAAATGGACTTTTGACATCCCTTCCTACCTCCCCCACCTCTCTCTCTCTCTCTCTCTGTCTCTCTGTCTCTGTCTCTGTCTCTGTCTCTGTCACTCTCTTTCTTTCATGTGGGTAGGGGGGGGGGGGGGGGGGGGGGGGGGGGGGGGGGGGGGGGGGTAAGACTGATTTTGGCTCTTGCCTCTTTTTTCATCTAGATCTAGCTGTCCAACTCAAAATGTGGAAATACAAATTTGACTTTGGCTCTCTCTCCTTCCCTCCCTCCCCCCTCTCTCTCTTTCTCCTTTCCTCCCCCCTCTCTCTCTTGTATACAAACAATGCATCTCCTGTATCTATGTAGTATGTATCCCTCCACATCTGAATGTACCACAGTCTTCCCCACCCTTTCTCTCCCCCCTCCCCCCTCTCCTCTCTCTGTCTTTCCTGTGTAAGAAAATCATTTTACAGACCAGCTGCAATACATAAGGTGTAGATTAAATCCTGTCTGCCTACATACCATCCTGTTTGTTTTGTTTCTCGTTCTTGAAAAATAGCAGAAATCAGAGCACTAACGGTATTATGAGCAAATACTACATACTACTTGTCCCCTTTTTTATGAAAAGGGGGAGGGGGGCAAATGCCCCCTTTTTTTCATTTCAGGGGGCCCTTGGGCCCCCTTTTTTGAAATCCTAGAATCAACACTGAGTTTTTATTCAGAAATAGATCCCAGAAATGGGAATGGAGCTACCTTTAATGGTAGGCAAACGGTCACAATTTGTGAACTTCAGAGCTCTTGCTGAGGAAGATAATGATATGTGCCATTCTGGCCTCGAGCTGTACTGGGTAACTGAAATAATTTCAGGGAGTAAAAAGATGGGGGGGGGGGGGGGGTTGTTTTGATTTTTGCAGGGTTTTTAAAATGTATTTTGCCATAGGCGCTTCATCATTTTTTGTCTTTTAAAACTGATTTTGCATCTTGATTGTGGGTATCTACGTGTTTTGGGGGGGGTGTGTGTGTGTGTGTGTGTGTGTCCATGTGGGCATGCAGACACACACATACTATCTCTATGAAATCTTTTCAGGTTTTCTGCTTTGGTCCATCCCTGAAAGGGGGATTTATTTTCTGATTTGTTTTTTATTTATAGTTACTCTTAATTCGCATTCTTTTTTAAACCATATATCATTTTAATTATTCGTTTTTAGCTTTTGCATATTTTTAGAAACTTGAGTTGACAGTATGTATTGGGATAATCAAAGAAAATGTTCTGTTTTGTTATATTTATATATAGCCAGGTTTTCCCACAGATTGACAGTTTAGGCCGATGTCTTTAATGATCAACTTTCAGTGTGGGTAATTTTTTCTCCATAGAAAGAATATTCCGTATGAAACCAGTGTGTGTGTGTGTCTGTGCACAATGGGTTTGTGTGTATGTCAGTCTGTCAATACATATATCTCTGTATGTAAGTGTACGTGTTTCTGTATGTATGCGTTTATCTGTTGTCATGCATACACCATTCCCCTTTCTCTACCCCTCCCCCCCCTCTCTAACCTTTTCTCCCAGTGCTGCTGTCATTTACGTAGGTTGCGAGAATGTGGAGATTTGTATGTGGTCTATGAATCATGCGTTCATTCGTGTTGGATTTGGGGGTGGGGGTGGGGTGACAACTAGGCAGATTTGGTATATCGTATGAAATCAAAAACACAATCACGAACGCTTTCTAAAGAAACTGAAATGGAGATAGTATGTGTCACGATACTTTTCTGTGAAAATGTTATTGATGTTATGTGTACACAGACTTTTCTGTAGGAAAGTTTCATTTCACCCAAAATTACAAAATTAGCCAGAATCCTATTTTTAAACTTTAAAATTATTACCGTGTCAGATTCACTAAACAGATTAAAAAAATGTATATTGAATGGTGTTATGTAATCTGATAAGCATGTAATCAGCAATTGGGAATTTATTGAATATAGATGATTGGATAGCAATGTATTACTGACTTGCATGCAATGAACAGTAAGAATTTAGTAAGTATTAACACTTTTCCCTACATTAAGAAAGAGAACCCTCTTTCCCTGAACATGTGGCCTGTGTGCATGTGTATGCTACTGTAACCCAGTAGAGGGGAATATATAGGGAAGGGTCAGTAGATGGTTAGTTACCCAATAGCAGGTTGTCTGTAGGATAAGGTTAAGGTCAGTAGATGGTTAGTTACCCAATAGCAGGTTGTCTGTAGGGATAAGGTTAAGGGTCAGTAGCTGGTTAGTTACCCAATAGCAGGTTGTCTGTAGGGATAAGGTTAAGGGTCAGTAGCTGGTTAGTTACCCAATAGCAGGTTGTCTGTAGGGATAAGGTTAAGGGTTAGTAGATGGTTAGTTACCCAATAGCAGGTTGTCTGTAGGGATAAGGTTAAGGGTCAGTAGCTGGTTAGTTACCCAATAGCAGGTTGTCTGTAGGGATAAGGTTAAGGGTCAGTAGCTGGTTAGTTACCCAATAGCAGGTTGTCTGTAGGGATAAGGTTGGTCAGTAGCTGGTTAGTTACCCAATAGCAGGTTGTCTGTAGGGAAAAGGTTAAGGACTAAATATTGTATATTTCAATATGCATGCAATGAACAAAAATCAAGGATTAGATTTCATTGTATGATCAAAATGCATGCAATGAACATTAGGAATTCACTGAAAATTAGGAATTTGATATCATTATGTAATTCAATATGCATGCAGTGAACATTAGGAATTCGCTGAAAATTACGAACTGGATATCATTGTGTAATTCAACATGCATGCAATCAACAAAAATTAAGAATTCGATTTTATGTAATATGCATGCAACGAACAAAAATTAATTGGAGATCATTGTGTAATTCAATATGCATGCAGTCAGGGAATTCACTGATAATTAAGGATTGGATATTACTGTATAATCCATTATGCATGTAATCAGCAACTGGGAAAAATAAAGGTTGGTTTTATGCTTGGCGAAATAAACAGATAGCACAATCTCTTTCAGATCCCTTCAACAGCTTTTTCTGCTATGATAAAAACCATTGACATAACCATTCACGACTTTCATCACAAAAGATTTCTTTCACGCTCATCCTTCTTCATGGCTGTACCTGAAAGCGAGTGGTAGGGGGCCAATGTTGTGCAGTTTTGATTTTTGTGTTGTTCCA
This sequence comes from Stramonita haemastoma, assembly GCA_030674155.1. Classification (NCBI taxonomy): domain Eukaryota; kingdom Metazoa; phylum Mollusca; class Gastropoda; order Neogastropoda; family Muricidae; genus Stramonita; species Stramonita haemastoma. Next base: position 24,168,762 of record CM060344.1, on the reverse strand, counting down.
AAAATATGTTCCCGACATTATTAACTTTTATGTAGCAAGATCCATGAACCATGGTGTTGACGAAAATCTTAGGCTTCACTGCTTGATTTTGAATCAAAACTTTACCAGTGCAAAAAGAAAAAAAGTTTTGCTAGGCCGTTTTCTCAGAATTAGCTGTTGACATCGCAGTAACTTGTCATGATTATAAATCTTGACTAAGTGTTTTTCTTGAGAGCATTCATTTTTTTTTATGTGCTGAGACTTGTGTTCTCAGAAGTGCCCACAGCTTGGTAGCCCACTTCAGATGTTTTTTACATCTTTCTTTGCCCTGGAGCATCCATTTTTTTTTATGCATTGTATTGTATAACCAAGGATACAGCTTAATTAAATCAGTGGTCAGAGCACTGGCTCTCCCTAAGCCACGGTTAAGCGGTGTTGAAGCATGGTTTCCAAGTGGATGGGTGACTGTTGTGCACCCTGGCTTCAGTACAGTCTCCCAGCTGTAAATGGGTACATACCTTCTTTAGGGTCAGGGAAAGTAAAGCAGCCAGGGAGAGGAGATGGGCGCCGCCCTAAAAACTCTGCCTCTGGAGAAGCGAGGTCTCTGACATCTTGCTCCCAAGGAAAGCTTATGTTACGGGAAAACCTTTACCCTTTTTAAGAAAGAAAGGTTAGGGCTTTATTTTTTCGGATAAAACTGAATGCGTTCATCACTAAATATAGCAAAAATATAAAATGGTTTGTGCGGTGAGAAAATTACAAACAGTCACATAATTTTTGAATGTAATACCACTCTTGACCCTCTTTCTCGGAAAAATCCTTGGATAAGATTTTAAAAATCTTAATTTGGCATTTTGTATAACAAAATCTTTAATGAATAGTTCTTTAGGAAATTTGTTATAGTATTAAGTCATACTAGCATTTGTTATGTATTTACTTGTTATCACTGTTTAGCCCAAATCTATGGACTGTATACATTATTAAGAAAAAGACACCCATTTTACTGCACACATCCATCAACATACTAGACCCTCCCCTTCCCTTCCCATCAGTCTAATATCACTTTGAGTGAACAGACGTAAAATCGAAGCAACAACCCTTTTTAAGGAGAAAGCAACGTCCAATTCCTGATGGTGGACAGCCAGCAGTTATGTAACAAATGTTGCAGATTGAGGTAAGAGTATACCACTGAGTATGTCAGCTGGAAGAATCAATCCACTGTTCTGATATCCAGTATCTGAAGTGGTTTGGACCAAACACGTATTTTGTTTGTCTCTTGTGTTTCTCAGCATGTTAATGTATGTATTGAGATTAACAAACTGTGGCTGACTGTTTTCAAACATCGTTCTTCAAGATTTCATCTTTTATGGGGCGATCGGTATGAGAAGGGGGGATAGGTAGAATTTAGGAGGGGAGTGGTGGTGGGAGGAAGGAGGGAGGAGTATGATGGGAAAGAAGCCTTAAACAGGAAAGTGTGTGTGTGCATGCACAGATGCATGCATATATCATGTGTGTATATTTGCACGCATGTGTATGTATGCATGTACACATGTGCATGCATGTTTTTGTGCACATGCACTATGACCATGCACATGGCACATTGACCGTACGTTGATGCACATGTGTATGAATGCTTTGTACTTTACAGAGACAGGCCACCTAGTCCCGAGGAGAAGTACAGGGTAATAAGTTATACAATTTCTGTGTATACATTTTCCCATTCTGCCGAATGCTTTTTTGTTGAGTAATATTTTTTTTCGTTTCTTTACAAATTGAAGGTTGAGTGAATGGGGGGGGGGGGGGGGGGAACCTGCACTTCATTTTTGTGTATCAGATTCAGTGTGTGTGCGTGTGCATGTCTGTTTTTGCATGCAGTCACTCAAGCATGCATTCATTGCACTCATGCAGGCTTGTGCTCACACACTCACACACACCCCTCACAAAAACTTCTGCAAGGGGTTTTGAAGAAATCGCATTAAACTCTTGACAGATCAAATAATAGTAATGGGCATTGTAATATCATTTTGGTAATAGTGTAACAACAGGTGTGTACTTACTAAAAAGAATAAACTTGGTTGTTTTTTTAAGTTGTGGTAATGGGCATTAATTCACAGTATCATTCTTTTTACTGATTTCATCTTTTAAAAATGTTGTCAGAAATCAAAATATCTATCTGTTTATAACTAGACAATCCCTAGAACTGTCATCAAATTAAGAGAGACTAAATCAATATTTTCAAACTTCTTGTGAGAAGTTTGTATCATGTACCTCTATTAAGGAGTACACAGAGTAAAATCAGAGATTCTACCATCAAGGTTAGAGAGAAAGTTAACAATCAGTGTTTTAAAGCGCCTTGTGAGAAGTTTGTATCATATTATAGATGAGGAGTGCTGTGGAGTAAAAAAAAGATTCTTCCATCAAGATTTAAAGAAGGTTAATCAGATCAGAATTTTCAAACTTCTTGTGAGAAGTATGTATTGTATATCGCTTTTAGCCTAATAGGGCACGGGATAGCTCAGTGGTCAGAGCGCTCGCTTTCCCCCAGCCAATGTTGAGCAGCATTGAGCGTGGTTACCAGTTGGATGGGTGACCGTTTACACGCCTTGGCTTCAGGACAGTCCCCCAGTCCCCCAGCTGTAAATGGGTACCTGCCCTCTTTAGGGTCAGGGAAGGTAAAGCAGCGAGGGAGAGGATATGGGCGCCACCCTCAATATGCTGGCCCCTAGAGAAGCTGAGGTCTCTGACACCTGGCTCCCTGCGACCACATAGGTTATGGGACACCTTTACCCTTTTTTACCTATATATCTGCAGTAGTTGAAAGTCTGTGTATAAGTTTATTTCATAGTCACACAACACACACAATATATCAAATATATATATATATATATATATATATATATATATATATATATATATATATATATATTAATCAGATTACTGCAAATAATGTTGATGGTCAGTTCTTGGGGTCTAAGGGAAAGCATTTTCATTTGTCGAAGACAAGTTTTCTGTATGCTCTAGACTTCGTCTGCTACGTACTGTTTTGTTTTCATTTTTGTCGCGCAGACTTTGTTTCTTTTTTTTCAAATGTTGCTATTTGTGATCACACTTGAATGTACAGATATGCATCTACTCTAAAACTTCATAGATTCAAATTGGTCCCATTTCCTGAATGAAACAAATGTAAAATTATATTGCTGTAATGTGTACAAATAACCAAACAGAAATAAGATGTGGGTGTACAGAAATTAATGATCATTTAGTAAGTACTAAATCGATGCTTTTTTCCCTACCCTTGAAATATCGGGGGGGGCTGGGGGGGGGTTTCTTTGTATTTTGCTTTCTTTATCATGTTTTCAATGTATCATCAATTTCTTTTTGTCTTAATTAATTCGTCTTTCAGACTAATTTCCCAACTTTTGAGAACCATCAATAAGTAATATGACTAAACATTTTCATTTAGAAATTATTTAGACTTTTTGTTACACATTGAAGAGTGTTAGCTTAGAAGCAGGCAAAATTATATTCATTCTTAAATTTTCGAGTAGTCAGCTTTTGTAGAAGTTGCAAACAACACAGCATCTTGCACAAATCGCTCCATCTTGTAAATTATCATCATACTTTAGATTGGTGGTATGTCTTCTTAACTACCAATGTGCATGATGTATACGTTACTTTAGTCGACTACCAGGAAAATATGTAATTTTGTGTATATTTTGGGACTGGTGATCGTGTAAAGAAAAAACAGTACACCAATGTGGCTTCAATAAATCATTTTGTTACTTTATTCCTGGTGAGCTGTTTCATTCTTTTTTTTGCTTTTTTAATTAATTTTTTTTTTTTTTTTTTACACGTGTTGAATGTGTGCATATGAGAGAGAGAGAGAGAGAGAGAGAGAGAGAGAGAGAGAGAGAGAGAGAGAGAGAGAGAGAGAGAGAGAGAGAACAGAAACCCTTCCTTCAAGAATCTTTTAATTTCAGAAGCAAACATTTTTTCATAATCCAGCAGCCGATTAAAAAAAAAAAGTCCAGAAACACCCACTTATAAACTGTCTTGCCTTGCAGCTTTTTTAGTCACCTTGGTTCAACACAACCAACAAAACTGGTTACGTATGTTGACAAGTCTTTCTAAAAACTTTATTTTCTTTAAAAGAAATGCGGCAAGTTATCTTTGAGAAGCCTCATACTCTTAATTCACTTTCTAAACTCATCTTTTAAAAAAACCAACAAGCAAACAAGCAAACGAAACTAACAACAACAAAAATGTCTTGTTTTACTAAGCTTGTATTATACTGTTCTGAAAATGATTTCTGTTATAAACAAAAACAACCATTAAAAAAAACAAAACAAAAACAAACCAACAAAACAACCCTCCCCCCCCCCCCCCCCAACAAAATCTCACTTCTGTCACAACTTATTTCACTGCATAACATTTTGGTCTGCTTTCCCTAGAGAGTAACCATAGTCAGTTTAGTCACGAACACAATGCCTCAGATTTTGAAAAAAAAAAAAAAAAAAAATCCTGTACGTTTTTTAAAAAAATACTTTCGATATCGAAAAAAAAAACCCCCATAATTTTTTTCATCTACTCAAAATGCAAGGATGAAAAGAAAAAAAAAATCGCAGCGCACACATGTACCAGCTAGCTGCGTGCAGTCTCACACTCTGATGGGAGTGAGTTTGATGCCGTGGTTGTCTCGGCAGGTAGACCGACCGTCGCAGTCCAGGTATTCGAACTGCTTGGAGGTGGAGTTGTAGTGGATAGTCATCAGGTGAGTGTGGTGCTTGCTGAGTGAGGTTCGAACCTGAACAGCCACACATCAATCATGAAAAAAAAAAAATGAAAAAAAAAATTCCCTACTGGAATATTTTCTAAGCCCTGAACTCCACAAGGAGTAGTTGGAGCACTACCACTGCTCTGAAAATGTCAGTCTGTCTCTTGCTCAAGTTCTGCCTGGCGGAGCCCATCCTTCTCCAGACACAGGATTCATGCTGGGTATGTTTGTATTTCCGTAACTCAACAAATGTTGAGATGAAGTAGACAACCTTATTTTGATGCGCGTAACTGATCTTAATATGAATTAATATAAATATGCACAGAAGGAATACGGCGCTGATGGGTCTTAACACTTCTAAGTTGACCTGGGAGAGTGTAAAAATCTCCACACTTGTTTAGACACCACCTCCGAAGTTGGCATGCGGCTTCCTAAATGGTGGGGGAGGGAGGGGGGGGGAGAGACGATTGCATACACAACAATCTCACTATTGGTGAACCTAGCGAGTTTAGCCGAGGGGCAATTCTTTTTTTTTCTTTTTTTTTATAAAAAGAGTAACTGCATGAAACACAACACTAAGGTATGGGGATACAACACACTTTAAGACATGGACACATCTGTGTACATGATCTCCTAGAGTCATTGCGATGAAATTTCTTCTTCTTCTTCTTCGAACACTCTGACAGCAACTACTGCTGTCTGTCATATAATGAGCGAAAATGCGTCGCGCTGCCATTAAACGCCTGACAAATCGCCTAGCGCATCCAACTTCCGCGTAGGAGAGAATGGTTATCTTTTCAGTCGTTCTGGAAAAAAAGGCACTTGAGTGGACCAAGAAGGCAGAAAATAGAC
>CM060344.1:24148157-24158157 GCA_030674155.1 Stramonita haemastoma | reverse complement strand
CTTTTTTTTTTTTTATCGCGATATTTGTTGGGACTGTCCGCTGATACCCACCTCTTTGTAGACCGTGTTCCCCTCAGCGAACACGGGGAAGATGGGGAAGCGGGTACGGACATTCCCCACGTCCAGAATCTCCGGGAGAAAGATGCGCATGCCAGAGGCCGTGACCTGTCTGACGTTGCCCCAGGGGTCAAGGACGCCCGCACCACCAGGGGTCGTGTCGGCTGGATCCACTTCAAACTGCGTGACAAAAAAGATGGAATATTTTTTTTTAAAGAAAAAGAAAGAGAGGTGCGCGCATGTGCGTGGGTACACGTGTGTGTGTGTGTGTGTGTGTGTGTGTGTGTGTGTGTGTGTGTGTGTGTGTGTGTGTGTGTGTGTGTGTGTGTGTATGTGTGTGTGCGTGTATGTGTGTGTGTGTGTATGTGTGTGTGTGTGTGTGTGTGTGTGTGTGTGTGTGTGTGTGTGTGTGTGTGTGTGTGTGTGTGTGTGTGTGTGTGCGCGAGTGTGTTATAGTCCAAAACTTCCGTCAGACATTTTTTTTTTTACATTATTCATCATATCTAAACAAATCCTGCTCCACATGAGATAAACATTTTTCACAGACCATCGATATTCCCGTTAGGCTATTTTGTAAATTAAAAAAAAAAATGAAGAAGCGTATTCACACTGCTCCCATCCCCTACCCCCAATTTTTTTTAAATTTATTCTATTTATTTTATTTTATACCACTTTATGTCACAGCAGATTTCTCTGCGTGAAATTCAGGCTGCTCTCCCTGGGGAGAGCGCGTCATCGCCACAAGTGCAGCGCCTACCCATTTTTTTTTTTTTATTAGTTTTCTTTTTCCTGTCTGCAACTGTATTTGTTTCCCTATCAGATTGGCTTTTTTTTTCTTCCCCTCCCTTCACTCCCCCACCCTCCTATTGGCTCTATTTTCTAAATTCCCCCCCCCCCCCCAAAATGAAGAAGCCTATTCACACTACCCCTCCCCCACCCTTCACTCACTCTCCTCTCCTCACCTCTCCCCCTTGAAACTGGACAGGGTCAGCATGTAGATTCTGCTGTTGGTGCCGTTGAAAGCTGTGCTGGCGGTCAGTCCACCGTTACGGCCGTTGGCGACCACGCCTGTCCTTCTGGCGTCCTGTGCTCCCCTCTGTACTCCAGCTGTAGGGGTTCCACGAGTTGAGGGTGTCAGCCACACGATCTGGGGGTCAGGCAGTTAATGATATATGCTGTTGTTGTTGTTGTTGGTGTTGTTGTTGCTGTGTTGCTTGTTATTGTTGTGTTGGTGGTGTGGTGTTGTTGTTGTTGGTGTTGTTGTTGTGTTGTTGTTGGTTGTGTTGTTGTTGGTGGTGTAATGATAATGTTGTTGCTGATGTGTTATTTCTGTTGTTGTTGCTGGTGGTGTTGTGTGTTGTTGTTGTTGGTGGTGGTGGTAATGATAATGTTGTTGCTGATGTTTATTTCTGTTGTTGTTGCTGGTGGTGTTGGTGTTGTTGTTGTTGTGTGGTGGTGGTTAATGATAATGTTGTTGCTGATGTTTTATTTCTGTTGTTGTTGCTGGTGGTTGGTGTTGTGTTGTTGTTGTGGTGTGGTGGTGGTGTTAATGATAATGTTGTTGCTGATGTTTTATTTCTGTTGTTGTTGCTGGTGGTTGTGTTTGTGTTGTTGTTGTTGGTGGTGTTAATGATAATGTTGTTGCTGATGTTATTTCTGTTGTTGTTGCTGGTGTTGTTGTTGTTTTTTTTGTGTTGTTGCTGGTGTGTGTTATTTCTGTTTGTTGCTGTGTGTTGTTTTTTTTGTTTTGCTGGTGTTGTTATTTCTGTAGTTGTTGCTGTGATGTTGTTTTTTTCTGTTGTTGCTGGTGTTGTAATTTCTGTTTGTTGCTGATGTTGTTGGTGTTGTTTCTGCTGTTGTTGCTGATGTTGTTTGTTGTTGGTGGTGGTGGTGTTCGTCACTTCTATTGTTGTTATTGGTGTTGTTCCTGTTTTGTTATTGGTGTTGTTGTTTCCGTTATTATTGGTGTGTTGCTAATGCTGTTGTCGATGATATTATTGATAATGTTGATGGGCGTTCCCCAGCTTAACACCCTGAGGTCCGTCACCCAGAACATGCACTGTTGTGTCTCCCTCATCCCACCTGGGAATGAATCACTGTGAGACTGTTAAGTACACACTGGATGAGATGTTAGCGTGTGTAGCTGCAAATACTTCTCCATTAGCTCCATATTCAGACTTCAGAGTGTTTTTTTTTCTCCCATGAAGGAAAATAAAGGTTGTTGCGTTAAGCGCTTGTTACGGTTGAAGAGAAATTTCGGAGCATGATAACATTTAAACGCAAGCCTTGGCACTTCGTAAACTTTGCTAATATTTAGTGCGTTTTCTCATGGTAATACCAAAAGCATTCTGAATTTGTTCAACACAATGACTGCTTAAAAAAGTACCCGTCTTTAATTCTTCCTTCCACTCATTGTTGTTGTGTCCATTTTGCCGAAATAATACTATGTCATTACTTGAATGACAAAACTTGATTGCTTGCGCCACTTTATATGTAAAATAGGTATAGTCAGCCATTCTACGCGCACATCCAATATCCGCCCATTTCATGTCAACCACAGGGAACAAACTCACTTCACCCCTACTCCTTTTTGTAAGAGTAGGCCATTGTGTGCTGTTGGGAACAGATGACAAGATTTACAAACTGCATATATATATATAATATAATATTATATATATATATATATATATATATATATATAATATATATATATATACGGGGACTGGAAGTAAACAAGCATATGAGTGCTTATTCCATTAACCACGACATAAAAGAATAAATAAATAAATAAATAAATAAATAAATAAATAACTCCTCAACCTTCTCTCCACCGCTTCACATCCCCAACCCCACCACCACGACAACCACCACCACCACCACCACAACCACCACCACCACGACAACCACCACCACCACCACCACCACGACAACCACCACCACCACTACCACAACCACCACCACTACCACAACCACCACCGCCCCCCCCAACCACCACCGCCCCCCCCCCCCCCCACCACCACCTACCTCCAGCGGAATAGCGAAGGAGACTTTGGCGTAGGAGTCGATGCAGTTGTTGCCCTGTCGGTCGCACTGCTTCAGTTCTAGCGGCACTACTCGGGGCTGTGTGTTTTGGGCCACGAACATGTTTCGATCTGCGTACCCCCGTCTGTTCACCCGCACACCCATAGCGTCCGACTGCAGAGAGAGAGAGAGAAATTATTGGGGTTTTTATTTATTTTATCAGTGATGACGACGGTGAGGATGATGATGATATGATGGTGAAAGGAAGGTATGATGATGATTGGAACGTGTGTGTTTGTGTGTGTATGTGTGTCAAAGTCAAAGTCAAAATTTTATTTTTAGATGGTACATTGATTAAGCAATGAATTTGTTTTTTTTTTCATCAAGCCATCTATCTAGCAAAAAACAACAACAACAAGTAAACCAAAACAAAACAATCCTCCCCCCCCAAAAAACCCCCCCTCCCCCACTTAAACAAAAATCAGACAAACTAACAAACATGAACCAGCCAGCAAACAAGCAAAGTACAACTTTGTGTGTATGTGTCTGTGTGTGTATTTGTGTGTGTGTGTGTGTGTGTTTGTGTGTACGTGAAGTGTGTACGCATGCGTGCCCGTCAGTATTCCTACCTGTATGTGTAGACATACTTTGTGTGCGCGTGTGTGTTTGATGTGATTTCAGTTTGATGTCAAATGTACTTCTGTTGATGTTCTTACAGTGCTCATTTTCACAAAATGTAAACAGCCCAAAATTATAGCTTTCAACTCATTACTGAAAACATGTAGTGATTGTGGAGCTGGGCTTGGCTGGCCGCCAACTTCAGTCTTTTCGGCAATGATTTCAGTATCAAACTTTGCTGATGTTTTCAACCAGTCTTTGACAACTTCAGCACTGTCTGCTAAGCCACATATATTGTCTGTAAAGCTGAGGTTCAGATGGCTCTTCCTCCAATATGAGCTGTGTTGGAATGATCTTCAAGGGCATTAGTCATAACGCGTTCCTGGAATGTCTTTAAAACAGTTGTTGACATAGAAGGCTGTCCTGAAGTACTCCTGCCAAAAAGCGAAACCATTCCGAGACAACACCTTTTATTAGTACCAAACCATTTGTTTGGAAATAAAGTTGCTGTATTGTATAGATTAGCTTCTGTCTGATGTTCATTTTCTTCGTTGTTGTCCATACTGTTTCATACTAGGCTCTGTCAAGCGCCTTTTTAAAGTCTATAAAACATGGAGCAATTCCCTCCATAAAGTTGTTGGGAGGTTATTTTAACAGAGGATGCGCAGACTTAAAATGTATGCATATTTTGTGTGGTCTCCAGTTTTACGTCTCTTCACAGCACAGTGATATTAGGCATAGATTTAGTCATACTTTGCGTGTCTGCGTTAGCGTAAATGTTGATCTCTGTAGAGGATATCTTAAAGAAGCGCTTTGCTTGCCATTTTTTCTCTGTTGTTTTTTTATTTTGCTTTTATCATAATTTTAAACTAAACGTTGCTTAATCCAACCCTAGAACTCACGACCTACATCTTGCACGAAGATCCAGCGGTGGTAGAACCCGGCGTTGAGAGGCTGCATGTTGTTGTGGATGTCGAATTTGGTGGTGCCCAGATTGTTGTCCGAGATGCTGGCCAGGTAGTTGTCTTTGCCCGGGATCTGTGACATGATTTTGTCCAGCACCGTTTCCCCTGGTGAGGGAAATCAAAGATAGGAGCCATGTGTAAGTGGGCTTTAAAAAAAAAAACTTCATCGGCTAGACTTTTGGATTTGCCATTAGTGAGATATCTGAATGAATTGTGAGTCTCTTTCTATGTCTCTGTCTCCCTCGAATTCACAGACATACAGACACATACAATCCGCATCCCCTCCCCCACCACACACGCACACTTCCTTATACACCCTACGCCCATCCCCCCAAAACACACACACATGCTACATGCGTGTGTGTGTGTGTGTGTGTGTGTGTGTGCGTGCGTGCGTGCGTGCGTGCGTGTGTGCGTGCGTGCGTGCGTGCGTGTGTGTGTGTATGTGTTTATGTGTGTGCGTGTGTATGTTTCACATGTGTATCTAACAAATGATAGCAGGCATGGGTGGGTGATTGGTCGATAACAAGTGTTTATTAGTATGTATGCATTTTGAATATTGAAATATTGAAATATTGATATGCTAAAAGTTTGGTTAAGGTGTGTGTAGTTGGCTAGTTTTCTGAGATTATCATCATTTCAGTCCTATTTATTGCTGTAATCATTGTTGTTGTCATTATTGTTGATTTTTTCTTTTTCATTTTCTTACATACTTTTCTTTGTAGATGGCTTGATGCAAAAGCAAGTGTTTTGCTTACTCAATGTACCATCTGTAAATAAAAATTTGACTTTGACTTTGACTTTGACACACACAATCCCCCCCCCCCAATCCTAAAACCCCGTAATTCACATCCTACACCCCCCACCCCACCTCACCCACCCACCCAACCCCTCCCCCCACCCTCCCACCCACCCATCCCCCCCTCTCTGCCCAAACTCACCTCTATACAAGGCATGGTCACCATTTCTGGGTGATATCTGGAAGCGCGCCTTGCGGGTTTCGAGCCACTTGTCGAGGGGTTTGGTGGAGAGCAGACGACTGTGGAGGTCGTCCACGGGCTTGAGGTCCTGCAGGGTCAGCAGGTCATCCTGCACGGGGTGACACAGGATCCGGTAGTTCCACTGGGCCAACACCGGCTGTCCGTCCTCCGTGATGTTGAAAATGGCTGAAAAAAAAACCCGGTATGGTTGGTTGGACTGTTTCGTTTTTGTTTTGGTGTACAAAATGGCTGAAAAACGGTATGGTTGGACTGTTTCGTTTTGGTTTTGTTAGTGGTGGTTTTTGTAGTTCGTGTGTAATGGTGGTGGTTGTGGTGGTTGGGGGTTGGGGGTGGGGTGTGGGTTCCAGGAGAGAACCAGCCAATAATCAGACAAGCGACTAACCAACCAATAAACAAGACAACCAAAACCACCCACCCCGCTCTTGCTCCTCCCCACTCACCCACAACCAACCCAACCACTAACCCCCCCCCCCCCCCACCTACCCACCCAACCAACTCACACGTGGGCAGGTAGGCGTAGTTTTCGGCAGCATCCTTGTCGCCGGTATAGGAGGTGAAGCGGATTTTCTCCTGCAGGTCGAACCAGGAGGTGGCGTCCAGGTGATGTCTGTCGCTGTCGAAAGGCTCGTCTAGGTTCTGATCCGCCGTCCACGCCCCCTCCAGGTAGCACAGCACTGGTCTGTAGAGGACGAAAATGGTGTGAGGAGTTACACGTTAAAGAACCCACGGCAACAACACAAAAGATTTATTGGTTTCTTTTTTTTTCTTTAAAAAAAAAAAAAAATTTTGAATATTGTGTGAAGGTGGGGGTTGCGGATGGTGTGGTGGGTGAATTAATGAGTGAATAAGAGAGAAAGAAAGAAAGAAAGAAAGAGACTGATTTGATTTGTTTTTATTATTTTATATCAAGGATAATGGAATAAGCACTCTTGTGCTTTTTTACATCCAGTCCCCGTGTGTATGCAGTTTTGTAAATGTCATCTATTCCCACCAGGCACACGATGGCCTACTCTTACGAAAAGCGGAACAGGATTTAACGTGTGCACAAGATGTTCTGCATGCGTTCGCACACGGGGCCTCGGTTTAAAGTCTTATCTGAAGGAGGGAGAGATAGATAGATAGTAGGTAGGACCACGGCAGCCGCTAATGAGTAAAGCGTAGTGGAAAGTGGCAAATTAGATCTAACTTTGCACCCAAATTTCTCCATCCAAATCTAAAAGAAAGCTAAAAAAAAATATACTAGTAAAAAGTTTAATGCATTAACTTAACGTCTGTAATATCATTTTGCAAGAATGATGACTGGATAAGTGCGAGCGATGATTTAATATCGGTAATAAACTTAAAAACTCGCCGCTACCGGAGCCTCACTGGCTGAAAACGCGACTCGGTGAATTTTCGTGCTTCGTCTTCCAACACGATCTGTCACCCCTTCACTATACAAACCTATTCATAGCGCATACCATTGGAAAGAAGAAACTCTCCACTAACCGATTATATGAGGAAACTTTAGTGAAGTTTTTTTTTTAATACAGTATAATGCGTTTAAAAAATCCCTACATTTTTCGGAAGTCGTAGAAATTTCCCTATTAATCGTACAAAAAAATCCAACACAGCGTTAAAAAGCTCGTTTTTTCAAGAACAAAAACCTCATTTCAGTTTATCGGTTATTTCCGTTAAATGACGTCTGATTCTCATTTGCATACAGCACCCCCCTTCTAACTGACCAAAATGGCGGCCTTAGCGAGTCTACACATAGATGCTTCAGACTTGCGAACGTCGATAGAGATTTTCGATGTGTACAGCGCATTTACACTCACATCTAAAGAAGTAAATGCTGTGCTTTTATTTTGTACGTAGTTACTATCGAATCTCGATGATTTTAGATTTAAAAAACTTATCGTTGATCGCAAGTTTATCCCGGACTGGGATCGCAGGGAGCGAAGAACTAGGTCATCGAAGGGTGCTCTCAGAATTTATGAGCTCACGTGAAATTTTTCTATTATAACAATAAATGAGGGTGATGATTCTATTCTAAATAGTTTCTAGTAGTGTTTGTTTTTTTCTTAGGATCTGTACTTTGTTATATCGTGCCGAAATGTTCGACGAAACATCGTGAAAACAAATGCAAGAATGATAACTCTTGCCTAGATCTAATTTCTAATAGAGATTTGGCCGATTTTGTTTACCGTTTGTTGTGTCTGTGTGCATGTAAGACCGCATTTTTAACAGAAATAGTGATTTAACGATTAGAAATCACTCCTGAATGCATCCATTTAAATTCATGCAAAGCAAAACTTTTTTTTTTTTTAATCAGAGCATACAAGTGCTAATCAAATTGAGTAAAACTTTGTTCTCTCTGTTGGTTTCACATTTTAAACAGTGCATGAACTTTCTTCACTTCTTTTTCATTAAGTTGTTTTGTTTCACCAAACATGTAGTTAGAAAGAAAAAAAACACAAGAAAAACTGAAAACTTTGTAATGATTTTATTGTGCACAAACAAGCCTATTCAATACTAATTTTTATCACACACACACACACACACACACACACACACACACACACACACACACACACACACACACACAGTCACAGTCACACAAAGTCACACACACACAAATACTATATATATTACACACACACACACACACACACACACACACACACACACACACACACACACACACACACACACATAAGATTCACACACACACACACTCACACACACACACACACACACACACACACACACACACACACACACACACACACACACACACCACTCATACCTCTACAATTCATACTTGCATGTATGCACACTTAAATAAAATGTACAGACACTAAGAATACACACCGATTAGGCAACTCACAAAAATGTCCAAATATGCATTTTTAATTGTACAAGAAAAATGTTAAAAAATACAACACTAATAAGTCTATATCATACAGGCATTGCAACAGTATGTCACACAGTGAAAGATATTTCAGCAGAGGTCTAGGAGGTCTGTGATATATTTAGGAAGAAAACTATGCAAAGGTTAAAATCACTGGGCACAAAAAGGATACATGCAACATCACAATGCAACATGTAAGCTCACCAGAAACCTATAAAAAAAAAATAATAAAAGAACACAGATGATCACATGAGTACACCTATGATATATTGTACAGAAGATGCTTGACAAGACAAAGGGGGGGGGGGGGGGGGTGTTAGGGGAAAAAACAAACAGAATCACTTGGAATGGCCTTATAAAGACATGCGCATTGTTTCAAGACAAACATTTTGATAGGTGTACCATTTTTGTCAGTCAATTAAAAACAGATATGATGTTAATGCCTATAAGGGGGAGGGGGGCTGAGTGGGGGGGGGGGGGGTGAGTGAGGGGGGGGGGGGGACCAGAATAACTTGGAATGCTCTTTAAAAAGACTCACTGTTTAAAGACAAATATTTTGATAGGTGTACCATTTCTATCAGTCAATTAGAAGCTGAGATATGATGTTAATGCCTATTGAGGGGGGGGGGGGGGGGAGGGGGGGAGAGGAGTGGAGGGGGGGGAACCAGAATCACTTGGAATGCCCTTTAAAAAGATCCACTGTTTAAAGACAAATATTTTGATAGGTGTACCATTTCTATCAGTCAATTAGAAGCCGAGATATGATGTTAATGCCTATGGGGGGGGGGGGGGGGGGGGGTAGAAGTGGAGGGGGGGGGGGGGGAACCAGAATCACTTGGAATGCCCTTTAAAAAGACGCACTGTTTAAAGACAAATATTTTGATAGGTGTACCATTTCTGTCAGTCAATTAGAAGCTGAGATATGATGATAATGCCTATTGAGGGGGGGGGAGGGGGGGGAAGAGGAGTGGAGGGGGGACCAGAATCACTTTGAATACCCTTTAAAAAGACTCACTGTTTAAAGACAAACATTTTGATAGGTGTACCATTTCTGTCAGTCAATTAGAAGCTGAGATATGATGATATGCCTATGGGCTGGTTTTGTGTTATTATTTGGACAGGTTTTATGCTTCACAAATTGCTGTCATAGGGGTGTTTTGGATGATTGCAGTTTGCCTCTACATGATTTTTAGCTTCTAAAAAAAAATACATAGCATCTGAGTAATAAGTACAAGCTGTAATATAGATCTTAGACACTTTTAGGCATTCTTGAGATTTTTACAGGAGGGTAAAGTACCCCTTTCAGCTCAATTCGCGAGCTATTTTTAGAATTTTTCTCTGATTTTGATGTAAAATTCCATTTGTTTCCTTTTACTTATTTTTCTGCTTTTTAGATATTTGTTTCTTCAAAGTAGCATAAAACAATATAAAACTAGTTTCAGCAC
>CM060344.1:24140657-24143157 GCA_030674155.1 Stramonita haemastoma | reverse complement strand
TGTGTTTGCTGCTGGAGAATATGTTACAGTCATCACAGTTGCGACTCCCACACAATTCAAACATACAACTTCCTAGATGCACAAAATGAAGCAGTCCCTCTTCAAATGATGAAATCAAAGCAGCAACTAGCTTGATAAAATAATCATGATTTTAATATCAATATTGTGGTCTTTAGAACCCAGTTTACTTATCGGTATAAGAACTAAGTGCTCACCTGTTAGTATTCACCACATCACGCTCACTCGTGTAGTATGGTGGTTGTTGTTACGTCCGCTCACTCTAGGTGATGTTAGATGTAAAGCACATGGCCTTTATCACAAAGTACCCATACAAACGAATTTTCTGTTTTATACATTTTGTCTCGTTCAAAAATCTGGAATAATACCACTGAATCGCTGATTTTAAAAAAACCCCCACTATTTTATTCAAATACTAAATTCTTTTAAATAAAATTTCTGTAAAAATCATCCCAGACAACATGATGAATATATCTTTTATTTTTAAGTCTGAAGTCGGGAGTGTCATTCCCACGTAGAACGCTTTGTGGTGAAACCACCTTCAATTCTTTTTTTTTTCCCATGAGAACAGTATATTTTCTAGTTGCTGGTATTCACTAACCATTTGCAGAAATCCATGCTTCTGCACACAGCCAACATGGATGGAGAGAGTTTGGGAATGATTTTCCGTTTTGCGCCCCAAGAACTTCCCATTTAAAAAAAAAAGTGAAGTAGAAGACGAAAAGATCCAGGATCCAAACTGCTTTACATGGCAGAAGCGTCACGTCAAGCAACAGTATGCAGATGGTGCTAGCCCTCGACAGTTCTAGCAACTTTTAATCGTCTGCCAACTCAAATAAAAAGCCCACAAAAATCGCACCTCCAAATTTTGGGTGACGTCTGCCGTTACAAACTTTCACAGGGTTAATCTCCCTTTACATCATAGCTTTACTGCAAATTACCCAAATAAACTATCTGGACTGCAGAACTACGCACACGCACGCGCGCGTACGCGCACGCGTGCGCGCGCGCGCGCGCACACACACACACACACACACACACACACACACACACACACACCGTGACTACCACCATTACTACCATCACAGAGAGCAGCAATAAATAAAAGATTGTGATTTTTGCAGAGTTTAAAAACAAAATCTGTTCATTTATTTCAATAACCTTTCGTACGATTCTGATTTAGTGCTGTCATGAATGTAATTTTTATCTGCCTCATACACATTTCCTTTTTATTTTTCATTTGGCTTTTGTATTCATCATTAGTTTTTAAAAAAATCTATTTAGTCCAATTTATTATGCTTTCCAGGAGTGAATATTTCATCTAACATGGAATATGCGTTACATGCTACTACCACTACTACTACTACTACTACTACTACTACTACTGCTGCTGCTGCTGCTGCTGCTGCTGCTGCTGCTTCAAGTACAACCATAACTGCAACTACAACTACTTCTACTTTTACGACTTTTCTCCTACCTCTTTGTTTTCCCGTTTTTCTTTTTATTACATAATTATTAACTCCTGCATTTTTTTTTCATCCATTTGGTCTGTGATGAATATTCGTATTTACAATTGCTTGATACGTCTATGCTACTGTGTCTATTGAAAGTAAATTATATATATATATATATATATATATATATATATATATATATATATATATATATATATATATATACAACACACACACAAATATGTTTACTTCAAGCAAAATTGATATAATCATTTCTGTATGCATTTATGATATTCATATAAAAAATGTGTTAATAAAAAGATCACTTACCTCAAAACAACAGACAAAAACAAGCAAACCAACAAAAACCAAGAAAACAGATAGATAGACAGACAGACAGACAGACGGACAAAGGATTTACCATTTTGTCTTCGTCAGTTGCCTTCTCCAAACTGCAACACTAAGTCCACACCTCTCTCCCGTCAGCCGACAACCAAATGATTTACCAATGTCTCCGTTTTTCAGTACCCGTTGTCGGGTTTAAAAAAAAAAAAAAGTAAAAGAAAACAAAGTAGGCGGAGCTTCAATCATTCCATCATGACGCACGCTCATGCATATGCTAATAACGCTCTCTCTCTCTCTCTCTCTCTCTCTCCTCTCTCTCTCTCTCTCTCTCTCTCTCTCTCTCTCTCTCTCTCTCTCTCTCTCTAACTAGACGGGGCTGATTCCTTTTTCAATCTGGCATAATCATCTCTGGACTGTCTGCACGTGTTGACCGACTTCTACCTTAATTAACTCCTTCAGGAGTCCTAAGAGTACTGCACCGAATTCTTCAGGCTGGTCCAGGTACACCTGGCGGAGTCCATCCCTCTCCAGGTCACTTACTGCATGCTGGGACTGTTCAGTTAAATTGTATTGTTTGATTGCATTGCATTGTATTGTATTGCATTGTATTGTATTGCATTGTATTATATTTAATTGTATGGGCTAGACTTACTTTTCTTTGAAAGATCATTTGCTTTTGTTAA
>CM060344.1:24128157-24135657 GCA_030674155.1 Stramonita haemastoma | reverse complement strand
ATTCACCAACAGGAATCTGTACGAAACAAGTTTTACGTTATAATAGAATATACAATGAAATATAGAGAAAAAAAACGGATGCACGAAAGAAAAAAAAAGGCGAACAAAAGAAGAAACACGACAAGCGTAAAGGAAAGTAATAAAGAAAAAGAAAAAAAAGAAGAAAACGAGAAAAAAGAGAAAACATTTTACAAAGAAGAAGAAAGAGAAAGAAGAAAAGCAGAAATAATACCGAAACGTAACATTTGTCGACTACAATCAATGATGACGTCATACTTTAAAAATGACGTCACAGAAAGTATGACGTCACTTACTCCCGTTGAATGACGCAGGTGCGGGCGGGTGCGGACGGCACCAAGGCCTACTACACGGCCACCCACGCCTCGCACGCTGCAGCCTCCATCCACGACCACACGGACAACATTCGCACGTGCGGCATGGGAGAGATCGAGGCCGTGCTCAACGGAATTCACTTCAGGACCAGACACAACGACTATGGGGTAAGTAAGTGAGAGGACAACAGCTGTTCCTAGCTAGTAGCCCTGTGGTGTATGGTCAAGTCCTCGACAAATTGGATAGTGGTGTTGTTGCTGTCTCCTGCAACATTTTCCTTTAGGAGGATGATCGATGATGATGATGAGGAGGAGGATGTTGATGATGAAACCACCACCACCACCAACAACAATAAGAATGATATAAATAATAATGATAATAATAATGATAATGATGATGATGATGATGATGATGATGATACATCGAGCTTTTATAGCGCTGAATCTTGTTAAGCAAACAGATCAAAGTGGAGTGGGATGCCGAAGGCTCGTCAGTATAAATAACATCTCTATCTTGTACATATTCTGTGCTAGAAATTCCCTCTTTTCCTTCCTTCTCTTTCTTTCTGCTTTGTTCCTTTTTTCCCTTGTCTCCTCTTTCTTGTCAATTTTTTTTGTCTTCTTGTTCTATTCTTCTGCCCTCCTCCCCCCCCCCCCCCCCCCCCCCACAAAGACTTTAAAAAAAAAAAGATTCTCTCCCACGCCGAAATCAGGTGCGCTGGGCCTGACTTGTCAGGCGCTTAACGGCAGCGCAACGCATTTTTGCTCCTATGACAGACAAAAATGGTTGCTGTCTGAGCGTTCAATGATCTAGGAAGAAAAAGAAGACTTGCAATATTCATACTGTTTCCCAGATCACAGAAAAAGCCATCACTCCTAGCGTACCAAAGTAGAGTTTACATGTGTAAGCTTTTTCAGTGAAAGGGGGAAAAAAAAATTTCCATCCTTGAAATCGGAATACGGCTATTTTAGAGGTGAGCAAAGCGGTCGCATGCGCGAAATTTCACTGTTGGTGAACCTCGGAGCTCTAGCCAAGAAATGAAATAAAATCAAAACTAAAAAAGTAAAAAAAAATTCCAAAGTGGATATCGCTACTGACACCAGTCCTACTACTGAAGTTAAGGATTTAACACAATGACGATGTCTGTTGAAAAAGTAGCTGGTGTATGTTGTTTCTATGGAAAGTCATGCTGATGATGTCTCCACTATAGTTCCTGAGCTTCATATACACGTCACTCCTGACCTAACTTATTATTTCCATGGTAAATTAATGGTGCTGGTGACCTGTACTTAACACACGCCGTAGTTTGAGGTTCTAACAACCTGACCCAACCCGATCTAACCCTACCCAGCCCAGCCCAGCCAGTCATGCCCTGCCCAAACCACCCCAACCCAACCTGACCCAATTCAATCCAATCCAACCTTTAACATCATAATCATTAGCCTGCCATAGTATCTCCACATGATGTTGTATGCCTCACCAGTCTTAACACCACCACACCACAAACACCACCCAGCCCACCCCAACGAAACCCAGCCCAGACCAATCCACCCCAACTCTTTTCCAACCCAGCCAGACACAACCCAGCTCAATCCAACCTGACACAACCTAACGCGCTCACGCCAACTCAACCTAACCTCACCTGACCAAACCAATCCAAACCGAACCGAATCCAATCCAGCCCTAACATGAACCCATCCAAGCCAACCCCACCACACCCCACCCCACCTTAACCAAAGTCATCACAGCCTATCCAACCGTCTCTATCTCTCAACCAACCCAACCCAACCCTATAAAAAAAATCCCAACTAACTCCACGATATTATAGACTTGTCCTTCTTTTTCTCCCCTCCATTCCTCACTTCTATATTATTATAGTATTTTGATGCTTTTCAGCTAGCTGTACATGCCTTCCTAACCTAACCAAACCGAACCAAAGATAATCCAACCCTAACTTAAACCCATCCCTCCCCACCCCAGCTCTCACCCAACCCAACCCAACCCAACCCAACCCTGACCTGCAGGCACCCATCAGTCTCGGAAGACTATGGAGTTGCACTCTATACTCCCGAGCGCAAAGCCTGGGTAAGCATGGAGGGCAAGCTGTTACCCATGCAGACCCTTTTCCGCGTTGCTGGAATGGTCGATCCATAAGAAAGGCAATATCCGATACGTATGGTTCCAGTGCCGTCACAGGAGCCGCCAGAACGTTGCCATATAATATAAGCGCTTTGATTTGTGTGTTCTACAAGATTTAGCGCTATATAAATTCCATATATTATTAATATTATCAGTAGTAGTAGTAGTAGAAGTAGAAATAGTAGTAGTAGTAGTAGTAGTAGTAGTAGTAGTAGTAGTAGTAGTAGTAGTAGTAGTAGTAGTAGTAATATCATTATTATTATTATTATTATTATTATTATTATTATTATTATTATTATTATTATTATTATTATTATTATAATATACAGCTCCGAACCACCCTGGGGACTCCCAACTCCACGACCCTAAAACTAACTGCACAAAATGGACGCGTCTTCCTTCTTCTCCTATAAAAATCCTCAATCCTCAGGTATATTTTTTGGTGCTTTTTCAGCTGTACATGCCTTCCACGACCTCTGACCAGTACCACGTCACAGAGGCAGTCCCGCTACCCGAGGTGCCGCCAGCTGTGCTCAATGCAGGGGGCGTGGTGGAGCAGATCCGAGAAATGAGGGCCTGGTTCCGTGCGTGGCAGAACCAGGACTTTTCCGAGAGAGACTACAGGCCTTACTTCAAGTCAGTATAAAGGATTGTGTTGGTAGGGTCGGGTGGGGTGGGGTCGGGGTCGGATGGGGTGTGTTGGGGTAGGGGGAGGGGTGGGATGGGGGGGGGTAGATAGGGGTGGGAGTGTGCGAACGTGACAGAACCAGGACTTTTCCGAGAGAGACTACAGGCCTTACTTCAAGTCAGTATAGAGGATTGTGTTGGTAGGGTGGGGTGGGGTGGGGTGGGGTGTGTGAGGGTAGTGGGTGGGGTGGGGTGGGGTGTGTGAGGGTAGTGGGTGGGGTGGGGTGGGTAGATGGGGGTGGGGTGGGGTGGGAGTGGCGAGCATGACAGAACCAGGACTTTTCTGAGAGAGACTACAGGCCTTACTTCAAGTCAGTATAGATGTGTTGGTAGGGTGGGGTGGGGTGGGGTCGGGTGGGGTGTGTGGGCGTATGGGGGTGGGTGGGGTGGGGTGGGGGTGGGATGGGGGGTGGGGTGGGGTGTGTGAGGTGTAGTGGGTGGGGTGGGGTGGGTAGATGGGGGTGGGGTGGGGTGGGAGTGGCGAGCATGGCAGAACCAGGACTTTTCCGAGAGAGACTACAGGCCTTACTTCAAGTCAGTATAAAGGATTGTGTTGGTAGGGTGGGGTGGGGTGGGGTGGGGTGTGTGAGGGTAGTGGGTGGGGGGGGTGGGGTGGGGGTGTGAGGGTAGTGGGTGGGGTGGGGTGTGTGAGGGTAGTGGGTGGGGTGGGGTGGGTAGATGGGGGTGGGGTGGGGTGGGAGTGGCGAGCATGACAGAACCAGGACTTTTCCGAGAGAGACTACAGGCCTTACTTCAAGTCAGTATAGAGGATTGTGTTGGTAGGGTAGGGTGGGGTGGGGTGGGGTGGGGTGGTGGGTGTGTGGGGTAGGGGTGGGGGTGGGGGGTGGTGGGTGGGGTGTGTGTGGGGTAGTGGGTGGGGTGGGGTGGGTAGATGGGGGTGGGGTGGGGTGGGAGTGGCGAGCATGACAGAACCAGGACTTTTCTGAGAGAGACTACAGGCCTTACTTCAAGTCGGTATAGATGTGTTGGTAGGGTGGGGTGGGGTGGGGTCGGGTGGGGTGTGTGGGTGTGTGGGGTGTGTGGGGGTGGGTGGTGGGGTGGGGGTGGGATGGGGGGAAGAGGGGGGAGGGGGTGGGGTGGGAGTGGCGAACGTGACAGAACCAGGACTTCTCTGAGAGAGACTACAGGTCAGATGAGGATTTTTTTTGTAGGGTGGGATGGGGTGGGGTGGAGTGGGGGGGGTGGGTGTGGAATTGGGGGGGTAGATGGGGCGGGATGGGATGGCGGACCATGGCAGAACCAGGACTTTTTCGCACGCATACATACATATGCTTTCGTATTGTGTGCGCGCGCGCATGTGTGTGTATTTCTATATGTACATACATCTAATTAGTACATTTTCTCTTCCATTCTTCTCCCTACTCTCTCCCCCCATCTCTCCTATTCTTCCTCTCTCTACCTCCCTCCCTCTCTCCATCCTTTCCTTCCTTCCTTCCTTCCTTATTTCTTCCTTCAGGCCTTTGCTGTGTTACCTGGAAGGTGCATGGACGAACAATGAGAACATTGACGAACCCTTTGAGAGCACCCGTCACCACTTGGATGCAGCAAGCTGGTTCGACCTGCAAGAGAAAATCCGTTTTACCGGGTACACTGGGGATAAAGACCAGTCAGAAAACTTCGCCTTCCTGCCTACAGGTAATGATGATGATGATGATGATGATGATGATGATGATGATGATGATGATGATGAGAGACGATGATGATGACGATGATGACGACGACGACGACGACGATGATGATGATGACGACGACGACGACGATCATATGATGATGACGACGATGACGAGACGATGACGACGACGACGACGACGACGACGACGATGATGATAAAAATAAAAATAGTGTATAGAATTTCTAGACCGCTGAAACTTGCAAAGCAAGCAAATCAAAGCGCTTGTAGAAGTTCAGGATCTTCTTCTTCCTCTTCCTCTTCACTCTGCCTTCTTCCTCTTCCTCCTCTCTTCTTCCTCCTCTTCTACTACTATTGCTTTCCGTTACTAGGCTAGGAGCTCAAAGGTTCACCAATTAGCGCGATGTTTTTTGTGTGTGTATGCGACCGTGTGTCTATAATTGTGAGATCTTGCGTATGCGACCGTGTGTCTATAATTGTGAGATCTTGCGTATGCCCGTGTGTCTATAATTGTGAGATCTTGCGTATGCGACCGTGTGTCTATAATTGTGAGATCTTGCGTATGCGACCGTGTGTCTATAATTGTGAGATCTTGCGTATGCGACCGTGTGGTTCTATAATTGTGAGATCTTGCGTATTGCGACCGTGTGTGTCTATAATTGTGAGATCTTGCGTATGCCGTGGTCTATACTTGTGAATCTGTATGGTCGTATAATTGTGAGATCTTCGTACTGCGACCGTTTCTGCCCACCTTGAAGGTAGTCACACTCTAACTTGAGAGATGTATACTGGGTATGTTCGTGATTCCATAATCCACCGAAAGCTGATATGAATGACGGGATCTTTAACGTGCATATTATTTGATCTTCTGTATGTGTATATATATACAAAAGGGAACTAAGGTACTGGCAGGTCTGCACTTGAAGTTGACCGGGATATCGTAAAATCCCCATCCCTGATTCACCAGACGCCGTCTATCTTCGAACCCACGACTTCATGGACTTTCGGGATTGAAGTCGAATGACCTTAACCTTCGGCTATAGCGTCCATCTGATTGATTGATTGATTGATAAACTTAATTGAGAGACTGAACGATTGCTTGCTCCCTCGCTCACTCGCTTGCTTGATTGATTCCTTCATTCCTTCATTAATCATCGATTCATTTCCAACTGCATTCTCTCTCTCTCTCTCTCTCTCTCTCTCTCTCTCTCTCTCTCTCTCTCTCTCTCTCTCTCTCTCTCTCTCTCTCTCTCTCTCTCTCTCTCTTACCACAATACAATACATATGGTTGGCGTAGGAAAAGTTAAAAGTGTCCCGCGGTGGTTAAAATTCCCAAAGAAAATATACCATACCAAGCTCATTCTCTATGGATAAAAATTATGAACAAAAAGCACATAACATCCCTGAAAGGACAGTTGTATCAAACAAAAATAATAATATTTATTCTAAGTATACTTCCCTTAAGTCTGAAAAAAGTCAATATAAATTGAAAAAATCATACCAAAATGACAAGCGTTATTATCTTCGTTTATGCATATATAGCTACTTAAATTTATAACAAAACCATAGCTGTTATCTTCGTTTGTGGCGTAACTATCCTAATATAACAATTTTTCTCTTGTTGATGGTGTGAAAGATAGTATCCACACAGACAGGGGGTACTGTTACTGTTCCTTGATTTAAGCAGATCGTGTAAAAATCTATCAACCACAATCACTTAAGAATTTTATTCTTAAATCACTACACATGAAACATTCGTAAGCGAAAAAAGCTGTTCACCTTCAACTTTTGGTTGACGACAATTATGGACATTCTTTACTTTAATTCCGATCACTCTATCGAAACAAAATGTCTTGAGTCCTCTCCCCTTACCGCAGCCATCTTCAACATCACGGACGGAGTACCGGTGCTGGCTCAGTGGAACTACCGGATCCTGTGTCACCCTGTCAAGGACAGTCTGCTGGACGTGCAGCACCTCAGGCCTGTGGACGACCTCAGCTCCAGGCTGAGGCTCAGCCGCAACATGGATGACTTCCTGCAGACCCGTGCTGCCCGCTTCTACATCACCGAACACGACCAAGACCGGGCTGACATGGGGGGTGAGTGAGTGAGTGTGTGGTGATCTGCTGCAGGGGTAGTGGTAAGAATGGGGACGGGATAGCCTAGTGGTCAGAACATTGCGCTCGCAATTTGACGACCCGGGTTCGATTCCCGTTCGAGGGGATTTTTTCCCCTGGAGTTAACATCAGTACTGACTCCACCTCTCCCCAAAAGTCCTTCGGATAAGACTGCAAACTGAGGCCCCGTGTGCAAACGCACGCAGAACATTTTTCGCACACGTTAAAACTAGTTCCGCTTTTCGTAAGAGTTAGCCATCGTGTGCCGGTGGGAACAGATGACAAGATATACAAAAGCTGCATACAAACGGGGACTGGATGTAATAAAGCATATGAGTGCATATTTCATTATCTTCGATATCAAAGAATAAATAAATAAATAAATAAATAAATGAATAAATAAATAAAAGTGGTAGGAGGGGGGGGGGGAGAGGAGGGATGAATGAGGAGGAGGAAGAGGAGTTGGTGGAAGTGAAATAGGAGGTGAGGGGGAAGAGAAGGAAGAGTACGGGGAGATGGGGAGGGGGGAGGGGGATAAGTAAGAGGAGGTAGAGGAGGAGGGAATGGAGGAGA
>CM060344.1:24090657-24120657 GCA_030674155.1 Stramonita haemastoma | reverse complement strand
CCATTTCCTCACCACCCCGCACCCTCCCTCACAACACCAACTCAACACCACCCCCCCCCCCCACTCCCCCCCACCCCCCAAAAAAAAAATCCCTCCCACTAACACGGAACTCTCTACCACCCCACCCTCCACAGATGATGAACGAGGGAGACTTTGTGGTGGTACGCACCAGTCTGGCCAACGCTCACTCCCACCTGCTGAACATCACCTTCGATTCCGAGAACCAGCAGTTCTACTACGTCCATTGCGACGGGGGATGCCGAGAATGCTCTGTGCTGGGACAACCACCCCCTGCCCTCTTCAGGGAAGAGTGAATCCCGCTTTTTCGAAAATCTTTTGATAGATTATCCAGTCCTGAATCCAGCCCAGAATCTTAGAAATCGGTCCAGAAGTTTAAAAAAAAAAATCTGTGCATGAATGTTAGAAATCCAGCCTTGAATCCTGTCTTGAATATTAAAAAAATCTGGTCTTGATTCTTTGGAAAACCCAGTCCTGTATTTTAGAAAGCCAATTCAGAATGTTAGAAACCCAGTCCTGATTCTTAGAAATCCAGCCTTGAATCCTGTCTTGAATTTTAAAAAAAATCTGGTCTTGATTCTTTAGAAATCCAGTCCTGTATTTTAGAAAGCCAATTCAGAATTTTAGAAACCCAGTCTTGAATCTTAGAAATCCAGTCCCTGAACTACTTGAAGAAATCCAGTCTTGAATCTTAGAAATTCAGTTCAGAAACTTAGAAATCTGGTCTGGGATCTAGTCTTGAATCTTTTGTCTTTAAGTTGTTTTCTGTCCTACAGTTACTGGATATGGGATGATTGAAGTATTTTTGACTTGAATTCACGTAACTGGCTGGATATAGAATCATGTTTTCTCAGGTGAAATGTTGGACATGAAGTTTATTTTAGTGAGGACCTTAAATCTAAAGAGATTTTGTCTTATGGATATCTAGCATGAAATAAGTTGGGCTTTTTTCCCTTTACATTCATATTTGTTGTTGTTATGTTTGCAAGTTTTCAACACAGAATCTGTGTTATTTTGTGGAAAGTTAACCTAATAAAGCTCTCTATCAAGAGAAGAAAACATTGTGTGTGTGTGTGTGTGTGTGTGGTGTGTGTGTGTGTGTGGTGTGTGTGTGTGTGGTGTGGTGTTGTGTGTTGTGTGTGTGTGGTGGTGGTGTGTGTGTGTGTGGTTCTGAAGCTGAAAACTGTATCTGTTTTCTTCTTCTTTTTTTTTTTTTTTTTAAACATCCCCAAAGTCAGAATGCAGCTGCCTTAATGGTCAGTAAAAATGGTCGCATACGCAAAATGTCCAGAAGGTATTGGTAAACCTCAAGAGAGAGATCAAGCTGAGGAACAAATCAAGAAAATTGATATGACATCAGTATTGTTTTCTTGAATACCAGATCTGTTATTGTTCTGTCATGAGAGTTAAATAATATCAGTATTGATTGTCAAGCACACCAACAAACCGGCCAGCCGACTGTTAAAATTGGTCTGTCTGTCTGTACTTTCTTGCTCACCCTTCCTAAAACACCCACCAACACCCAACCCACCCCCCACCACACCACCACCACACACACACACATCAGTGCTCACTCCACTCTCCCCTAAAGTCCTTTGGATGAGATTAAAACCGAGGCCCCGTGTGCGAACGCACGCAGAACACCTTGCGCACACATTAAATCCTGTTCCGCTTTTCGTAAGAGTAAGCCATCGTGTGCCGGTGGGAACAGATGACATTTACAAATCTGCATACGCACAGGGACTGGATTAAAAAAAAAAGTATATTTGTACTTCATTCCATTATCGTCGATATAAAAGAATAAATAAATAAAAAGAGAAATAAACACACACTCGCACACACACACACACACACACACACACACACACACACACACACCACACACACACACACACACACACACACACACACGTCTTACACAGTCTACACTATTACATATCATAAACACATTTAATACACATTATTCAAGGTTTTAATTTTGTTAAAAATTGTGTATATTAAAAAATAAAAAAAGAGATACACAAGATACATAGCCATGTGTGTTTGCTCGGACAAGTACATAAAAACATAACACATACGTACTTGCACACATGTCAATAGAGTTACACAGGCATAATAATATCAATATACTATGTTGGTAAAAAGCAGAAACAGGTAACAAATATAATCGTAAATATTGTATATATATATATATTTATATATATATATATATTATATATATATATATATATATATATATATATATATATATATATATATATATATATATGTTCACAGAAGCAACAATACACATAAACATTATATACATGTGGCAATACATTGACTTAGTTTAAAATATTTACACAAACAGGAGTATAAAACAATATTCGAACCTGTCTTAATACTTTCACTCAGGCACGCACCCTTGTGCGCGCGCGCGAACACACACAACACACACACGCGCGCGCGCGCGCGCGCGCACGCACGCACGCACGCACGCACACACACACACACACGCACACAAATATATATTAACACAATTCAAAGCCTACCTTGTCAAAAGAGCTAACTCTACATCATTAATATAATATTCATAGAGACAGCTCATTTGAGCAGGTAGCATACGCCGCTCACACCACACACACACACACACACACACACACACACACACACACAAACACACACACACACACACACGCACACACGCACGCACGCACGCACGCACGCACGTACGCACTCTCTCTCTAACACACACAAACACACACACAACACACACAGAACACAAACACACGCACGCACGCACACACAACACACACAGACACACACACAGACACACACAGACACACACACACACATACACACACACAAACACACACACACACACACACACAGACACACACACACACAGACACACACAGACACAGACACAACACACACAACACACACACACACACACACACACACACACACCACACACACACACACACACACACACACACACACACACAATGAATCCAGAAATCTCAGGAAAGCACTTGAAGGTGTCTCTGACCTTTGACCATAAGCCAAGTGAATGAATTATTCTGAATGACCTCTCAGACTGTTAGTTAAGCTAAGGAACGCCCGACACCTTAAGAAGAAGCACTGCCGACCACAAACCACCGAAGTGACCTAGCAGCAGTACTACTGAGAGAAAACACTGGATTTTTTTTAATCATTTTGACGTTCCTCAGCTGAACCTCAGAGGTTCACTGATGGCGAGAATTTGAGTACGTAACCTTTTGTTTTGCCCACCATTAAGGTAGCCGCATTTCGACTCCAGGAATAATGTCTATACACAACACGAGCGTGCATACCTTTTAAATTTTTTTTTTTCGCCATCTGTTCTTACTGGCACGCAATGGCCTGATTTTCCGAAAGGTGGAACAGTTTTTTTTTTTTTTTTTTTTTTAATGTAGAGCAAGATGTTGTGGGTGTGTTTGTACACAGGACTGTGCTTTATAGGCTCACACAAAGGCCTTTCGAGGGAGTGGAAGTCAGTACTGATGTTAACTCCAAGGCAAAAATCCCTTGAACGGGTATCTCGGTGGTGGCTCAAAACCAGGCCATCAGATTGCTATCTCATTGTTCTTTTCTTTCTTCTTTTCTTTTTGTTTTATATCGAGGATGATGGAATAAGCACTCATGTGCTTTTTTATTTTACATCCAGTCCCCGTGTGTATGCAGTTTTGTAAATCTTGTGATCTGTTCCTACCGGCGGCACACAATGGCCTACTCTTGCGAAAAGCGGAACAGGATTTAACGTGTGCGTAAGATGTTCTAACCATTAGGCTACCCCCTTCCATTCTCTCTCTCTCTCTCTCTCTCTCTCTCTCTCTCTCTCTCCCCCCCCCCCCCCAGGTTGGATATGATTGAAAGATTAAAGACACCGTCAACATGCACTCGAAGCTGTTGGAAGTTTATAGTTTGTGTTAGTGTTGTTTTTGTGGTGGTGTGGTGTGGTGGTGGTGGTGGTAGTGGTGACTGTAGTGGTGGTGGTGGTGACTGCAGTGGTAGTGATGGTAGTGGTGATAGGTGGTGGTGTTGGTAGTGGTGGTACTGGTGGTGGTAGTGGTGGTGGTGGTAGCGGTGGTGGTAGTGGTGGTGGTGGTGGTGGTGGTGGTGATGTAGTGGTGACGGTAATGGTGATGGTGGTAGTGATGGTGGTAGTGATGGTGGTGTGGTGACTATATGTGGTGGTGTGTGAGGACTGTATTGATAGTAGTGGTGGTAGTGGTGGTGATGGTGGTGGTGGTGGTAGTGGTGGTGATGGTGGTGGTGGTGATAATGGTGGTGGTTGTGATGTGGTGGTGGTGGTCGTGATGGTGGTGGTGGTGATAATGGTGGTGGTTGTGATGGTGGTGGTGATAAAGGTGGTGTTGAAATTTGTGTTGGTGGTCCAGCCTGTGTGTGTGCGTGTATGCATACATGCATGCATGAGTGTATGCACACCAGCATGTTATGTATATGTTGTACATGCATACACTCTACATTAAGTGTGCATGTGTGTGTGTGTTTGTGTGCATACATGTATGCGCGCGCATGTGTGTGTATTCTTTTTAATTTAGTTTAGTTCTTTTTTAAATTTTTTCTAATATTTACAATAAATACAATATATGCAGTTACATTATGCCCATAGACAGACCATCACGGACAATAATATTATTCTTTACACGGCTAGAAACATATCTATGTACTATATATATACATAAGAAAGCAGGCATCCACAAAAGAGCATGAACCCCTTTCCCACCACCACAACCCTTACCTCCTCCCACCCTACCTCACACACAGACTTGTGTGCACAGTTAGATATATTTTTCAAAAGTAAATAGAAATTACATTATTCTTTTCCGGCATTGTTGGTCATATCAGCGAAAACAAGATGCGCTGCTATTAAGCAGCCGCCGCTGTAGTCGAGTGGTTAGGGCGTTGGACTCGTAATCTCAAGGTTGCGGGTTCGATCCCAGCTTTCGGCTATGGCGTTGTGCCCTTGGAAAAGGCACTTTACGGCTATTTTCTCACCCCACCCAGGTGTAAAAGGGGTACCAACCTTGTGTTGGGGGTTAAACCCTGCGATAGACTGGCGTCCTATCCAGGGGGGGGAGTCTATGACTCTCAGTCGCTTAACGCCACAGAAACCGGTATAAGCACCGGCCTGATGAGCTTTAGGCTCGGGACAGACTTGAACTTTTAACTATTAAGCAGCACCTGATAAGTCAAGCCCAACGCATCCGGCTTCGGCGTGGAAGAGAACTATTATATTTCAAGTCTTTCTAGAGAACAAAAAAATGTAGGAGAGTGAATCACGAAGGCAGAAAATAGTCAAGAGGAAGAAAACAGGAACAAGGCAGAAGCAGAGAGAGGGATAGAAAACAGAGAATTCCTAGCACAGAGTTTCCAAGAAACTGGGGATGCTGTCTATTATGCCGATAGGCCCCCAGCAACCCCACGAGGAAAGAAATAAAATATATGAAAATAACCATTTTTGTTCATACATATTGAGATAACGATGCATACTTTCATTTTTTAAACAAGAAATGCAGCAAACAAACATTTTAAACCCACCCCCAAAAGAAACAGTAAACAGAATCTCAAAGCAAGAGACAAAAACAACCCCCCCCCCACCAAAGTAAACAAAACAACAACAGCAAACAAACAAACAAACAAACAAGCAAAAACTGACCCAAAAAAAGTTTTTTAACATTTCAGATAGTTACGAGCATGAACTTATAGAAGAAGACTACATACAGGGCGAAAAAGACAAATCATGTTTTAAAAAAGATTTTTTAAAAAGAAAAGAAAAGAGATGGCAGGACTATAAAGCATTATATTAAAAAAATATATCAGATGTAAAGGTCTACTATGCACATCGTTCTCTTTTTCACACACACACACGCACGCACGCACGCACGCACGCACGCACGCACACACACACACACACACACACACACACACGCACGCACACACACACACACACTCTCTCTCTCTCTCTCTCACACACACACTCTCACTCACTCACACACACACACCTCTCACTCACTCACTCACTCACTCACTCACTCACTCACTCACTCACTCACTCACTCACTCACTCACACATGCCACTGCCATCCCCCCCCCCCTTCTCTCTGTCAATGTTCTCTCTCCCCCCCCCTCTCACCTCTTGGTTCTCTTTCTGGCTTTCTCTCTTTTTCTCCTCACCAGAATACTCTTATCTGGTTCCTATCAAATGACAAATTTTCATCTCTGGTCTTACAAGTGAAGAAAATCTGCCCTCTCTCCAAAAATGTCTTCCTGGTTTTCTCTTCGAAACTTACACAATGTACCTTCCTCCAAATCCAATTTCATTCAGTTACGTGTTTACTTTTAAATTCCTCAATACATGCAAAATTCCATCACCATCATCTTCATCATCAAAGTTATCATCACACCATCATCGTTGTCATCACCATCATCTTTTCCGTCATATTACAGCAGACGACATAGCATCCAGGTCCTGTGAGGTCACACAGGTTTTCCATCCGGGGTCTTGGGATGAATCAAAATGGCCACCAGCAAACCTGCAAACGTTGAGCGAAAATGTCAAACAACAGCTACAACCGTTGTGGTAGAAAACATACACTCTCTCTCTCTCTCTCTCTCTCTCTCTCTCTCTCTCTCTCTCTCTCTCTCTCTCTCTCCTCTCTCTCTCTCTCTCTCTCTCTCTCTCCACACACACACACACACAAATGCCAAACCAAACCAACCAACCAACCAACCAAATCTCAAAACATAGCAAAAAAATATGGCGACAAATTTAACGGGAAAAAAAAAAGATGACAGGAAGAACAGGAACAGGAAAGGAGAAGACGACGGATATATAATGATAGTGACAACTGATGGAGAGATGAAGAAAAGATTAAAAAGGACATGGGGTGAAGGGAGAAGGAGGAGGACAAAGGAGGAGAAAGAAGAAAAGAAGGAGAGAAAGGCTGAAAAAGAAGAAAGATTGATGGATAATTTTTATTCCCCGAGTGTTACAAATAGGTATTTACATGTATACTTTTTTTTTTATTCCGCCCTTGCCCTGAGTAGGGACTATTCTTAATAATCACAGCTAATAATTTCAAGTAGGCTAAACGTAACAGAGAGAGAGAGAGAGAGAGAGAGAGAGAGAGAGAGAGAGAGAGAGAGAGAGGGGAGAGAGGGAGAGAGGGGGGGGGAGAGACAGACAGACAGACTGACAGACTGACAGATAGAACTATTAGTGGAAAAAAAACGATTCATTTGTTAACCTAAAGCTGGCATTAACAAATCAAGTCAACAGGAAAATTGATGTCAAGAACCAAAAAAATGGTAGGCTGCAAAAATGAACATACAAAACATTGTATCAAGTAAGAAGTGTGTTGTGTGCAGTGTGTGTGTGCGTGCGTGCGTGCGTGCGTGCGTGCGTGTGCTCCTGTGCGTATATATGCGTGTGTTCATGCGTGAGGAGGATAAGGAAGATGAGGGGGGGGGGGAGCTTGAAGAAGGAGAAGGTAGGTGCAGGAAAGTGATGAAGAAGAGAAAGTGGTAGACGATAAAGATTAGGAAGAAAAAAGCAATGACAGACAATTAGACATATAGACAGCTAGCTAGCCAACCAGACAGCCAAATATGTAGACAGATAAGAAGACAGACAGACACAGCCAGCCAGCCAACCAGCTAGCCAAACATATAGACAGATAAGTAGATAGACAGTCAGCCAGCCAGCCAGCCAGCCAAACATATAGACAGACACAGCCAGCCAGACAGCCAGCCAAACATAAAAAATAAGACAGCCAGCCAGCCAGCCAAACATATAGACAGCCAGCCAGCCAGCCAGCCAGACAGCCAGCCAAACATATAGACAGCCAGACAGCCAGCCAAACATATATATAGACAGCCAGCCAAACATATATATAGACAGCCAGCCAGCCAGCCAAACATATAGACAGCCAGCCAGCCAAACATATAGACAGATAAGAAGACAGACAGCCAGACAGCGTACCCATGGAAATGGATGCTCCGATGAGGTAGAAGAGGCCGTGGTACCCTATGTAGTCTATCAACAGCTGACCCAGAAAGGCACTGGCCGCTGACGTCAGAATCTGTGGTTAAAAAAAAAAGACAGCGATGATGATGATGATGACGACGATGATGATGATGATGATGATCATGATCATGATCATGATGACGACGATGATCATGATGATGACGATGATGACGATGATCATGATGATGATGATGATGAGGGACGATGCTAAAACAATTTTTTCAAAGTTACACAATGTGTGATAATACTATTAGTACAAATGACGATGGTCTTATCCATAATTAACAATACAAAAAAATGAACAAAAAGCACTAATACCAGTATTACTGCTACCACCACCACCACCACCACCACCACCACCACCACCACTACTACTACTACTACTACTACTACTACTACTACTACTACTACTACTACTACTACTACTGATGATGATGATGATGATGATGATGATGATGATGATGATGATGATGATGATGATGATGGTAATTCATATGCTTTGTCTACCAGGTTAATCAACAATAACAACAGAAGTTATGAAAAAAACAACAGTGATAACAATAACAACAATAATGATAATATAAAACTGACGTATCTACTATTTTTACTTGTACTCCTTCTCTCTCTCTCTCTCTCTCTCTCTCTCTCTCTCTCTCTCTCTCTCTCTCTCTCTCTCTCTCTCTCTCTCTCTCTTTTGTGTCTGTCTGTCTGTCTGTCTGTCTGTCTGTCTGTCTGTCTCTCTGTCTGTCTGTCTGTCTGTCTGTCTCTGTCTCTGTCTCTCTCTAATCCATTTTGATTAAGGTGGGGTTTTCTATTTTGTTTGTTTGTTTGTTGTTTGTTTTGTTTTGTTTGTTTGTTTTGTTTTTTCCCCGTCTATTACCAAAATATTATGATCTCTAGGCCTATGACCAATTTTGTTGACAGATGATGGCTGGATAATGTACCCAGTAGCTAACTTGTTATGTTTTATTTACTACTTTGTTTGTTTTTGTTTTAATTGCTACTTACTTATTACCGATTTTGTGGTTTCACTTTATTTTTGTTTTCTATTATACTGATCATTTGATTGTTTATTATTAATTTTAGTCCACTGTATTGCACCTTTGTTATTCTATTATATCTTCTGTCCTTATATCTTGTCTTCTGTTTATTACTGTCTTATTGTTTTTGCCTTGTTGTTTGGTTTATTATTGTTGTTAGTTGGAGGTGTTTCTTAAATTGATGTAATCCCTGATTAGGGCGGGGATTGGATGTTAAAAAAAAAAAGCACATGAGTGCTTATTCATTATCCTCGAAATAAAAGAATTTGATTTGATTTGATTTGATTCACACCTATGGCACCACCCAACCTTCCACGACAACTAAGGACACTGACCCTGGTACATCAGCCTTGACCCTATGACCCACCTGTGACGTGTAGGTCAACCCGTAGTTGATGCTCATGTAGCGGTTGCCATAGATACGACCTATGGCGGAGGGCATGACCCCGTACATACCGGAGAAGCAGAAATAGATCAGGCATATCCATATAAGGTAAAACGCCTTCCCAGCATCCTCTGAGGCCATGAGCGTGTATGCCAGAGAAGCGAAGAGGACGAAGATGATTTGGATTGCGTTCTGCAAAGTGGGAAAGAATAAATTGTTTTTTTTATTTAAGATAATTATGGAATTAGTCATACGTGCATAATTATGTGCGAAGCGAAGGTGCGTGTATTGATTAGTATATACACGTAAAGCATGCGTGTGTGCAATGAATGCACACACACGCGCACGCGCGCGTACACACACACACGCACATAAACACACACGCACGCACGCACACACACACTCACACACACATGCATGCATGCATGCATGCATTACATATGTACCTACTTTTGTTTCTTTAATTCTAAACTTGTTCATTCCTTCCACCTGTTCTCTGAATTCTCTTCACCCCCCCCCTTCCCCCCCCCCTCTCTGTCTATATCTGCTTTCATCTCTTCTTCCATCCCTTCCTTGTTTCTTCTTGTTCTTCCATCCATCCATCCATCCATCTATCCCTCCAAACACTCAATTATCCATCCCTCTATTCCTTTATTCACACATCCACTCAACATTCTGTCCTCCATCCACCCACCCACTCAATTGTTCACCCACACACCAAATATTCCATCCATCAACACACCTACTCAATCATCCATCCACCTTTTCATCCAACCCACTCACCCATTAAAAAAAATCCCCCCCCCTCCTCTCTTTCTTCCTTTCTACCCTCCTGCCCTTCAACCCTCCCTCCTTCTTTCCTTCATTCCCTTCTTCCTTCCTTCCTCCCTCCCTTCCTGTCATTTCAGTGCACCTGCACCTATGAAGTTAAGTGCATCTGTACCTTAAAGGTGTAGCGGTCTGCCACCCAGCCCCAGAACATGCCGGACACGGCGTTGAAAGCAGAAGCGCAGGACCCCACGATGGAAAAGAAACGGTCATCTTCCAGGAAAGTCAGCCCATAGGCCTGACACACACACACACACACACACACACACCGCACACACACACACACACACACACACACACACCACACACACACACACACACACACACACACACACACAGATGGATAGATAAAACAGACAAACAGATGTACTTGTATGTGCATTTAGGCGTGCGTGCACACAAAGACATATACATATGTACATGTAATACATGTGTGTCATACATACATGTATACATACAAACATGCGTGCACATATACATACATACACACATACATACATGCACACATTCAACCATGCATACATACATACATACATACATACATACATACATACATACATACATACATACATACATACATACATACATACATAATACATACATACATACATAATACATACATACATACATACATACATACATACATACATACATACATACATACATACATACATACATACATACATACATACGTACGTACGTACATATCGAGGGTTGCCTGCCAGAAGCGGCTATCGGCCACTTTTTCATTTTTCCACTTTTTGGTATGTGGAGACTCTTTATAGCATACACTTTACTGTTACAATAAGCCATGTGGCTGTGATTGATTTTTAAGTAGTTACTTACAAAAACCATTCCGGTTCATCAAAGTTCTCACCCATCCCAACCCTGCCTGAAATGCCCAGAACACGATAGCCGTTGCTCGCAGTACAAGATTACTACCAGTATTGATTCCGTTTACCGCCAGAACCGGACATATAAGGAAGGCCGCTACTAGCAATAAACATTCATCTACTTCTGATTTCAACTTTCCTGCCCAAAATGTCTATCTGGGGATGATCGAAGCAGGTAGAGGCAAAGTGGCTACAGGCTGCATTTTGACCCTGCACAAACCGGCCAATTGTACATGATTACTGCTGGCGATTGCGAAAGAGGGGGATTCTGTAAATCCTAGCCTGTCATCTAATATCTAATAATCCTAGTCTGTCATCTTACCTGTCCCTGCCTTCAACATCCACCTGCCAAAGTGCTTAACGTTTGTAGGTGTGTGTGCGCGCGGGCGTGCTGCGTGCATGCGTGCGTGCATGTGTGTGTATATTTGAATTTGTTAAAACTGTAAATTGTTGTTGACTGCGTGTTGTGTAGGTCGAATGAAAGCACTTTGATTTGTTTTTACAAGAGATAGCGCTATACAAATTCCATGTATTATTATTATTATAATATCAGAGGGATGTGGCAGTGACATCCTGTTTACAGAGGAACCATAAAGGTATACAGAATTTTAGACTTCCTTTTTCATCTGTGTTTGCACAGGAAGAAGACCGCTAGTACTGTTTTAAATTAAGGACTTTTAATGCCATAGTTTGTTTAACTTCTTGTTTATACAAACAAAAGTCGAAATATAATAATACTCATCGTTACAGTGTGCAATTTGCGCAATATAACGTTTGAATTAATGTCATTTGGACAAAATATTGCTTAACAATGCGATTATGCTGGAAAGAAATAACAATTTGCGCAATATAACGTTTGAATTAATGTCATTTGGACAAAATATTGCTTAACAATGCGATTATGCTGGAAAGAAATAACAGTTTTGTGTGTCTGTGTATGTCTGTGTGTCTGTGTGTGAGCGATTGTGTGTGTATGTGTTTGTGTTTGTGAGTATGGAGTAAGAGATATCACCGATGGAAACAATAGAATAATTACATCTTCGATTTAAAACGGAATAAACGAATTCAAGGCAATAGAAAAACTGATATAATAGCAAAAATATGAGACAGAAAACATGACATCAAACAAAACTATGAACTTACAAATATTTGCATGACAGATTTGATAAACAAACATAAAATTGGGAGAGAGAGAGAGAGAGAGAGAGAGAGAGAGAGAGAGAGAGAGAGAGAGAGAGAGAGAGAGAGAGAGGAGAGAGAGAGAGGAAGAGAGAGAGAGAGAGAGAGAGAGAGGTCAACCTTCTTTCTCAGAGTTTGAAAAATCGGAAATGTGAAGTGATAGACTTGTGCATGCTTTTTGGGGTTCATAAATACTGCTTCTTGATCTAGTCTAGTGGTTAATGCAAGGGTATTGGGCAAAACCTGCAAATGAGAGTGACAGCCTGTTTCTCAGCATACTTATACTTTGGACACTCCTGTACAATACTGGCATAGGAAACGCCATGTTGTCCATCTGTTTCCCCACTTTTTATTTTGTATTTTGTACCACTTTATGTCAATGCAGATTTTTCTGCATGAAATTCGGGCTGCTCTCCCCAGGGAGAGCGCATTGCCACAAGTGCAGTGCCTACCCTTTTTTTCTTCTTTTTCCTGCATGCAACTGTATTTGTTTCCCTATCAGAGTGGCTTTTTTTGACAGAATATCACCCCCCCACCCACCCACCCCCAACCTCCCTCCCCCTTCCCCCCCCTTCCCCCCCTTCCCCTCCACCCCCTTCCCCCCCCTTCCCCTCCACCCCCCTTCCCCTCCACCCCCTTCCCCCCCCTTCCCCTCCACCCCCCTCCCCCCCCCTTCCCCTCCACCCCCCTTCCCCCCCTTCCCCACCCCTTCCCCCCCTCCCCACCCCCCTCAACCTCCCCCTCCCCCCACCCCCCCTCCACCCCCACCCCCACCCCCTCCACCCCCCCACCACCACCCCCTTCCCCCCCTCCACCACCCCCTTCCCCACCCCCTTCCCCACCCCCCCTTCCCCCCTGACCCCACCACTCTTCCCTGCCCCCCTCCCTGCCCCCTCTTCCCTGACCCCACCACTTTCCCTCCCCCTCCCCCCTCTTCCCTGACCCAACCACTCTTCCTTCCCCCCCCCTCCCCTCCCCCCTCTTCCCTCCTTTCCCCCTCACTATCCCCCATCTCCTCCCCCTCCCTCTCCCTCCACCACGTTTCCCCTCATCCAGGCACGAACACGGAAGATAGACAACACATCTCCTCCAAAGCTCAGAGGATTAGAAGTTAGGGGGAGATCTCCATAGAGATCTGCCATTTCTAACTCATCTGAAGTTACTTGCAATCTAATTTTTAGGGCATGTTATCAAACAAACAATTCCAAACTTTGAAGGTGTTTTCCTGTATTAGTTTAAAAATGAAAAAAAGGTATATATTTACAATCATTTACTTCGTCTTGTATTTGTTCAAGACAGGTAAACAGCAACTCCTACAAATTCATATAAAAGTCGTTGCTTCTTTTCCATAATATGGCAAGTTTTATCTGTACTACTAAGCAACATTAAACAATTAAAAGGGATTGAATTGTTTAAGATAGTCTGTGAAGGGGAAGTAATATTGACATGAAATAGCTTTCAAATGGGTTTCAATACTTATTTCAAAAATAAAATTTTCCCCCTCCTGTTTCATATATGTATCCCTGCATTGCCCCCATATAAAAACTGTAAGTTGTTTTACCTGTGTTAATTTATGCTGCATGTATTTAGAACTTCTGACACATTATATATGCGTGATAAAACATTTATTATTTTTAAGGCAATATTACCCCCAGTTATGTTCCTTTTTATTGTTTGAAGTTACTCAGAAGTCCAGAGGAAAATCTGTATCTAATGTAAAATGAAGCAGCAATCTTTTTTTTGATAAAATTGTAAACTGTGCTGTTTTACCTTTTTCAAATAGGACATGGTGATAAGAAATGTTTAAGATTAAACTTTTTCTTTCAATTTCTGAGCAGACATGGGAAAAGAACCTTTTAAGGTGTAGAATTGT
This sequence comes from Stramonita haemastoma, assembly GCA_030674155.1. Taxonomy (NCBI): domain Eukaryota; kingdom Metazoa; phylum Mollusca; class Gastropoda; order Neogastropoda; family Muricidae; genus Stramonita; species Stramonita haemastoma. The sequence continues at coordinate 24,106,367 of CM060344.1, read as the reverse complement.
TAGTGTAGTAATATGCTGCAAAACTATGAAGGCAACAACTTAAGCTTCGAATTAGGAATGGCAGATCTCTATGGGGATCGCCCCCTAACTTCTAATCCTCTGAGCTTTGGAGGAGATGTGTTGTCTATCTTCCCATGTTTGTGCTTAGGAGAGGGGGAAAGGTGGGGAGGGAGGAGATGGGGAGGAGGAGGGGGAGGGGGATGTGTGGGGGAAGAGGGGGGAGGAGGGTTAGGGAGGAGGGATGAGTGGGGGGAGGGGTGGGGGAAGAGAGAGGGGAGGAGGGGGAGGAGGGTTAGGGGGGAGGGAGAGGGGAGGGGGGTAGGGGGATAGGAGGGGTGGGGGAGAGGGTGGGGGTGGAGGGAGGGGGAGAGGGGGTAGGGGGGGTAGGGGGATAGGAGGGGGTGGGGGGGGAGAGGGGGTGGAGGGAGGGGGGTAGGGGGATGGGAGGGGGGGAGGGGGGAGAGGGGGATAGGGGGGAGAGGAGGAGGGGGTGGAGGGGGTGGAGGGGGGGGGATAGGAGGGGGTGGGGGGAGGGGGGATAGAAGGGGGTGGGGGGGATAGGAGGGGGAGGGGGTAGGGGGGTAGGGGGATAGGAGGGGGAGGGGATAGGGGGGGTAGGGGGATAGGAGGGGGAGGGGTAGGGGGATAGGAGGGGGGGATAGGAGGGGGTGAGGAGAGGGGGGAGAGGGGGGAAGGGGGATAGGAGGGGGTGGGGGGATAGGAGGGGGGAAGGGGGGGAGGAGGAGTAGGGGGGGAGAGGTAGGGGGGGAGGGGGATAGGTAGGGGGAAAGAGGTGGTCATCTAAACATCATGCTTGTTTGTTTGTTTTTTGGGTTTTTTGGGGGGGGGGGGGGGGTGTTTCTTCTTTTTGTGTGTGTGTGGGGGGGTGTTTTGTTCTCCTAATGTATTGTGAATACTCTTTCTTTTTTCTTTTTTATGCCATCCATTGTGTTAGGATTTTTGTTGTGAGTTTTTTTCACACGCCCATATCTGCAAGCATTGGTTTTGTCAAATTTCATGTACCCATGGGGGTTTTTCTTGAAATAAAATTTTTTTGATTTGGTTATTGAGGATTTAAAGTATCAAAATAACCCATTTCCAGGAGTTCTGCATAACTTTACTTTTTACCATAACTCCCAGGGAACACAGATTCATTGTTTCCCACGCTAATAGTGTTCACTGTCATAGCAGGTATCTGTGTACAAATTGACTTGCTGTCACTCTTCATGTCAGAATTTAACCCTTGGCGGCTGTGCTAATCTCCTGTGTTATCTGAGAGCAAATTTTGTTTCAATGTTCTGAAATAGCCGCTTCTTGCATCCTGATTTATATAGTCAGTGATATAAAACGACAGTAACAAAGATTTAAACCACATTCCATGGTCCCAATCAGAGGGAGAGCTGTCCAGCCCTCCCTACGGTAATTGCCCGACGCCAAGTCGCTGCTTCCGGTGGTAAAGCAGCTGGCAGGATGGACACTTGCCCAACACACTTCAAGTAGAGGGCTCCTTCAGGCATCCTTAGTTAATTTTACTTTCCCTCCACAGCCCATTGCTTGTTTATTTATTTATTCTTTTATATCGAGGATAACAGAATAAGCAATCATGTGCTTTTTTTCATCCGGTCCCCGTGTGTATGCAGTTTTTGTAAATATTGTCATCTGTTCCCACCGGCACACGATGGCTACTCTTACGAAAAGCGGAACAGGATTTAACGTGTGCGCAAGATGTTCTGCGTGCGTACGCACACGGGGCCTCGGTTTAAAGTCTCATCCGAAGGACTTTTGGGGAGAGTGGAGTCAGCACTGATGTTAACTCCAGGAAGAAAATTTCCTCGACCGGACTCGAACCCGGGTCGTCATGTGCCGCCCTTAGCAGGTTCGGCAATCAGGGCGGGCTATTTTCGTTTCACTTATCATCTTTCCCACTTGGCTAGCTCCTATTGTGGTTGAACAAGAAGGTGTTATTCAATAAAAACAATACTTGTTGCCATGGAAACTTCAGATATGAAAGGCGAATATATGTGACAAAATAATTCTCACTGGCTAAAGGATACAGCATAAAAGGCACAAAGCCCACAGCGATGTAAAACTTTCAAACGCCATTTCCTGGAAACTGCGTCGAACCGCGATAGCCGCTTCTGGCAGGTAACCCTCGATATGTACATTCACACACACACACACACACACACACACACACACACACACACACACACACACACACACACCACACACACACACACACACACACACACACACACACACACACATACACACACACACACATCCATCCATCCATCCATCCATCCATCCATCCATCCATCTGTACATACAAACGCAGAAACCAAACCTCCAAACAAAACCCCACAAAACCCACCTTATACTGTGAAGCCAGAAACACACCACCCAGTCCTCCCAGTAAGAACAGCAGCCATATGCAATAGAACATCCGGGTCTTCAACATCTGCAATGGCGGCACGTCAAACTCCACTTCCGCGACACTTTCCTCCTCCTCCTTCTTCTCCTCCTTCTCCCTCTCTGGAAGTGTTTCAGGCTTGCTGTGTATGGTTTCTGTCACTTTTTGGTCGTCTGCCGAGTCGGGAGTGTAGGCCATGTTTGTGGCTGAAGGAGATGTCCATGGTTTGCTGTTGTCTTTGATGGAGATGGTCACGATTTCCTTCTCCATTCCTTTCGGTTCGGGTTCCGAGTCCTGAAAAAAATCAGTTTTTTAAAATGTTTATTGTTAAAACATGAATACTTGGATAGATAAACAGATAAATAAATATTTTAAAAAAATCACCACCGGAGTGCACGTTCGAGGGGATTTTATCCCCTGGAGTTAACATCAGTACCGACTCCACTCCCCTTAATATCCTTCAAATCAGACTATAAATCGAGGTCCTGTGTGCGAACGCATGCAGAGCCTCTTGAACACACGTTAAAAACCCCTTCCACCTTTCAAAAGAGTAGGTTATTTTGTGCTGGTAGGAACATACGACCAAATGTAGCGCTCCACCACGAAATGAGTCGCTTAGCACATTACCCAATTTTGCGCTAGGAGCCATTAAAGGCAGTTGGGGGTCAAGTTGTCAATTTTGAGATTTTGATTGATTATTAAACAATATCTGTTTATCTACCTTATAATAAAATAATCAAGGCATAATTTGTATTCCTTTTGCTTTTAAATGTGTTTTGAAAATACCCAAGCCCTCATTCTGACAACTTGTTACGAAAATAAACTTGCCCGTTTCTCATTTTGTCACGTCCTGCAGTCTATCATTTCAATTTGTAATTACTTTGCACAGCATTGTCCGATTTTCTATCTGTTTTTTGTATTTGATAGCCACTTAATTGTACATTAATAACATGTCAACAACTAAAAATTGACCTCTGGTGCACTCTGACTTATTATGTGGTGGAGCGTCACAAATTTCAAAAACGCATGTACACTGATATTGTGTTTAGACTTCCCCGAAATCGGAATGTGGCTACCTTCATGGTAGGGAAAAACGGTGGCAAATGCAAAATCTCATCATTGGTGAACCTCAGAGGTCTAGCCGAGGAATGGAACACACAGAAACAAACAAACAAACAACACAAAAAACACACAGAGAGAAAAGCACAGATCAACAGACAGAGACAGAGAGAGGAAGAGGGACTGACCCGATCCTGAGGAGGGTCGGAGATGAGGAAGAAGGCTATGAGCTGCATGGCGGCGTATGTCCCTCCCAGGATCAGAAACAACGTGGGCACGCGATCCAGAATCTCCTTCTGCCCGAAATACCTGAAGAACGGAAATGACGATGATGAATAATGATAATATTAATGATAATGATGATGATGATGATGATGATGATGATGATGATGATGATGATGATAATGATAATAATAATGATAATAATAATAATAATAATAATGATAATAATGATAATAATAATAATAATGATACTAGTACTAGTACTACTACTAGTACTACTACTAGTACTACTAGTACTAGTACTACTACTACTACTACTACTACTACTACAACTACTACTACTACTACTACTACTACTACTACTACTACTGCTACTACTACTACTACTACTACTACTACTACTACTACTACTACTACTACTACTACTACTACTACTACTGCTGATAATCATGATACTATAAAGATGATGGTAATGATGATGGTGATGACGGTGATAACGATAATATTACAGACGATGATGATGATGATGATGATGATGATGATGATGATGATGATGATGATGAGAGAGAGGAGCAGGAGGAGGAGGAGGAGGAGGAGGAGGAGGAGGAGGTGGAGGAGGAGGAGGAGGATATAGGATATATTTTTTGGCTCCTCAGCTAGAGCTCCGAGGTTCACCAATGATGAGATTTTGTGTATGCAACAGTTTTCCATCCTTTCCTCCCCTCTGCCCCCTTTCTCTATCTCGATATAAAAGAATGAATAAATGAATGAATGAATAAATAAATAAATAAATAAATAAATGAATAGATAAATAAATAAATGAATAAATATTTCTCCTGTATACCTACCCCCCCTCCTCTCCTCCTCTCTCCTCTCTCTTCTCTCTCTCTCTCTCTCTCCTCTCTCTCTCTCTTCTCTCTCTCTCTCTCTGCCCCTTCCCGGCATTCCAAAGCAACTACCCAATCCAAAAATGTAGTTATGTTCCGAACAAATACCAGTCAATAGACAGTCAAACCAAGCAGAAGCTTCCGTGTGTTTACACTGGTCAGTGACCATGACCCTTCGCGGACATCTGCTGACCTTTCCCCCTATTGACTCAAAGGTGCCCACACTCCACTGTGGTATCTGTGTACTAAACTCGCACTTCAAATCGGTTATCAGTCATGGTAAAAGGGTGTAGATGGTAGATATCTAGGACAAACTTGTGACCTTTTGCTGCGAAAGAATTTGGGATTGGCGATATTGCATAAAAAAAATATCCTTCGTAAGCAAGGTTTTTTTTTTTTTCTGTAGACATGTTTGAAATTGAAAAAAAAGTTTTGCATAAATGTACGCACACACACAGATACAAACACACACAGACACACACAGACAAAGACACACCACACATACAACACAACACACACACACACACACACACACACACACACACACACACACACACCACACACACACACACACACACACAACACACACACAACACAGACACGACACACACACAACAGACACGCACACACACACACGCACACACACACACACCACACACACACACACACACACACACACACACACACACACACACCACACACACACACACACACACACACTGCGTAGTGTGAGCCTGCTTTGAAGAAAGAACGTAGGCAAAAACTTTTCAAAACTAAATTTATACAAAACAGAAAAGAACGAAAGAAACAAAGACAGACAGACAGACAGACAGACAGAAAGACAGAAAGACAGAAAGAAAGAAAGAAAGAATGAAAAAAGACAGAAAAAAATTAATGAAAGAAACAAGACAGACAGAATGAAAAAAGACAGAATGAATAAATGAATAAAAGAAAAAAACCAAAACAACAAAACTCCATCACTGCCACAAGCATTACCTCCCTTATCAGTACCCATAAAAATCACTTCTAGCTAAACAACCACAACCACCATCAATAACAGCAACAATATCATCATCGTCATCATCGGTAATGTCGTCATCATTCGCAGCATCAGCAGCATCAACATTATGATCTCTATATATCACTGTCATCACCACCAACAACTACTACTACAACCACCACAATAAAACCAAACAAAAAAACAAAACAAAACCAAAACAAAAAGTCCCAACAAACAACAAACAACACCAAGAACAACAAAAAGCAAAAGTCAAAAGACCAACAGATAGAAAAGACACACAATAGACAGACAAACAGACCCCCCCAAATCAACTTTACCACAAAAAAGCTAACCAACCAACCAGTCAGTCAGCTTGCCAATCAGCCAAACAGCTAGCCAACCTGTCATAACCAGACAGACAGATAAACAGACAGGCCTTAACAAGAAACAAAACTTAAAGCAAAAGTATCATCACAAACCAAAGACAAAATACCAAAGCACCAACTGACAAAGAACCAGCCAGCCAGCCAGCCAGCCATCTTCCCAGCCAGGCAAGCGTACAGACAAACAGACAAATATACAAACATGCAGACAAACATGCAGACAGACAGACAAACAGACAACACTTACGTGTCCCCGTCATCTCCCTCTAAATCCGGTGAGAGATTATCCGGATTGATGTAGACAGTGATAATCTGGTTGAAGATGACAGATCCTAAGCCAAACCCGAAGAAGATAGCGCCACTCACAAATCCCCGGTAATTCGGAAACCACTGGAACAGACAGAAAGAAAGAGTCAAGACAGTAAGGATAGGATGAATGCACATGTATACTTTTTTTTATTTTATTTTTTTTGTACAAGATATAGGGCTACATAATTTCCATGTATTATTTTCTCATGATGATTATCATGATTATCATTATCAAAAACAGGAAAGAAAGAAAGAAAAGAAAGCATTCCAAAATGCCTGATAATCTGGAGAGTAAAAAAAGCACAGAAAAAATTGAAAGAAGAAAAAAGAAGAAGGAAAGGAGAAAGGAAAAGAAACGAACTAACAAACAAAAAATGGAGGGACTATTACTATTACTGATATTACTGCTGCAGCAGCTGCCGCTGATACTACTACTACTACTACTACTACTAATGTTGCTATTGCTACCATTGTTTTGTTGTTGTTGCTATTGTTATTACCATTATCATCATAATTATCATGGCTTTTATCAGTTTTATCATCATCATTTGGGGTCTGGATAGCCTAGCGATTAGAACTTGGATTCCTGAAGTTCGGCTACTTTAATGGTAGGCAAAAACGGTCGCTTACGCAAAAATATCACAGTTGGCGAACCTCAAAGCTGTAGCAGAGGAACAGAAAAAATATCATTCTTATTCATGATGATGATCATCATCATCATCATGATCATCATCATCATCATCATCATCATCATCATCATCATCACCACCTTCACCATCACCATCACCACCATTATCATCATACACCACCACCACCACCACCACCACCACCACCACCACCACCACCACCACCACCACCACCACCACCACCACCACCACACCATCATCATCATCATCACCATCATCATCATCACTATCATCACTCACCCTCATGGCAGCTCCCACAGGGATGGCATAAGAGGTGCCACAGCCCAGACCGAACATCACACCGTAAGTCACCACCATGGTGATGAAGGATGTCTTCACTGTGAAGTAGGTCAGCACCACTCCCCCACTGAAATATACACTCCACGGATAAAATTGATCAAATGAAAAAAAAAAACCCAAACAGTATGGATAATTGGATTGATGGATTGATGGATCAGTGACTGAATGAGCGATTAACCTAACAAACCCCACCCGCCTACAGCCCTTTTACCCTTCTTGTTTCTAACGCACGCGTTTAAACCTGTTCTGCCTTTTGGAAGAGTAAGCCTTGATGTGCCAGCGGGTATGGATTCATGACAACATTGACAAAACTGCACGCAGGCACAGACTGGATGTAAAAAAAAAAAGCAAATGAAAGCTTATCCCATCATTCTCGAAATAAAAGAATGAATGCATAGATTTTTAAAAAAAAGATAAGATACGTAAAATAATAAGATTTTAAAAAATCATACACCCACAACAACCCACTCGCCAAAACCTACACCCACCCACACCCGCAAACCACCCCACACCCCCAACCCACACCACACCCCCAACCCACCCCACACCCCCAACCCCCCACCCCCCAACCCCCCCACCCCCCCCAAACCACACCACACCCCCCAAACCACTCCACACTCCCAACCAACCTACCCCACCCCACCCCACCCCTATTCCCCCCCCAAAATCCCTTTCCATTCTGGCACTCACCTCAGGAACCAAGCTCCAATGAGGGTGGCCAGGCGAGGTCCCAGCTTGACCTCCAGGATTCCGCCCATGAACATGCTGACTCCCTGACCCATCAGCATGCAGGCCTGCACCCAGATGCCGTCGATGTACTTCAGGTCCGAGGGCGAGGAGTTGTTTCGTATGTAGGACACCACGTAAGGGTTCGTGTTGCCTGGGAGAGGGTTGATTTGATTTGATTTGATTTGGTTTGGTTTATTCTTTTATATCGAGGATGATGGAATAAGCAACTTTTGTGCTTTGGGGTTGGGAGAGGAAGAGGGGCGTTGGTGGGTGGGGTGGGGTGGGGGTGAAAAGGTGCGATGTTGTTATCAAATTCATTGTATTATCTTTTCATTTTGGTTGTTGTTGTTGTTGTTGGTGGTGGTGGTGGTGGTGGTGGTCTGTTGTTGTTGTCATCGTAATCATCATCAGGACCACCCCCACCACCATAGCTGCCATCATCATCATCACCACCACCACCACCACCACCACCATCACCATCACCACCACCACCACCACCACCACCACCACCACCACCATCATCATCATCATCATCATCATCATCATCATCATCATCATCATCATCATCATCATCATCATCACTCCTGATAATCAGCATTCTCGTGATCCTCATTCTGGTTATCGTTATCATTAATGTCGCCCTCTTCCCCTCCTCCCCACACCACCAAGATTGGCATGATAATTATTGTCATCTTCATCAACATCGTCGTGGTCGTCTTCGTCGTCGTCGTCGTCGTCATCATCATCATCATCATCATCATCATCATCATCATCATCATCATCATCATCACCATCATCATCATCATCATTTTCTTCTTCTTCTTCTTTTTCGTCGTCGTCGTCGCGTCGTCGTCGTCGTTGCCGTCTTCTTCGGTATCAATACCACCGTCACTACCTTCATCACTATCACGTCATCATCACATCATCACTTTCATCATCGGCGTAAGCGTTACGCCAACCGGACTTCCACCATCCCTGCCACTACATCATCATCCTCATTGTTGTCATCATCATAGTTATCGTTGTTGTTATCATCATCATTATATGTGCGACCTATTTTTGCCTACAGGTGTCTATTATTACACGGGATGGACAGACAGACAGACAGACAGACAGACAGACAGACAGACAGACAGACAGAGAGACAGACAGACAGACAGACAGCACGTTAATTAAATTCTAACTAGTACAAGTATTTAGTCAGCTATATTCTCAAAGGGAAATGCCAACCATCCAGCTGGACAGACAGACAGACAGACAGACAGACAGACAGACAGACAGACAGACAGACAGACAGACAGACAGACAGACAGCTATCAAGCAATCCAGTCAGACAGACACTGAGAAATACAGATGGAATTCAGAAACCTGAAATTTAGTTGAAAAAAATCACTTCTATGAATCAGCCCTACTCTCAAAGTTATATATATATATATATATATATATATATAATATATATATATATATATATATATATATATATATATATATATATATATATATATATATATATATATATATATAAAAGGTAAAAGTAAAGGTGTCCCATAACCTAGGCGGGAGCGAGGCATCAGAGACCTCAGCTTCTCTAGGAGCCAGCATGTTAAGGGCGGCGCCCATTTCATCTCCCTCATAATATATATATATATATATATATATATATATATATATATATATATATATATATATATATATATATATATATATATATATATATATTTTATATAATTAATTAATTAATTAATTAATTAATTAATTATAATCAGAAAAAACAGCCAGAGCCGGCCAGCTAGCTGGACAGACAAGTTATACACTATCCAGACAGACAGACAGACAGACAGACAGACAGGCAGGCAGACAGAGAAAAGTTATGCATGAATTTACCATAAGTCAACTGTGTCCCCAGCGTCAGATGTACCATAAACCCACCAACGATGGTCAGAATGCCCTTGATGGGTAATCTCCCCTCAGAACACTGCATGATGATGATGTCACTTCTTGTACCAGTTCCTACTTTCGGTTTGTCAAGTGATGCCACTGATGTGTGTGTGTGTGTGTGTGTGTGTGTGTGTGTGTGTGTGTGTGGTGTGTGTGTGTGTGTGTTGAAGAGATGTGATTTTTTTCCCCTCACGTTTGTTTTCTGTAGGTTTTTTGCCTTTTTTCTGTCTTCTTTTTCTTTTCCTTTCCTTCTTTCTTATTTTTTTTTCAAATTCTTAACGATTGTTTCTTTGATGTTGTTATTATTATTATTACTACTGTTATAGTACCGTAAGAGAGCACAAAACCAAATACAAATGTTGGTTAACTGCTTGCTATCACTCTGGGTGTCTGCGTTTTTTGCTCAACTGCTCTTTTCTGTTTTTCTTTCTTTTGTTGATTTACTGCTTGTCAATATACGCGTCTGTGTTTCTTTGTTTTTCTTCCTTTCCTTCTTTCTCTTTCTTCCTTCCTTCCTTCCTGTCTCTCTTTCTCTTTTCTCTTATTTTCTTATTTTGTCATGCCCCTGCTCTATCTGTTGGCTGTCCTCTTTCTCCTCAGTTTAGTTGTTTATGGTTTCCTCAAGCTGAAAGCTTCGTCATTAATATCCCTAGGCAAGTGTTTCAATGTTGTTGTTTTTTTGTTTTTGCTAAATTGCTTGTTAGTTACAAATATTTCATTTATATCATTGTTTTTGTTTTTGCTTTTACCTCTCCTCAGCCTTTCTCTGACCTAACACTCTAGTCTGGGTGGTTTGCTTTCTCTAAACAAATGCTTAAACTTTTTTGTCTTTAAACTCAGATTTTTTTCCTTTCTCTCTTTTAGCCGGGTGTTTCAACACTCAAACAGTGAATATTAATTATTTCATATAGTTTTTTTCTTTTCAGTTCTTGAGAGAGAATAGTATACTGCAAAACATTGTAACAGGACTATGATAAGTTCACGTCTTGTCCTGTCTAGGTTAGGTGTTAGTAAGTTTTCTACTTCTTGTTCTTGTTGTTGTGAAGCCTGTCTCGAATAAAATTCAGTTTTAAAAGCAGAAAGCACACTCTGTGTTGAAGTCGTACAGTGTACACACAAGCACGTTAGATGGCTGGTTTGGCTGTGAGAAGGTGATCGCTGGTGTTACACACACACACACACTTGTGGTGGGGGTGACTGATAAGTGACATGACACACTGTCCAGTTGTCTTATATAGGAAAATTTGACCTGACCCATCTTCCAAGAGGGGGTGGGGGGGTGGGGGTGGGGGTTCAGCTATTATATATTTCTCAGTGTATTTAGGGTATCGAGAGAGAGGGGGAGGGGGGGTGGACGGAGGGAAGGAGAGAGAAGGACAAGACAGAGAGGAAGAGAGGGGAGGGGGGGTGGAGGAAGGGAAGAAGAGAGAAGGACAGGACAGAGAGGAAGAAGGGGAGGGGGGAGAAGAGGGACTGAGGAGAGAGACTGTGTGTGTGTGTGTGAGAGAGAGAGAGAGAGAGAGAGAAGAGAGAGAGAGAGAGAGAGAGAGAGAGAGAGAGAGAGAGAGAGAGAGAGAGGAGAGACAGACAGACAGACAGACAGACAGACAGACAGACAGACAGACAGACAGACAGACAGACAGACAGACAGAGAGGGAGAAGGGGGGGGAGGGAGAGAGAGAGACAGAGACAGAGAAAGAGACAGACAGACAGACAGACAGACAGACAGACAGACAGACAGACAGAGAAGAGCAGCAATAGCATAAATCCAGTATCAACAACAATAACAACAACAACAAACAAATCATTTTAAGACAAAGTAAGACTCTTGAAGGTAAAGCAGCGAGGGAGAGGAGATGGGCGCCGCCCCCAACATGCTGGCCCCTAGAGAAGCTGAGGTCTCTGATGCCTCGCTCTCCTAAGACCACACAGGTTATGGGGCACCTTTACCTTTTTTTTAAGACTCTTGAACAAATCATCTCAGATTCTGAGAAACTCTTTAATCAATCATGCTTCTGTTAAGTGTTAAGCCTAAAAATGTAGCTCGCCTAAACTGTCACTGGCAACTATTTAATGGAGCATCCCTTGTGTTACGCTAGTTGAAGGCAAAGTTGTCACCAGGACAAAATCAGTGTTGCTGCCTTTACAAGTGTCAACTTTGGCAGGGATGTGACATGGATCATGTTCTATGAGGTCTAGTCCTGTCTGCCATCTTGTGCCTTTCTGCTGATTTATTATCATTATTTATTTATACCCCTTTATGTCACAGCAGATTTCTCTGCATGAAATTCGGGCTGCTCTCTCTCCCCGGGGAGAGCGCGTCGCCACAAGTGCAGCACCAACCTTTCTTTTTTCTTTTTCCTGTAAGCAGCTGTATTTGTTTCCCTATCAGAGTGGATTTTTTAATACAGAATTTTGCCAGGGACAACCCTCTTGTTACCGTGGGTTCTTTTACGTGCGCTAAATAACGATGTGTGACACTCTACATCCGTTTATCGTCTCTTCCGAAAGACTAGCACCCAGACCACCACTCATGGTCTAATGGATGAGGGGAAAAGTTTGGGGCCAAAACGGGACTCGAACCCCCACACATTCCGGCCTGGACTTTTCGCTTTCTAGGCAGGCGCGTTACCTCTAGACCACCAATCCACCGATGAAGATTGGGGCCACGCTGGCTGACATGGCAAGATCAAGCTGTGGGTAGAACTAGATCCTAGGATTCTATACAGTACTTGTAAATTTATCCATTTTGTTTAATTAAATCATTTTGCTGATTTAGTACTTGTCATTCTCCTGTTCCAGTTTCTGTATTATGTTTGTATCATGTACGTACCCCGTCAAGTGCAGGAGGTGTTTGGCCTATAATTATTGCCTACATCAGTACAGGGTATACATTTATAAGGATCATGATGTCAGAACATTTGTATAAACCATCTCAGATCTATGAGCTCTAAAATAGACAGACAGACAGACAGACAGAACAGACAGACAGACAGACAGACAGACAAACAACACACACACACACACACACACACACACACACACAGAGTTTATTATTTACAGTCTCATGAATACAAAGGAGAGAGAGAGAGAGAGAGAGGAGAGAGAGAGAGAGAGAGAGAGAGAGAGAGAGAGAGAGAGAGAGAGAGAGAGAGAGAGAGAGAAGAGAGAGAGAGAGAGAGAGAGAGAGAGGAGAGAGAGAGAGAGGAGAGAGTAATATAAATAACATATGGGTAAGCTCGCGGTTTCTTTACACCATATTCTCCACACAAAAAAAACCAAAAAAAAAACCGATGGGCAGACAACACCAGAGAGTGGACTGGCCTCAAGTGGAACGACCTACTTCAGAAAGCTGAGAATCACGGGAAGTGGAGGAAGCTGGCTGCAACATTTTTTCAGTGGTGTTCCAAAGGTTGACGAGACCACAGGATAGGTGAAGGTGAAGATGAACTCGCATTAGCATTCACTTCAAGTTCAACATCAGCACTCCCTAATCCCCTCAAGTATCGAACGCCCTCAACCCCGCAGGGAAAAAAATCACATTGCACCTTCATGATTGCATTCCCCAGTTTTTCCCCGTTCCTCGGCTTCAGCTCTGAGGTTCACCAGCGGTGGGGTATTGTGCATGCGACTGTTTTTTTTACCCACCATTGAGGTAGCCGCATTCCAACCTCAGGGATCTCCATTCCAGATGAAACCAGGCCGTGCAAAGGACCCAGCCATTCCGCTGAAGTTATCATCCCCGGTTTATACAGGTCTGTGTTCAACATGGCGAAAATGTCCACACTGTTCTTATTGTGCAGGCAGGAGTATATATATATAATACATACAATGCAATATACATGCAAAATATTATAATATATATATATAATAATATACATACATGACACCAATGAAAAAAAGGGTGCAAATGTTTCAGATGGCGTAATCGTATAAATATCACAAAGTCGCGTAACGAACGTATGGTTGGCGAACATTTTGAAGCAATGTGTAAATTTAAGTGACTTCGTTTCATCTATCTATTTTCTTTTAATTTTAATTGTCCTCCACTGAATAAAAGTTGTGGAGGGCATTTAAAAAAAAAAAATCCTACTGGAGGGCATTTTAAAAAAAAAATCCTACTAACGACAAAATTTTGGAGACGACAATTTGGGGCCTGATAAGCCTCATACGACTTTTTCTTCCTCTCCCCGCCCTTCATGTGAAACTCTTCTCTCCCTTGTTTCACTGCCAATATACGACAGCTGTCTTATTGTTCCTCTTTTTTTTTTTTTTTTGGGGGGGGGGGGGGGGGGGGTGGAGGGGGGTCACATAGTCGGACACAAGTTTGTCTATCTCCACTTGCCTACTAAAATATGACTATGCTGATATACAACTCGTACAATTTTCGGAAACTTCTTGATGACAGTACTGTGTCACAGTCCGGCGACACTTATCTCGCTGTCTATGGCTCCATATCATTTGCCTATGAGGGCACACTGGATTGGTAGTCTAGAGGCAATGCACCCGCCTAGAAAGCGAAAACCCCGGGTTTAAAGTGGGTGGTGGTTGAATTCCTGTTTGTCCTCGAAACTTTTCCCTCCATCCACTAAACCGTGCTAGTTTTTCGGACGAGACGATAAACCCAGGTCCTGTGTGTACACGCATTTATTAAGCGCACGTAAAAGATCCCATGGCAACAAAAGAGTTGTCCCTGGCAAAATTCTGTGGAAAATAGCCACTCTGATAGGGACCGGAAACATACACATGCAGACAGGAGCAGAAAAAAATAATGGTGGCGCTGGTCTTGTGGCGACAGTTCTCCCCTGAGGGAGCAGCCCATATGTCACCTAGAGACTGCCGTGACTTCAAGTGGTGCACAATAAGCAATACAATATATATTATAATGCAATACAATTCCATATTCCAGGACTTTGTGTTATGTCTATAGAGCTACATAATTATGCATTACGATACAAAACAAAATAATGCGAAAAGATATAATGCAATACAATACAATACAATACAGTTGTTGACTAGATCTTCAGATAAGAAATTGCGTATTTGTATGCGATTGCATAGGTTATGGGAATACCTTTAACTTGCTTTTTAAAAAATCAGTTTCTTTTTTTAATTCAAATATTTGTATTCGTGCAAGTGTTGTTTAAAATCGCGATACACCTAACATGAAAGAACGAAAGAAGAAGAAGAAGAAGAAGAAGAGAGAGAGAAGAGAGAGAAGAGAGAGAGAGAGAGAGAGAGAGAGAGAGAGAAGAGAGAGAGAGAGAGAGAGAGAGAAACTAACCAAAAAACAGAGAGAAAAAACTAACCAATCAACAAAGCAAACAAATACACACAAATCTCATAAACGTGACGTAAAAAAAGAATGATGCCATTTGTATTATGATGAAACACAAACACTGGCATGGTAAAACACAATAACTCCCTTTTGAAACTTTCGAGAAACCACACCTTTTTCTGTTTAATTTCAAATTGATTTGAAACAAAAGTATTTTCTGAAAGACCTGCGAGCTTATACCCTTTGCATTTTCCAAACAGCTTGGTGGTTAGAACATTGTAGCTCGCGACCTGATGGCACAGGTTCTCGCCTGGATTCAAACCACTTTGAGACACCCGTTCAAAGGGATTTTCCTCCTGGAGTTAACATCAGTGCTGACTCCACCCCCCCCCCCCCCCCCTAAAAGTCATTCGGATGAGACTATAAAACTGAGGTCCCGTGTGCGAACGTACGCAGAACATCTTGCGCACTCGTTAAAACCTGTTCCGCGTTTGGAAGAGTAGGCC
>CM060344.1:24081088-24090557 GCA_030674155.1 Stramonita haemastoma | reverse complement strand
CCACCAATCATGGCTAATGGATGGGGGGGAAAAGTTTGGGGCCCAAAAAACGGGACTCGAACCCCACACATTCCGGCCTGGACTTTTCGCTTTCTAGGGCAGGCGCGTTACCTCTAGACCACCAATCCACCGATAAAGATGGGGCCACGCTGGCTGACATGGAAAAGATCAAGCTGTGGGAGAACTAGATCCTGGGAAATTCTATACAGTACTTGTAAATTTATCCATTTTGTTTAATTAAATCATTTTGCTGATTTTAGTACTTGTCATTCTCCTTTTCCCAGTTTCTGTATTATGTTTTGTATCATGTACGTACCCCGTCAAGTGCAGGAGGTGTTTGGCCTATAATTATTGCCTACATCAGTACAGGGTATACATTTATAAGGATCATGATGTCAGAACATTTGTATAAACCATCTCAGATCTATGAGCTCTAAAATAGACAGACAGACAGCCCAGACAGACAGACAGACAGACAGACAAAACAGAACAGACACACACACACCCCCACACACACCCCACACACCCCACAGAGTTTATTATTTACAGTCTCATGAATACAAAGGAGACGAGAGAGAGAGAGAGAGAGAGAGAGAAGAGGAGAGAGAGAGAGGAGGGGAGGAGAGAGAGAGAGAGAGAGAGAGAGAGAGAGAGAGAGGGAGAGAGAGAGAGAGAGAGAGAGAGAGGGAGAGAGGAGAGAGGGAAAAGTATATAAAAACATATGGGTAAGCTCGCGGTTTCTTTACACCATATTCCCACACAAAAAAAACCAAAAAAAAAAACCGATGGGCAGACAACACCAGAGAGTGGACGGGCCCTCAAGTGGAAGGGACCTACTTCAGAAAGCTGAGAATCACGGGAAGTGGAGGAAGCTGGTTTGCAACATTTTTTCAGTGGTGTTCCAAAGGTTGACGAGACCACAGATAGGTGAAGGTGAAGATGAACTCGCATTAGCATTCATTTTCAAGTTCAACATCAGCACTCCCCTAATCCCCTCAAGTATCGAACGCCCTCAACCCCGCAGGGAAAAAATCACATTGCACCTTTATGATTGCATTCCCCCGTTTTTCCCCCCTTCCTCGGCTTCAGCTCTGAGGGTTTACCAGCGGTGGGGTATTGTGCATGCGACTGTTTTTTTTTACCCACCATTGAGGTAGCCGATTCCAACCTCAGGGATCTCCATTCCAGATGAAACCAGGCCGTGCAAAGGACCCAGCCATTCCGCTGAAGTTATCATCCCCGGTTTATACAGGTCTGTGTTCAACATGGCGAAAATGTCCACACTGTTCTTATTGTGCAGGCAGGAGTATGGTTAACATAAAAAAAGGTGAAATGTTTCGATGGGTATCGTATACATATCAAAGTAGCGTAACGAACGTAGTTGCGAACATTTGAGCATGTTATAATTATAAGTGATTCGTTCATCTATCATATTCTTTAATTTAATGTCCTCCACTGAAAAAAACTTGGGAGGACAATTTTTTTTTTTAATCGATGCGACGGGGCGGTATAGTCGTGGTCAGAACTCAGCTTTTCACCACCAATGTAAGCGCGTCAAGCGGTAGCGTATGGTTGGCGAACATATTTGCGCGCAATTGGCTACAGTTACAGTTCCCCCGTTTACCATGCTGTATATTTGGTACCTGCCTCTTTTAGGGTCAGGAGAAAGCACGAGGCTGGAGATGCGCCGCCAAACATTGTGGCCTAGGAAGCTAGTTCTAATCTCGCTCCAAACAACAGTTACTGGAGGGACACCTTTAACCATTTTAACCTTACTACGACAAAATTTTGGAGAGGACAATTTTGGGGCCTGATAAGCCTATACCGACTTTTTCTTCCTCTCCCCCGCCCCTTCATGTGAAACTGTTCTCTCCCTTGTTTCACTGCCAATATACGACAGCTGTCTTATTGTTCCTCTTTTTTTTTTGGGGGGGGGGGGGGGGGGGGAGGGGGGGTCACATAGTCGGACACGAGTTTGTCTATCTCCACTTGCCTACTAAAATATGACTATGCTGATATACAACTCGTACAATTTTCGGAAACTTCTCGATGACAGTACTGTGTCACAGTCCGGTGACACTTATCTCCTGTCTATGGCTCCATATCATTTGCCTATGAGGGCACACTGGATTGGTAGTCTAGAGGCAATGCACCCGCCTAGAAAGCGAAAACCCCGGGTTTAAAGTGGGTGGTGGTTGAATTCCTGTTTGTCCTCGAAACTTTTCCCTCCATCCACTAAGCCGTGCTAGTTTTTCGGACGAGACGATAAACCCAGGTCCTGTGTGTACACGCATTTATTAAGCGCACGTAAAAGATCCCATGGCAACAAAAGAGTTGTCCCTGGCAAAATTCTGTGGAAAATAGCCACTCTGATAGGGACCGGAAACATACACATGCAGACAGGAGCAGAAAAAAATAATGGGTGGCGCTGGTCTTGTGGCGACAGCTCTCCCCTGAGGGAGCAGCCCATATGTCACCTAGAGACTGCCGTGGCTTCAAGTGGTGCACAATAAGCAATACAATATATATTATAATGCAATACAATTCCATATTCCAGGACTTTGTGTTATGTCTATAGAGCTATATAACTATGCATTACGATACAATACAAATTAATGCGAAAAGATATAATGCAATACAATACAATACAATACAGTTATTGACTAGATCTTCAGATAAGAAATTGCGTATTTGTATGCGATTGCATAGGTTATGGGAATACCTTTAACTTGCTTTTTAAAAAATCAGTTTCTTTTTTTTAATTCAAATATTTGTATTCGTGCAAGTGGAATGTCAAGTCTTGTTTAAAATCGCGATACACCTAACATGAAAGAACGAAAGAAGAAGAGAGAGAGAGAGAGAGAGAGAGAGAGAGAGAGAGAGAGAGAGAGAGAGAGAGAGAGAGAGAGAGAGAGAGAGAGAGAGAGAGAGAGAGAGAATGAGTAAGAGAATGAGAAAGAATCAGAGAGAGAGATAGAGAAATTAGAAGATACAAAACAAAAAAGCGAAAGATATAATGCAATACAGATAAAGACGAAACAGAGTGAAGATTTGAGATGAGAATGGATGAGGATGATAGGTAGAGAAACCAGACTGCTTTAAAGAGAACAGTTTAATCAAATGAGATGAAGTAGTGAGAGGAAATAAGAGAGAAGAAGAGAGAGAAGAAGAAGAGAGAGAGAGAGAGAGAGAGAGAGAGAGAGAGAGAGAGAGAGAGAGAGAGGAGAGAGAGAGAGAGAGAGAGAAACTAACCGAAAAACAGAGAGAAAAAACTAACCAATCAACAAAGCAAACAAATACACACAAATCTCCAAACGTGACGTAAAAAAGAATGATGCCATTTGTATTATGATGTAACACAAACACTGGCATGGTAAAACACAATAACTCCCTTTTGAAACTTTCGAGAAACCTCACCTTTTTCTGTTTAATTTCAAATTGATTTGAAACAAAAGATTTTCTGAAAGACCTGCGAGCTTATACCCTTTGCATTTTCCAAACAGTCTTGGTGGTTAGAACATTGTAGCTACGCGACCTGATGGCACAGGTTCTCGCCTGGATTCAAACCACTTTTGAGACACCCGTTCAAAGGGATTTTCCTCCTGGAGTTAACATCAGTGCTGACTCCACCCCCCCCCCCCTAAAAGTCATTCGGATGAGACTATAAAACTGAGGTCCCGTGTGCGAACGTACGCAGAACATCTTGGCGCACTCGTTAAACCTGTTCCGCGTTTGGAAGAGTAGGCCATTTGTGCCGTAGCAACGGATGACAAAATTTACAAGACGGCATATTAATTAATTAATACATGGAATTTGTATAGCGCTATCTCTTGTAAAGACAAATCAAAGCGCTTGGTATTTACCTACAGAGCCACAGATCATGCTGCCACCAGGCGCAAAGATCCCCAACTCCAACTCCCCGATTTTTCTTCAGGGATGGTGTCTAAACACGACACCTGTGTGCATGCTGGTTTGTTATAATTTTGTCATCCGCTCCTACCGGCACACGATGGCCTACTCTTCCGAAAGGTGGAACGGGGTTTTAACGTGTGCGCAAGATGTTCTGCGTGCATTCGCACACGGGGCCTCGGTTTCGAGTCTCATCCGAATGACTTTGACATTCAGTTCGATTTTTTCGTCAAACTGGGAAGAAAGGGCGAGGCTGGGTTCGAACCCAGAAACTCACGATTTACATATTGGCAGGCGAACGTCTTAACCATTCTGCCACCGTCCTTCCATATACATAGGGACTGGATATAATTTTTTTTTAAAGCACATGAGCATTTTTATACTCGAAATAAATTAATGAAAAACTAAATAAAGAAGGTAGATAATCCTTTTGCTATAGCTGTATATTAAATCCCTTTTCCTTTACATCTGGTAGGATTTTCCCACTTGCAAAGCTTTTAAAGATGGCGTAACGGCGTTTTGCAATTCAGGGCAGTACTGTCAAAGCTACAGAAACAGAAACACGTGAGATAAACGTGAAAGGGAAAAATCCAGTTGTTTATGAGAGAACTGACCTGATATGTAAGCTCTCTCTCTCTCTCTCTCTCTCTCTCTCTCTCTCTCTCTCTCTCTCTCTCTCTCTCTCTCTCTCTCTCTCTCTCTCTCTCTCTCTCTCTCTCTCTCTCTCTTATGGGGGACGGGATAGCCTAGTGGTCAGAACATTGCGCTTGCAATTTGACGACCGAGTTCCACTCCCGTTCGAGGGGATTTTTCCCCTGGAGTTAACATCAGTGCTGACTCCACTCTCCCCAAAAGTCTTTCGGATGAGACTGTAAACCGAGGCCCCGTGTGCGAACGCACGCAGAACATCTTGTGCACACATGAAATCCTGTTCCGCTTTTCTTAAGAGTAGGCCATCGTGTACCGGTGGGAACAGATGACAATTACAAAAACTGCATACACACGGGGACTGGATGTAAAAAAGCACAAGAGTGCTTATTCCATTATCCTCGATATAAAAGAATAAATCAAAATCAAAATTAAATCAAATCAAATCAAATCAAACACACACACACACACACACACACACACACACACACACACACACACACACACACACACACCACACACACACACACACACACACACACACACACACACACACACACACACACACACACACACACACACACTCACACACACACACACACACACACACACACACACACACACACACACACACACACACACACACAACACGTGATCTATTGTATAAAGGTTTGATAACTTTCTAAGTCACAGGCCGTGGCACGTTTTACGTTCACACACTGTACCAAGAATGATTCAGATCATATACATATGTGTGTGTGTGTGTGTGTGTGTGTGTGTGTGTGTGTGTTGTGTGTGTGTGTGGTGTGTGTGTGTGTGTGTGAGAGGAGAGAGAGAGAGAGAGAGAGAGAGAGAGAGAGAGAGAGAGAAGAGAGAGAGAGAGAGAGAGAGAGAGAGAGGAAGACAGACAGACAGACAGACAGACAGACAGACAGACAGACAGACAGACAGACAGACAGACAGAAACTGACAGAGAAAAAGAGGGACAAACCTTCAGAAAGACGGATGGAGAAGATAGTGACCTACATACATACATACATACATACATACATACATACATACATACATACATACATACATACATACATACATACATACATACATACATACATACATACATACAGGCAGACAGGCAGACAGACAGGCAGGCAGGCAGGCAGGCAGGCAGGCAGACATTAATTTGTTATTTGAAGTGCTTTGTGCTAGGCGACCTCTGCAAATGGGAAGGAAAGTGCTCTAAAAGTGTTTCTTCTTTTCTTCTTCTTCTTCTTCTTCTTCTTCTTCTTCTTCTTCTTCTTCTATATTATTGTTGTTGTTGTTATTATTATTATTATCATTATCGTCATTATCATGATCGTTGTTGTTATTGTTGTCATTATTTATACATACATACATACATACATACATACATACATACATACATACATACATACATACATACATACATACATACATACATACATACATACAAGAGGGAGAGAGAGGAGAGAGAGAGAGAGAGAGAGAGAGAGAGAGAGAGGAGAGAGAGAGAGAGAGAGAGAGAGAGAGAGAGAGAGAGAGAGAGAGAGAGAGAGAGAGAGAGAGAGAGAGAGAGAGAGAGAGAGAGAGAAGAGAAGGAGATGGGAGAGAGAGAGAGAGATAGAGATGAATGAATGAAATGAATGAAATGAAGAATGAAGAAGAAGATCTTTATTTTCCAAGGGTAAACAGAATAAGCATTCACATAGTTTGTTCATCTGACCCTGCCGGAGAGAGAGAGCTCTGAACTCTGAACGTGTTTAATATGTACATTGGCCTTAGGCCACAATACACGGAGTTTGGGGGAGGGAGGAGAATCAACATACTGAAATGTAACATATCATTGAACATGAAAGAAATGAAACCAAACAAACAAGCAAACCACCAACGATTCTTGTAAATCATGACCGCAGTGATCATGTCTTTAGACTCTGAGCTTGATAAACAATCAATTATATTAGACTGCATGGGTATTTTAAAAATATTTTTTTTTACATTGGTTCAAGCCCAAATGGCATATTTCAATTCAGGTTGATGGTTCAAACAAAACAAGATGGTTACATCTAATCCATATATATATTTATTATATATATATATATATATATATATATATATATATATATATATATATATATATATATATATATATATATAACACACACATCATACATATATATATCACGCACACGACACACACACACAACACAGCGACGCGCCGGCACGCACGCACGCACGCACACACACACACAACACACACACACACACACACACACACGCTCGCGCGCGCGGACAGGGCAAATTTTGGCAAGGCAAGGCAAGGCTAGCCCAACCGTCGGAAAAGCGTGACTACCTAAATTATTTTCAAACCCATCTCTCTTAGCCTCTCACTATCTACATACCTGGCTACTTAATGACTATAAGCCTAATCCTCTGCGATTTTGATGACCTTATGATAAACGGGTAGATACCCAAACATGGATTAGGTGTGACTATCGGGTAGATTCCATTTGTACTGGGGTGCTTTGGTTAGGGTGGGTGACCAGGCGGAGTTTTTTTGCCTTTGCACTTTAGGGTTACGTATTCAGCGTTCGCTTTCCCCAAGCTAAGGTTAAGCAGCATTGAGTGGGGTTACCAGTTCGATAAATGACCGTTCGCGCGCCTTGGTTTCAATACAGTCCCCCAGCTCACCCACCTGTAAATGGGTAGCTGCACTCTTTAGGGTCAGGGAAGGTAAATCGGCGAGGGAGAGGAGATGGGCGCCGCCCTCAATATGCTGGCCCTAGAGAAGCTGAGGTCTCTGATGCCTCGCTCCCCTACGACCACACAGGTTATGGGACACCTGTACCTTTCATGCCGCTAAGTATGGTTAAGTGGACAGTGTTTTAGTGCTTATGTTGTCGTTGATGCTTATGTCGTATTTGTTGGTGTGTGAGGTGTGTTATTTGGTGTGTTATTGTATAAACCGTTGAATATTATGTCACTGCCCAAACTATCGTTCAGGGGACACTTGAGGAAGGAAGACAGATCAGGGGCAGACAGACGAAGAACTGAATGAAGAACATCAAAGACTGAACCACTCTGACAGGGTTATGTTGCGGTGAAAGGCTGAAGACAGTGTGTGTGTGTGTGTGTGTGTGTGTGTGTATCATATACATATAACTCATACTCATGTAGGTGTGTTCTCGAATAGTTTGGCTTTCGCCTTTTCAGGGGGTGGGGGTCTTATTATAATGACGTGATGGAATGACGTCAATATCAAAATGATACGTCATTGTGAAACTTCCTTGCCATTAGGGCCTAGGCCTACTAAACGCTATACTGATACCATGAGAGCGAGCGAGCGAGCAAAAGAGAGAGGAGAGAGAGGAGAGAGAGAGAGAGAGAGGAGGAGCTGAGTTATTTATACAAATAAACAACGGACCTTACGAGGGACAATTATGGTCATACAGTTATGGTTCACACACACACACACACACACACACACACACACACACACACACACACGCACACACACATATTATATATATATATATATCACATACATTTATTGTCAGGTTTATAAAATAAAAATTAAAAAACCTGCAATTTTGCCGGGCACCACTCCCTCCAGGCACACAGTTGAGGTAAAACAGTAAAACAGTGATAAAAACACAACGGTGTTCAGTTTCATCTCCTCTTTAATCAGTTTAGCAAATTTTCGCGCTTTTTTCTTCTTCATGTTTATCCGGCTGAATGAATAATATCAGTCGTAAAACAATCTTTAAAACTTGCAGATTACTAACTTTTGTTCAGATTAATCTGTAACGAAATTACATATTTACGTCAACTAAAAGCACGGCTGTATGTAGCCTACGCCTAAATAAAGACGCAGCATTTACCAAACACATCAGACCTTACAGAACAAAAAAAGACGAAGAAATTGTTTTGAAAAATCAACAAACCCCTCATATATATATATATTATATATATATATATATATATATATAGAGAATAATGAAAGAATGGAGAGAGAGAGACGAGAGAGAGAGAGAGAGAAGAGAGAGAGAGAGAGTTTGTGCGTGTTCGTGGTGTGTTGTGTACATTCGCGTGCGTGTGCATGCATGAAAACACACAACATACACACGCATGCGCACGTACATACACATGAGCAATCTGAGCAAAAATCCCCTCGAACGGATGACGGGAGCAGGGAGGTTTGAACCAACGTCTTCAGATTGCGAATCCGACGGACCTAACCAAGAAATATTTACTGTAAGTGTCATAACACTGATGAAGAACAGAAAAGAATCCCAAACAATTAGGTTTGGTTCAGTCAAGTAGATCAAAACTGGAACTACTCTAAGAGGTCATGTAGAATTGCTTCTTTTTTGTGTCTGAAAAAAAAATTGTAAGAGAGGGAAAGATATACTGTGTGTTTGTTTTAATGACTATGAAACAGAGTATGTCGATAAAGTCCACGAAAGAAGAAAACTATCATAACTCGCCGATTGTTTGTGTTCCTACGCGGATGACCCCTCGCATGCATACTTGAGTTGTGAGGCGGCGAGTCTTAGCAGACGACAAAGAAATGAAGGAGGAAACGGTATTTGCTCGAGGATCAAAACAAAGTATTCAAGGCTTTCTTCAGTCTTGAGGTGAGAAGGTCAGCGAGGGGTCTTTCGTAAACATGTGTCTGTTAGTTTTTGCTGATGTTTCGAGTTGGATCATTATTTGCTGGTGTTGAGAGCTTTGATATTGGCTGGGGCCAACAGCTTTGTCAGTTACTGATGTGAGCAAAGTGTCTAAGTCTACGTTAATTAAGGTGTTGTATGTTGTTGGGGGGTTATTGTCGTTTTTTTGTTTGTTTTTTTTGTCGGGGAGGGGGGGGGGGGGTTGCTGTTGTTTTTTTTTAAGC
>CM060344.1:24063588-24076088 GCA_030674155.1 Stramonita haemastoma | reverse complement strand
AAAAGAACAGGAAAGAAGAGGAAGAAGACAAGACCAGAAAGAAGAAAAGAAAATTAGAGAAGAGAAAATGAGGATTTTAGGAAGAGGAGAGCGTGACAAGAGAGGAGAAAAGAAGAGGAGCGAAAGAGAAAGGAGAGAAGAAGGGAAGAAAAGAAAAGAGAAGAGATGAGAAAAGGAAAGAAAAGAGGAGGAGTAGAGAAGAGAGGAGAAATGGAGGGGAAGAGGAGAGGAGGGGAAAAACAAAATACAACTGCAGACAGAAAAAGAAAAAAAAAATGGATAGGCGCTGCACTTCTGGCGACGCGCTCTCCCTGGGGAGAGCAGCCCGAGTTTCATGCAGAGAAATCTGCTGTGACATAAAGTGGTATGAATAAATAAATGAATAGATAGATAAATAAATAAATAAATAAATAAGAGAGAAAAAGAGAAAAGAAAGAGATAAGATCAGAAGCAGAGAAGTTAACAGAAAAACGATTAAAAAAAAAACACCTTTGCTCATTACTCTTTTATACATGTACTCATTATGGCTCCGCAATCAAGTTAATTATCACATCATTGTCAGCTGAGAGCTTCTGCAGCAAGTGTGCTGCATAGTTATGTTGGTTCAGTACAGGCACCCTGAACACCACCAAAGTGACCCAGCAGCAGTGCAGCGCCCTTCTGGTTGGTGCCCACATGGTTACCCAACAGTTGTGACTTCTGATTCTGAAGGTGGACTTACTCATGTAAGCAAGCTGAGTGTGGCCGTGACAGTGAGATCGGATGAGCGGCGTGGTGGCGCGCAGAACAAGAAAACGTTCTGTCTCACTCGGGTCAGTGTTAAGGCCACGCTCATTTTGTGCGCGTGGGTGTGTGTGTGTGTGTGTGTGTGTGTGTGTGTGTGTGTGTGTGTGTGTGTGTGTGTGTGTGTGGTGTGTGTGTGTGTGTGTGTGTGTGTGACATTCTGTGTCTGAAACTCGGAACTCGGAAAATCCTTCATGTCATGTGCTTTCCAAACGTTCTGTGTGTCAGTTCGTCCGTTTCAAACTGACAGGTTCAAATGGTCGTTCTGAATAGCTCGTTCGAAAAGGATCGTGTTTCTTTGTGTTAAGCTGGGGACACACTGTCCTTTTTGCTCTTGATCGTTCAAACCATTCAGACTGAAAGGGACAAACTGTGACACTGAATGTTTGAAAAGCATGACAAGTAAAGGCTGCTGCGAGTTCTAAGGCATCAATCACCCCCACACAAAGCACACACGTACACACACTCTCTCTCACACACAACATAACCTTAACTTCCAAGCTGAGTGCTGATTGTTGTAAGGATGCAAGCCGTCCGTTTGAGGTAGAACACGACGTACTATAGTCAGGTAGAACCTGGCAACCCCAAGCCACTTGAGACGTACATTTAGGCTGACAGACAGTTTTGGGGGATCTGTTTCTCCCCGATAGTCCCAGGGTCTTGTGTGTCACTACCTTTACATTGGAAATTCCTTTATTTCACACTAGCTAGCTCAAAAGGACAGGTTCAAACGTTCTGTCTGGGTTTTCAGGATCGTGTGTCTCTGCCCTAAGGGGAAACTCTCCTCAAACGAACAGTTTGGCAACTGGTCTTGAACCCGTGCCTCAGATCACAGTAGTAGGATCACATTCTAACCACGGGGCTATTTTGCTCCATCATTATTGATGGTGGTAGTTGAGTTGAGGGGTAGCCAGAAACAGAAAAAGTGGACAGCAGCGTCTTTACAGAGAGGTATAGCGACAGACATGGCTGAAGACTTTTATCTGTTTCCTTGTTTCGTGCACTTGATATCGTTCAACTCTGTTAATTACTGTTACTGTATTTGTTGTTATCTGTGATCATAACTTCAGAGAAGAGCGGCGATGACGAAAATGGCGTTGATGATGATGATGATGATGGTGATGACGATGGTGAAAAGAAAGACGATAGTGTTGCTGTGTCTCTTACCTGTGAGCTGCTGTCATGGCCTGTAATGTCGAAGTTTCATGGGAGAAGGTTGCTGCAGGATCATTGAGATGGTCGCCACCCAGGTGGGTGTCTTGCGTTGTTGCCATTAGGGTGCTGAGCAGGTGGCGACCTGCTCATGTTTGCCTAAAACAGGATCCCTGAATACCTCTGATGAGAACCAGAAACAGGATCCCCTGAATACCTCTGATGAGAACCAAACAGGATCCCCTGAATACCTCTGATGAGAACCAGAACAGGATCCCTGAATACCTTCTGGAGAGAACCAGAAACAGGATCCCCTGAATACCTCTGATGAGAACCAGAAACAGGATCCCCTGAATACCTCTGGACCAGAACAGGATCCCTGAATACCTCTTGCCTAAAACAGGATCCCCTGAATACCTCTTGCCAAAACAGGATCCCCTGAAAACCTCTTGCCTAAAACAGGATCCCCTGAATACCTCTTGCCTAAAACAGGATCCCCTGAATACCTCTTGCCAAAACAGGATCCCCTGAATACCTCTTGTCCCAAACAGGGTTCCCTGAATACCTCTTGTCCAGAACAGGGTCCCCTGAATACCTCTTGTCCAGAACAGGATCCCCTGAATACCTCTTGTCCAGAACAGGATCCCCTGAATACCTCTGGAGAGAACCAGAACAGGATCCCCTGAATACCTCTGGAGATGAAACCAGAACAGGATCCCCTGAATACCTCTAGTCCAGAACAGGATCCCCTGAATACCTCTTGCCAGAACAGGATCCCTGAATACCTCTTGCACAAACAGGATCCCCTGAATACCTCTTGCAGACAACAGGATCCCCTGAATACCTCTTGTCCAGAAACAGGATCCCCTGAATACCTCTTGTCCAGAACAGGATCCCCTGAATACCTCTTGCCAGAACAGGATCCCCTGAATACCTCTGTCCAGAACAGGATCCCCTGAATACCTCTTGCCAAACAGGATCCCCTGAATACCTCTTGCCAAAACAGGATCCCCTGAATACCTCTTGCTAAAACAGGATCCCCTGAATACCTCTTGCCAGAACAGGATCCCCTGAATACCTCTTGCCAGAACAGGATCCCTGAATACCTCTTGTCCAGAAACAGGATCCCCTGAATACCTCTTGCCAGAACAGGATCCCCTGAATACCTCTTGTCAGACGGTCCCTGATACTCTGACAGAACAGGATCCCCTGAATACATCTGATGAGACCCAGCAGGGCCATTTAAGGTTGGTGGCCTCTTGGCAGTTTAACAGTGATGAGTTTCCCGTGGAATCCTAGCCATGGGAAACGACACCACAAGCCTAGATATGACTGACTGGGGCAGAGAGATTAGACTGAATGACGTTGGAATGTCACAAAACATGAGCTGCACTGAAAACGGTCTGGGCATTCTTTTTTTTTAAGTCTGTAGATTTGCTGCTCATGGCTTCTGAAGACCTGTGGAGATGTCGTTCAGAACATATTGCTTATAAGTTCTTCACAAAGAGGTCTCTGGACTCCAAATTTTTAAGAAGAAATCTTTAGATTGATTGTTTGGAAAGTTCTTACAACAATGTCTGCAGACATTGCTGGATTTTTTTTCTGAGTATGCTGAATCAAAGCAGGCATCATTAGAACCCACCAAAGTAACCTAGCAGCAGTGCAGGGTTTTTCTGGTTGGTGACCACGTGGTGTTCTAACATTGCTTGCTTTAAGGGCAGAACTTGAGACAAAGTTGTGATAGAAAAGCCTGGGTGGGACTGGATAATCATGAGATCAGAATGAGTGGCGTGAGAACAGCAGCATTGGCATTTAAGTTTTAATTTTTATTTTATATTTTTTATTTTATTCTTTTATATCGAGGATAATGGAATAAGCACTCTTGTGCTTTTATACGTCCAGTCCCTGTGTGTATGCAGTTTTGTAAATGTCATCTGTTCCCACTGGGACACAATGGCCTACTATTACAAAAAGCGGAACAGGATTTAACGTGTGTGCAAGATGTTCTGCGTGCGTTCACACACGGGGCCTCGGTTTATAGTCTCATCCGAAGGACTTTAACAAAAAATGAGTGACCAAAGAAATCTAGGAATGTGATGCTTAACACTTTTTTGGTAACACCTAGGACAATTTGTATTGTTTAGAGCTTTTCAAAGGAAACAAAACTTGTGTATTTGCTTCTTGGCAAAAAGTTTACATTTGTTGCTCAGATCTTCTTGACGAAAAGTCTAAGTAAGCTTGTGGAAAAGTCTGTGTAAATGTTACTTAGAACATGAAGAAAAGAAATTGAACATTTTCCTCATATCTCCTTGGCAAAAAGTCTATCAATTCATTGCTTTGATTTACATGGGGAAAGATGTGCAGGAACTTCTCAAGGAAACAACCACTCGAAAAGTTTATAAAAGTTTCTTGCTAAGAACTACTTGTAGAACAAGTAAAACTAAGAACTTCTTGTGAAGAAGTCTACAGATTTGTGCCTCAAAACTTCTTGACAAAAAGTCAAAAGATGTGCTTCTCAGAAATTTTCAGGGAAAAGCTTGTGGAAATGTTATCACAACTTCTCAGGAAAAGACTTTAGATTTCGTGTTCAGAAATTCTCGGCAAAAAGTCTACATTTGTTGCTCAAATCTTCTTGACGAAAAGTCTAAGTAAGCTGCTAATAAATTCTTAGGAAAGACCATGAATTTCTCACCCATACTTTCTTGCTAAAATTTAATGCCTATTGGATTTGTGCCAAGTCTATTGAAGAAAGTTTCCAGATTTGTCCCTCAAAAATGTGTGGGGGTGAGAGTGGGGGTGGGGAGCATCTAAATTTGCTACCATTACATTCTCAATTCAGTACACACGTAAATATTTTTGGCTCGGATTTATCATCCATTAAATATCCCTTTAAAACAGTATGATAATAACTAGCAATGTTTACCTCACGTACTTTGAAAAAGACATTGGAAGAAACAGCACGAAATGTAGTTTATGTCAGTTGTGTTTCAATTCTTATTGTTACAAGTATTGTTGCTATCATGGTGTCATAGATACTGACAAGCTTTAGCTCAGCTTCTATCATTTACTATAAGCATTATTGATGCCCTTGCATCATTGACACGAAAAGACCACACTCCTTTCAGCTAAGATTACGAATATTGATATAAGCTCTAAACCTGCTGTTGCCCAAAAAGTCCTGTATGATTTTGTTATAATTCTTTTCGAATCTAAAATGCTGAAAACAACACCGAAGCTATCATATCGCCATAGGCACTGATATGAGAATTTCACACTTCTTTCATTTACTTTTTTCGAATATTGATGCCGTCATGCCGCCATAGACAATGACACTGGCTAGCTCATGCTTTTTTCTGACTTCACCTTTCTGCCCAACAATGCCCACAAGGTCTGCCTGAAGCGAGAGCCCATAGTGTAGTACACAAAGAAATTGAGAGTGGAGTTTAAACAGGACACCACTTCAACGACCCACAGACCCGTCAGGTACAAGTTCTGGTAACGGCGTCCGGAATTCATCTCGGGAACTAGCAGACAACTGAAACGGAAAACGGCCATTGGCGTAACACAGATGATGAACAAGATGGAACTGCCAACGAGCATCTTCGTCAGCATCACTTCCTGTTGGGTGGTGGAGGAGGAGGACAGGGTTGTGGAGGTGCCTTCACGCCACGTGACGATCTGCCGAAGCTTGACCGAGGTGATGGTTGTCGTTATCATCACCACCGCCATCGTCAGTCCTGGAACGCCAGCGCCAAAGACGAAACTGTCGAGATAATCGATGAATCGTTTGTGGTTTTGGTAAACCGGTCCATCAATGGGGATGTTGATAACCGCTCCCGTGACAGTGTCTCGAGCACACCCCACAGTGTACCTGAAGGACACCACGAAGAACAAGCCCAGTATCACGACGTAGACCACAGCTATGACAGCGGCCATGACTCTGGTAGACACCAGGGTCTGGAACTTGAGCGGGTTCAGGACACAGACGCATCTCTCACTAGCAACAATGGCGGACAGGACCAGAGAAACGAAACAAAACCCCAAAAATCCAATAACACGATGGTTGGACAAGAAAGTGACCAAAGGTCCGAATCTTTCTCGCGTGGTGAACTGAAGATAGAGCTGTTCAACGTCATGAAGGAACACGGTGACGATGTACAGCTCGTCAGCTAAAGCTAACGCGAAGAGAACCAGGTTGACTCGGTCCTTCAGACCTTGTTTGCAGAACACCGCCATGTTGAGGACGTTAGCCGGTCCTCCAATCAAAAACAGTATCGCCAGTATGAAATCTTTGATTCTGCGCAAAGTCGTTTCCGTTTCTGCGCTGACAATATTATCTGCGTTGTCCCAGGGTTTAAAATCAGTTTCGTTGAAGGAAAAGACAGTTTCGATGCAACCATCTTGAAACGAAGAATGTGGAACAGAAATTTTCTTACTGTTGTGCACCGTCTGAAGCGTGCTTTGAAAGGTTAGGCTGCTGGTGTTGGGGCTTTCTGTTGGAGTGATATTCAGCATGGTGTTTCCAAGTCTTCAAGTTGGAGGTATTGTTTTACCTCTCCGCCGTCATTGAACGCTTAAACATCAACTCTTGCTGTCTGTCATAGGAGCGAAAATGCGTTAAGCGTCTGGCAAGTCAGGCCCAGTGCATTATTGTCCAACTTACAGGAATTATGGTCTTTTAGATATTTAGAGTAACGTGTATGTCATTTTGATTTGAAAATATTGCCGGTGTAACTAGTTCTAAAAAAAAGTCATACTAAAGGTCCTCAAATCCTCCACTCACGACTAGCACCGCAGGGCCACTGTAGCATTTCTCTTAAATATGGGGACGGTGGAGACAAAACAAAGAAAGAAGAGAATAAAAAGTATGGGACAAAGAAGGAATAGAGAGAAGAAGAGGAATAGAAAACAAAGTCCAAACACAACCCCCCCCTCCCCCCCCCCCCCCGGCCAAAAAGTGTCAATTTGAAACAAGACGAGACAGTAAAGAAACGAAAAGAAAAACAAAGGACTGAGAAAAACAGACAGAAGAACGGGCAGACAAAATGAAGGGAAAAAAAGAAGAAATAATAAATGAATTAATAAATGAGTGCGAGAGACAAAAGAAACGAACCAATGTATAGAAACTGACAAAGGACAGAAAAATAACGAACAACCATCACACACACACACACACACACACACACACACACACACACACACACACACACACACACACACACACACACACACACATTACTTTCAAACACACACACGCACACGCACACATTTAGCACGCACGCATGCTCGCACGCATGCACACACACTCTCTCTCACTCTCTCTCAATCTCACTCACACACTACACACATACACACCACATACACACACACACACACACACACAAAACACACACACACACACACACACACACACACACACACACACACACACACACACACACACACACACACACACTAAAGAGATGAACTGGAATCCAAAAACATAAGTGGCAAACATACGCTTAAGGAGGAAAAACAAAACAACAACAAACAAAAAAAAACCAAGCTCATCTCAACATACAAATTCTATATAAAAAAGTTTTTTTTTAAAAGGACTAACCAAAATCAAACCAAAATATACTCTATTCCTCGTCTTTTTCTACATTGATTTATTTCAAACTTCAGGTTTTTCTTTAACGAAGAATTGCCGCTTGTTCCGAACATTGTAGATTGATTTTCTTCTGCAGTTTCTGTCAAGTTCGGAAGCACATGACAAGTTTACCTCAAACGATCATAACACATAACTATTAAAAGAGCGCACATACAGACGAAAGCATGCATGTTCCACCATGCCATCACAGAAAGCGCGCATACGCACTGCAGAGCGCTTGAATATGTGCACGCACGCGCGCTATACTCACACACATGCGGATATAAAAATAAGCACGCACACGCGCGTGCGTGTACATACACTCACACACGCACGCACGCAAATATACACAAGCGCGCGTCCACACACATGCACACACGCACACACACTCACTCCCTTGATATATGTATGTATGTATATATATTTATATATAATTATATATAATTATATATATACATATATATACATATGTATATATATATATGTATATATATGTATATATATACATATATATATATATATATATATATATATTATATATATAATATACATTACACATTTGTGTGTGTGTGCGCGCGCGTGCACAGATACGCACGCTTACACACACAGCCTCGCCTGTATATTAACGTACATTTTCATATACGCATACACATGCATGCATACAAATAAACTTAAACACACACACGCGCGTGCACGCGCGTGCACACACACACACAAGACACACACACATGCACACACACAACACACATTTGATTTGATTTGATTTAAACACACACACACACACACACACACACACACACACAACACACACACACACACACACACACACACACACACTAAACGACGGCTCTCTAACCCGTCTTGACACGAACAGTCTGCACTCCACATAACTGACTTCTCCCTTGACTCCTTGAGGAGTCACCACGTTCACACTTTCAGGCAGTGTGCCTCGGGCAAGCTGCACACGGCGAAGTCCATCCTTGTCTCAGAATGCATGCTAGGTATGTTCGTGTCGTCCATACCAATAACCGATGCTGGGCTGCTTTTGTTCTAAGGATTTTCCTGGTCAGTTTCTGTGTGTAAAAGATTAAGAAGTGAGTTGGCAGACCCGGCTTATTTTCATTGTTGAATCCCCGAAGTTTGAAAGCAGCTATCTTAATTGTGGACCAAAAAAAAAAAAAAACCGGTTGCATATGCTACAAAAGCTCTCTATTGGTGAACTTCGGAGATCTGGTTGAGACACTGTGGGGAAAACATTGCTGAAGATATGGCAGCTACATCAATAGCTGCTTTGTGGAATAAATCCTGATCATTTTTGGGGGGGTTAAGTACTTCGCACCATAGTGTCATTCGATCCGATGATCATCCGATGATTAGGTGGTAAACTTTTTATAACAATCCGTAATACATTATTTTTGTTCTGTTCCTATATAGTGGACTGAATTTTGCAAAATCAGATCACAGACTTTTGATAATGGTTTGTAATATATCACCCAGTTCTTTTTTGTTATTGATTAATACTCGAATGTTTAAAGTGAGGTCCTAGACTTCACGAGAGCCTATACAAACATTCCTTAATTCTGCATTTTAGTTATTACTAAATGAAACATAGACTTTTGCAATGGGCCGTATGACGTGACCTGATTCTGGTTTGTTTCTTCTTTTTTTTTTTTTTCAGTTCGATTTTCCAGGCTTTTGACCAGGTGTCAGATGCCTCAAGAGAAGCAGGAAGTGACGTGTGGAGAAGCCAAGACAACAGTGAAGGAAAAGATAGCGTCAGCATCACCATAATTTCAACAGGCAAGATGACTACTACCTCTTCGTCAGAGAAAACCAAGTGACTATGGTGAGGCTGAGGACTGGACACTGCAGACTCTGACATCACATGTTCACCAAGTTCCATCTTGGTGATTCTGCGACGTGCCCCTGTGGCACTTCTCCCATGACAGTGGAACACTTCCTTCAGACCTGTCCAACACACCAAAACCTAAGGGCCGACATCTGGCCTGCTGACCTGCCGATGAGGGACAAGCTCTTCGGACCTCTGGAGGGCCTTCAGCGTACCACGGCATTTGTCAGAGCCTCCAGAGTTGCTGTCTGAGAGTTCAATGAAGAAGAACAAGCCCATGGCTTTCCAGGTATTCAACTTGTACATCTTTCCTGTATTTGTTCTGAATTCTGTTACATTCTTCGAATACCTATCCTGTGTAAATGTCAAAGAAGTTGTCGTTCTTTTCAAGTTTTGCTTGCTTGCTTGCTCGCTTGTTTGTTTGTTTGTTTGTTTCTTTCTTTCTTTATTTATTCTTTTATATCGAGGATAACAGAATAAGCAATCATGTGCTTTTTTTCATCCGGTCCCCGTGTGCATGCAGTTTTGTAAATATTGTCATCTGTTCCCGCCGGCACACGATGGCCTACTCTTTCGAAAAGCGGAACAGGATTTAACGTGTGCGCAAGATGTTCTGCGTGCGTTCGCACACGGGGCCTCGGTTTAAAGTCTCATCCGAAGGACTTTTTGGGGAGAGTGGAGTCAGCACTGATGTTAACTCCAGGAAGAAAATTTCCTCGACCGGACTCGAACCCGGGTCTTCAAATTGCCAGCGCAATGTTCTGACCACTAGGCTATCCGCCCCCATTGATGCCACTATGGTATGTTTATTTTGAGTTTTCCTATCCAGAAGCAACAAAGATGGATCAATGGTCCAGAGGTTACACTCATGCCTAGAAAGCGAAAAGTCCGGGTTCGAAGTGTGTTGTGATTTGATCCCAGTTTGCCCCCCCCCCCTCCTCATCCACTAGACCGCGAGTGGTGGTCTGAGTGCTAGCCTTTCGGATGAGACGAGAAACTAAAGTCCCGTGTGTTATACATATTTAAAAAGGTAAAGGTGTCCCATAATCTTGGCGGTCGTAGGGGAACGAGGCATCGGAGACCTCAGCTTCTCTAGGGGCCAGCATGTTGAGGGCGGCGCCCTTCTCCTCTCCTTCGCTGCTTTACCTTCCCTGGCCCTAAAGAGGGCAGGTACCCATTTACAGCTGGGTGAACTGGGGGGGACCGTACTGAAGCCAAGGCGCACAAACGGTCACCCATCCATTTGGTAACCACGCTCGACGGTGCTTAACTTGACTGGGGGAAAGCGAGCGCTCTGACCACTTACCTATCCCGCCCCCTTATTTATTATTTATTTATTCTTTTATATCGAGGATAACAGAATAATCAATCATGTGCTTTTCTTCATCCGGTCCCCGTGTGTATGCAGTTTTGTAAATATTGTCATCTGTTCCCACCGGCACACGATGGCCTACTCTTACGAAAAGCGGAACAGGATTTAACGTGTGCGCAAGATGTTCTGCGTGCGTTCGCACACGGGGCCTCGGTTTAAAGTCTCATCCGAAGGACATATTTAGTGCACGTAAAAGAACTCATGCAACAAGGAAGTTGTCCCCGGCAACATTTTATAGGAAAAGCCACTCTGATAGGCAAACAAATATGTTGCAGACAGAAAAAAATGGGCGGAGCTGATCTTATGGCGACGCGCTCTCCCCAGGGAGAGCAGCCCAAATTTCATGTACAAAAATCTGCCGTGACTTAGAGTGGAATACAATACAATACAATACAATACAATACAATACAATGCAATACAATACAATACAATACAATACAGTACAATACAATACAATACAATACAATACAATACAATACAATACAATACAATACAATACAATACAATACCCACTTATAATGTAAGCAGCATTTTGTTGTGGTTTTTTGTTTGTTTTTTGGTAGAATCAGGTTAAAAATTTTTTTAGTAACACCTTCAGTATTCCCTTTCATGACATCTGACCTAAACGTTATATGTGTTCATAATGAATTTGTGTTATGGATAATCATTCGTTTGTTTGTTTGGGTTTTGTTTTCGTTTTTTTTAATGGGTGGGGGGGGGGGGGGTGTTATTAATTAATTAATTAATTTATTTTTTGGCTGGGGGGGGGGGGGGGGGGGGGGGGGATGTTCCTCGGCTGGAGCTCTGAGCTTCACCAATGATGAGATTTTGCGTATGCGACCGTTTTTGAAGGTAGCTGCAATCCAGTTTCAGGGACGTGTGCTGGGTATGAACACGTTTCCGTAACCCACCGAACGTTGACATGAATTAAGGGATCTTTAATGTGCAAAATTTGATGTTTTGCATCTGTACATACACAAAGGGGACCAAGGCACCTGCAGGTCTGCACTTGAAGTTAACCAGGAAGATTTTTTTTAATGTACCTATCTTTGTCTGCATTTGTCGGGTCGCATAACTATTCTAAGTTTTTCTGCTATTTTTTGTATTTACAAATATCATTTATTTATCTGAGTAAGTGAAAGTTATCCAGCTTCTTAAATGATCTTATTTCGAATCTCTCCCTTTATGTAATAGATTGATCTTTTTACAGGAGCATATAGAAGTATTAGAAAAGTATTAGAAAAGAATTTGAGATTATTTCACTTTGTTTGGTCCAACCTGCAGTGATTTCATAAAACTCCATGTACTGATCCATTCATCTTGTTTGCATAGAGGCAAACAGGTTTATATACTGTTATGTACATGTATGCATTTAAAGCTACATTGTACTGTAAGAATATTAAAAAAAAATAATTTCTATACCTCCTTCTTTATGTCACAGTTCTGATTCATTGTTGCGCCGATTTTTCTTTTCTTCCTTTAGAACTAGAATAGTAACGAGACAACAGTCATTAAAAAAAAAACCCCATGCCGCACAGTTTTTTGTGTTTTCTTACATGGATTTTTGTTACTCTTGTGTATCTCGTGTTCAGCCTGCAGAAGGTAAATTCAATGCTGCAAGTCTTCACGGGAGAGCTCCGAAGGTATCTTCATAGAGCTAGGGTTAGATGTTTGAGAGCTCCGAAGGTATCTTCATAGAGCTAGGATTAGATGTT
>CM060344.1:24046830-24049330 GCA_030674155.1 Stramonita haemastoma | reverse complement strand
GTTCAGAACAGGAGCAAGTTACATTTCGAGAATATTTGGTCTTCCAGGAGTTTAATCGCAACTTATAAATGATGTTAGAAATATGTCTTGGATAGCCTAGTATTTCAAATTTCCCATGGAAGTTAAACTTATGTACATGATTTTCCAATAATGAATTAATTTCACGACAATCATTTTTTAAGTTATGAACTGGGCAATCTCGTTTTGAACCTTTTTTTGCAAGATTATCTGCTATTTCATTCCAGTATATTCCGCAGTGTGAAGGAATCCAGCAAAAATTTATTCCTATACCTTTTGTCATGATACAATGTATCAAATATTTTATTTCAAATAATAAATCTGTCCTTACTTTTGAGCTCCAATCTTGTAAGCTATACAGTACAGACTTTGAGTCAACACAAAAAGCGAAGTGAGAAAATGCAAAATTACTATTATTTATAGTAATCAGAGCCATAAGTATGGCATAGAGTTCGGCGCTGAATATGGAGAAACCCTTCCCTAAACAGAAAGATTTTTGTATCTTCAGAGCAGGAATAACAAAACCTGATCCTGCATTTAAGTCATAAACAGAACCATCTGTAAACACTTTTATATGATTTTGATAATTTGTTTCAAGATGTTGTTTTACATCAGAAGTCAACATATTAATATTGTCATCTTTTTTTAGCATGGTATAATCAATATCAAATTTAGCCTCTTTATGCTCCCACTGTGGTATCTTAGGAACTATTGGGGCAATGGGTATTGATGAAATGTCAATATTACACTCTGACAGTAAATCGTCTATGTAATTATGAATTGGGCAAAGTGATGAAATATGTTGAGCCCTCTTAGGATAATCCTTGACTGAGTCAATGAGTACTTCTGTTTTTAATGAATTTGATACTGAAAGACTTCTTGTAACAAACTTAGCTACAGCTAAATGACGATGATCTGATAAAGAAAGTAAATTGACTTCTCTGTATGTATTCAGTGTATTTGTGTGTACAGGGACTCCAAGAGCTAGTTTAATCGATTTACTATCAATGCTTTGCAGCTTTTTCAATAAAGAAGGAGGAGCTGAATGATAACCTCCTGCCCATAAACCAACGTTGATCTGACTAGACTAGTTGCTAAGTGAAGGAGAGTCTTTGTGTCCTGACCCCATGGCTGAACAGTAATAATTTTGAGAAGATTAAAACGTTTCCTTGCTTTGTTTACTAGACTCTCAATATGGAATCTCCAATTTAATTTGGGGTTTAAATGAACACCCAGAAATTTAACATTTTGAGAATATTTTAAGGTTTCCCCATTTATGTGTAATGCTGGTAAACAATTGGGATTTTCACCATTCAGAAATAGCATTAATTTAGTTTTTTCTCCTGAAAGAGAAAGACCATTTTCTTTCATATAAGTATCTAATTTATCTATTTCTAATTGATAAATTTTGTTGATATGGTTTATAATTCTTTTAGACGTATGTTTCCTAATGCTTGTATTCATCCAAATTGCAATGTCATCAGCATATTGAGCTAGGTTTATATTGTTTGACAGAACTTTTGGAAGGTCATGAATAAGAATAGAAAACAATATAGGAGCTATTATTGACCCCTGAGGAATACCAATATCAATATTTTTGAAAGATGAATACACTGATCCAACTCTTGCACACATCGATCTTTCTGATAGAAAACTCTTAAAGTATTGAAACATTTCACCATTAACTCCAATAAGTTTCAGTTTGTATAATAATCTAGCATGCCATACGCTATCATACCGCTTTACTAATGTCAAAGAAAGTGGCAAGTGTGCTTTTTCTGTGTGCAAATGGTACTTAATATGACTTGTAAGTTTCACTAGATGATCTGTTGTACAACGACCTTTTCTGAATCCAGCCTGATTCACTGGAATTATATTTTCCTTTTCACAGAAATACAAAAGGCGTCTTTGGACGATTTTTTCTAAAACTTTTCCCACTTGTGAAGTTAGTGCTATTGGTCTGTAATTATTAATACAAGATCTTGATTTGTCCTTTTTTGGAACCGGTATTACAATTGACCTCTTCCAGGGGGTAGGGAGAGTTCCATTTAACAACATTTTTGGTAAAACGAATGAAGTAATTCCTTCCATTTTTAAAGGCAAGTGTAGTAATAATTGGTATGAAATGCCATCAATGCCCACAGACTGTAATTTGAAGAGAATGATTCTAACGCTTCGTTAAATTCTTTAAAAGTGATAGAAGAATTTAAAAAGTACTCTTGTTTGGAAACCGGATCTTTATATTCATCTTTTCTTTCTTCTGTCTCTCTAAAGCCTTTGTCAGACTGATCAGACTTGACAAAGAGTTGTTATCTGAAAAAGACTTTACAAATGCTTCAGCCTTGTCCAAGGAGGAAGGCATTTCATTATTATGGAGTTTTATTGGAAAGACAGGCAAAATGTTTCCATTTTTCATTTTTTTAACTTTTTCCACACTTTGTGTAAATCTTTCGATTTAGATATTTCATCCCTACAAAAATTT
>CM060344.1:24039739-24042239 GCA_030674155.1 Stramonita haemastoma | reverse complement strand
TATATTTTTATTGGCAGTATCTCTCCCCCCCTCCAATAAGGATATTAGTTTTAAAAATTTTTCCCCCCTTTTATCCAAATGTATGATTTATATCACATGTATAACTTTTGACAGACGGTGGTGGATTGATGTTTACAGTTGTTTATTTCATCTTGTTCTCTTGTTTGCTCTTTACCTATTAACACTTTTCTATTCTTCCATAATCAAAATCTTTTTATTGTGACTTCTGATTTTTGTCTTCTGATCGAGTGCATTTTTATTACCTTATCATATATAGTGTCCTTATTCTTGTGTGTTGTTTGGTACTGCGTAAAGTTTTATTGTTTAGTATCTTTTCAACTTGATGTATCCCTGAAAAGGGCGGGGACTGGATGTAAAAAAGCACACGAGTGCTTATCTATTATCCTCGAATAAATACTTTGCCTTGCCTTGCCTTGCCTCGTGCTTTTTTTTATACTAACAAATTGAATTATGTAGATTGCTGATTACCAATATTGAAAAACTTCGAAAATCGATTTGTTAAGATAGATTAAATTATTTGCAGACATGCTTTGCAGTGCTGTTGTTTCAATGTTTGTTCCCGCTCGTTTGGAGGAAGCTGGTTGCAACATCTTCAGTGGTGCCTCAACTGTCTACTAGACTACGGAATAGGTGAAGGTCAAAGATGGCTTTAGAGTTTGTGTGTTTGTATTAGTAGATACAGCAAATCTAACGCATGCGCAGAGACTCCGGTTATGCTGTCCACCACATTTTTTCAGAGGGAGGGGAGGGGGGAGTCTGGTTTTCCTTCCAAGTTAGTTAGTAAAAGGGGGGTAGAAGTAAAATATATCATGTTTCAAAACTAAGCCCATTCATTAACCAACAGACTACAGTGAATAGCGAAAAAGGTCAAAACAAATCCAATAACCTGTCAATGTGCAACAGAAATAAATTAATTGAGTTTGTTAAAATTTCAAAAATCTTTTTTTTTTTTTTGGGGGGGGGGGGGGGGGGGGGGGGGTTGTTATTGTTAAACATTTTTGGTGGAGGGGGTAGTTTTTGTTTAACATTTTCATTCATTTTAATAGCACCTGCATATTTCCCTTACAGAAAGTTTTCAACAGCTCTGATTTATATTTATAAATAGTTCGCGGATAGTCATCATCATCATGACACCTGGTGTCTTCTTCTGATCTAATCTTCGCCAACTGCGCCGCAAAATGGAACTGATTTTGTATTTATTTATTTATTTTTTTTTTTGGGGGGGGGGGGAGAGAGAGAGAGAGAGAGAGAGAGAGAGAGAGAGAGAGAGAGAGAGAGAGAGAGAGAGGAGAGAGAGAGAGAGAGACAATGGTTTATTGTGGTAAGCTTTCAAGCCTATTCACAAGAGCCAGTGGGAAGGGGGCTGGGCACAAGCATTTTTAACTAAGAATAAAACGCAATTCACAACAGCACACATAAACGTCACAGCATGAATTTCACATCATGGTTTAGCAGTGCAACAAACACAAATTTTGTAAACGATTATTGATTAGTGGTTTGTTTTGATTTTTCTTGTAGCAAAGCGAAAACAATGACAAAAAAATATTGCTTTCAACAGCTTTTCGTCTCGGGATACTTTGATACTTGTGATTTGTTTTGAAAATTTACGTCATGTACAAACACAATTATGATGCGAAAAGTTGACGTCAGCAGAAGTTTGCGTTTAAAAATAACTTGGCGATAGGGAGAGATAGAGGGAGAGAGAGAAGAGAGAGAGTTATGTTTTTAATCTGACAAATTGAATTACGCAAGGATTACCCTGAATAGATAGAAAGATGCTTTTGTTGACGAAATTATTAAAAATATGCGTGTGTAATGACTTGTGGCTTGTGAGGTATTTGGGGGCTTGTTTGGGGGTTGGTTGGTTGGTTGGTAAGGAATTGATGTGTGTCTGTTTGCTTGTTTCGCATTGCCAAATACAATTCAACACGTTATGCAGAGACTTTGATCATATATTACAACAAGACTTTTATTTATGTTGGGGGGAAGGGGGGGGGGGG
The DNA here is from genome assembly GCA_030674155.1 of Stramonita haemastoma. NCBI lineage: Eukaryota > Metazoa > Mollusca > Gastropoda > Neogastropoda > Muricidae > Stramonita > Stramonita haemastoma. Next base: position 24,040,218 of record CM060344.1, on the reverse strand, counting down.
AGAAAAAGACAAAAGGGTAGAGTCTTATAGTTTCATGTCATGAGTGAAGGTGTTAAAAATGAAAAGGATCAAGTTAGGAAGTTTTTATATATGTATTATAAAAACTTATATATATATATATATATATATATATATATATATATATATATATATTATATATATATATATATTATATATATATAGTGTGTGTGTGTGTGTGTGTGTGTGTGTGTGTGTGTGTGTGTGTGTGTGTGTGTGTGTGTGTGTGTAAAGCGCTTTGTGCTACCTCTGTACAGAGAAAGGAAATCGCTCAAGAAATTTCCATTATAAGTAGTAGTATTGTTGTTATTGGTATTATTTTATTTTTTTAGTAGTAGTAGTAGTAGTAGTAGTAGTAGTAGTAGTAGTAGTAGTAGTAGTAGTACATTTTTTATTATTATGATTATATTATGATTATGATTATTATTATGACTATGATTATTATTATTATTATTATTATT
>CM060344.1:24034739-24037239 GCA_030674155.1 Stramonita haemastoma | reverse complement strand
GAAGTCAGAAAGTTGACAGAAATGTATAAGGAGCTTCTAAAATGCTGAAGTAGTGCATTGTATTGAACTGACATTGATTAAAGATATGTTGTTGTTGTTGTTTTTTTTACATGGGGAGGGGCCTAACGCAGTTCGTCGCACGTTAGGACAAACTGCGTTGCTGCGACAAACTGTGTCAGAACAGCAGTAGTAGTAGTAGAAGTAGTAGCAGCAACAGCAGCAGAAGTAGCAGCAACAGAAGTAGCAGTAGAAATCGCAGCAGTAGTAACAGAAGTAGCAACAGAAACAGCAGCAGTAGAAACAGCAGCAGTAGTTGCAGTAGCAGTGGTTGCAGTGATGGTGGTAAGAAGAAGAGAGGTACACAATCAGGCAGACAGACAAGCACACAAACACACCATATCCACCCAGAACGCGTGAAATTTTCCCCCCAAAAAACACGAAAATCCTTTAAAGGGGAACACGTCTGATTCAGGGTGGACGGTTTACGGCTGGCTTACGGCTACTACCCGGGGTGGGGGGTGGAGGAGACCTGTCTGGAGACTGAGGGCAGGCAGGAACTGGCCAACCTGTGTCAACGTCTGCTGAAAGGGGTCGTCAACAAGCCCAAAGAGGAGGTGTACGGTGTGTTTGTGAGTACCCCCATCATTTTTACCCCCACTCTCCCCCCCTACCCTAACCCCCCCCCCCCCCCCCCCCGTGGATGTCAGTATAAATAGCACCCCCGCCTTTCTGGAAATTCTGTGCTAAGAATTCCCTCTTTTCTATCCCTCTCTTTGTTTCTGCCTCGTTCCTTTTCTTCCTGTCACCTCCTTCTTGTCTGTTTTCTGCCGTCGTGGTCCACTCTCCTGCCTTTTTCTTGTTCATGAAGTCCTAAAAGATAACAGCTCTCTCTCAAGCCGATGATGGATGCGCTGGGCCTGACTTGCCAGGCGGCTTAACGGCAGCGCAACGCATTTTTTGCTCACATGACAGATAATTGTTTCTGAATGAGCGTCCGAAGAGGAAGATGTTACATTTTGTGTTGTGGGGCTTTGGGCATTTTTGTCAGTATTGTACCATTTTTTTTTGTTTTGTTTTCTGCTGAAGTTAACTGTTATAGGAAGGGGGTAGGGTTTGACGGAGCAAACGGGGGTGAGGGGGGGGGGGGTATGGAGGAGGGTATGGAGGGGGGGGGTAGTGGTAATAGAATTGAACTGCTGATCTTATAGTTACTCCAGGTAGGGTTCGGGACTTCAGTGACATAGCTCTTTGAGGGAATGTTACCCCCAAGATTTAACATTCGTTTTGTTTGTTTGTTTGTTTGTTTGTTTGTTTTTCTTCTCGTTTCTTGGCTAGAGCTCCCATGTTCACCAATGGTTAGATTTTGCGTATGCGACCGTTTTTACCCACCATTAAGAGAGCAACAACCAATCTTCGGGGTTAACATTCGTTCTGATTCCACAAGACAGCTTGCAGCGTGCATGTGAGGTTTTCTTCATTTTTTTTTTTGTTTGCTTGGGTGTGTGTGTGTGTGTGTGTGGGGGGGGGGGGGGGGGTTGTTGTTGGTGGTGGTGGTGGTTTTTTTGGTCAGGTGTGCTCAAAGATGTTCTGCGTGCGTCCACACACCGAACCTCTGTTTATAGTCTCATCCTAAGGACTGTCGGGGGAGTGGGGTGGGCACTGATGTTAAATCCAGAGGGAAAATTCCATCCAGCGGGCTCCTCGGTGGTGGTTCGATCCCGGGCCATCAGATCACAAGCACACTGCTCTAACCACGAGGCTATCCCGCTCCCCAGGATGAGAGTATGAAATTGACGTCTTGCATGCAAACGGGCGCATAACATCTTGCGCACACGCTAAAAAAGGGATTGGTCTTTCATGGACGAGTGGGTCAGCTACGGTCAGTAGTATGAATGATACGAACACAAACATGCCCAGCATGCAACTTCCCCCTGGAGAGGTATGGGCTCCGCCAGGTTCACCTTGAAGATACATCGCTTGAAAACTTCAGGGCAGTGCCTTAAACATGTCAAAGGGTTAACAATGTCAATGATGATAACAGTGATCATGATGATAAGATGATAATAATGATGATGGTGATAATGATGAAAATAACAATTACGGTAGTAGTGAATGATTGTAATGATATTAAAAAATGATGCCTATGATATTTGTTATAATACTACTACAAGTAATAAGAATTGTTGAGGAAAAAGTAGTGAGGAAAGACAAGTGCAGGTACCAACTTCTCAATCATTTTGAAAATGACTTATCAAAGATTCAAATTAAAAAAAAAAAATGAAATGAAAATAAATTCTAGAGAATAATGTCTTTCAGTTGCAGCATTGTAGGCATTTCTGTGTAAGAACCATGCCTTTGGCCTGACCTGACTCGAGTTTCGGCTCCTGGATGAGCCCTCATCAGAGGTCCCAGCGGTGATTGAAACTCCACCTGCTGTGGTACCTTACAGCAAGACACTTTTCAAAATTTAAAAGTGTCAATTGCATTCAAAGGAATATTT
>CM060344.1:24027239-24032239 GCA_030674155.1 Stramonita haemastoma | reverse complement strand
AAGTACACACTGGGTGAGAAGTGTGCCTGTATGACTCTTGGTTTAAACAATTGGTGTTTTTTTAACATAGCAGATTACATAAAATATAATATGAACAACAACCATCAAAAGTATAGCAACAAGAAGCTTAATTAAAGCTTGCATTGTGCTCAAAAGAGTCTGACTCTTTTCAAGTACTTCACCATATAGGCAGCCATACTCTGACTTCAGAGGACTTTTGTTTTTTTTTACTCGTTTAAAGGAGAGTGCCTGTTGTTATGCCAAGAGCTGAATATCATGGTTGAAGACAATTTCAATGTAACATTTTACAGCATTACTTTTTAACATAACCCTCGGCACTTCACCTCACTTCCATCATATAATTATAGGAACTTTGGCTCGTGCAGCACTGCGGTGCTTACATGGGCCGTTCTCTCGTGTTGCTTCAACAGAACTGTTCTGTTTTTGGGGTGGCCAGAGGCACTGAAGTGGGAGACCTGACCTTCTGGCTTCTGTCTACAACAGTCCCTAAATCGGAGTACTTCTGCTGGGACTCTAAAATAATTTCAACAACAACAATCACTTCCATCTTTACCTATCCCCGTAGTCTAAACAGGGCACCACTGAAGATGTTGCAGCCAGCTTTCTTCACTCCCCTAGGCACTTAGCTTACAAACACAAAAAACCGCACACACAAACACCGGCGAACGCACGCACGCGCGCATGCATACCCACCCACCATGAATAAGAGCTAAAGAACTAGAAGCATTGGGTCGCAAATGCCGTTTTCGGGACCTTGCCGCCCGCACTTTTCCGCAGTTCCAGAGCCCAGGGCACCAGGACCGTATTCTACACTATGCAGACAAACTGGACAAAAATTTTGGATGTGTGTGGCACTGGAATTGTGGCAACACCACGGCCCGGAAGATGGCAACCCCGCTTGTACAGAGCCAAGTTTGTCGCCTAGAAACAGAGTACAGTGTAGGCAAAAATCGAAGAGCTAAGAAAGCTAGTTTCTGTCAAGGAAAGCTGGTAAGTGTACGCGACAAAAAAAGAAGCATTTCGCACACCAATAATGACCGTATACAGCAATATGATGCACCAGGGCAAACTGGAGGGTCGCCGCCACATGCGCGCACACAAACAAACACACTGATAAAAACCAGCGCGCGCGCGCGTGCGCGCATGCATACCCACCCCCCGCCCGAAAAAGGTATTGATTTGAGCACGCATGCCAGCCAAAGAACCGTTTTCAGCCCCGTCCAGCCCCGACTTTTGCACGGTAAAAGACCCCACGGCACCAAGACAATATCGTACTGTATGCATACACTCTCTCCCACCATCTGGGATAGGTGTGGCGTCGGATTTGTGGCGACAGGAGAGCCCCGAAGAGCTAAGAAAGCTAGTTTCTGTCAAGGAAAGCTGGTAAGTGTACGCGACAAAAAACAAGCATTTCGCACACCAATAATGACCGTATACAGCAATATGATGCACCAGGGCAAACTGGAGGGTCGCCGCCACATGCAAGCACACAAACAAACACACTGATAAAAACCAGCGCGCGCGCGCGTGCGCGCATGCATACCCACCCCCCGCCCGAAAAAGGTGCCGTTTTGAGCACGCATGCCAGCCAAAGAGCCGTTTTCAGCCCCGGCCAGCCCCGACTTTTGCACGGTAAAAGACCCCACGGCACCAAGACAATATCGTACTGTATGCATACACTCTCTCCCACCATCTGGGATAGGTGTGGCGTCGGATTTGTGGCGACAGGAGAGCCCCGAAGAGCTAAGAAAGCTAGTTTGTGTCAAGGAAAGCTGGTAAGTGTACGCGACAAAAAACAAGCATTTCGCACACCAATAAGGACCGTATACAGCAATATGATGCACCAGGGCAAACTGGAGGGTCGCCGCCACATGCGAGCACACAAACAAACACACTGATAAAAAGCAGCGCGCGTGCGCGTGCGCGCATGCATACCCACCCCCCGCCCGAAAAAGGTGCCGTTTTGAGCACGGATGCCAGCCAAAGAGCCGTTTTCAGCCCCGTCCAGCCCCGACTTTTTCACGGTAAAAGACCCCACGGCACCAAGACAATATCGTACTGTATGCATACACTCTCTCCCACCATCTGGAATAGGTGTGGCGTCGGATTTGTGGCGACAGGAAAGCCCCGAAGAGCTAAGAAAGCTAATTTGTGTCAAGGAAAGCTGGTAAGTGTACGCCACAAAAAAAGAAGCATTTCGCACACCAATATTGACCGTATACAGCAATATGATGCACCAGGGCAAACTGGAGGGTCGCCGCCACATGCGCGCACACAAACAAACACACTGATAAAAACCAGCGCGAGCGCGCGTGCGCGCATGCATACCCACCCCCCGCCCGAAAAAGGTGCCGTTTAGAGCACGCATGCCAGCCAAAGAGCCGTTTTCAGCCCCGGCCAGCCCCGACTTTTGCACGGTAAAAGACCCCACGGCACCAAGACAATATCGTACTGTATGCATACACTCTCTCCCGCAATCTGGGATAGGTGTGGCGTCGGATTTGTGGCGACCGGAGAGCCCCGAAGAGCTAAGAAAGCTAGTTTGTGTCAAGGAAAGCTGGTAAGTGTACGCGACAAAAAACAAGCATTTCGCACACCAATAATGACCGTATACAGCAATATGATGCACCCAGGCAAACTGGAGGGTCGCCGCCACATGCGCGCACACAAACAAACACACTGATAAAAACCAGCGCGCGCGCTCTTGGGCGCAGTGTCGTCGCCGCAAATCCGGCTCCACGCATATGGAAGATGGTCGGGGAGCGTGTATGCATACGCTGCCATATTGTCTTGGTGCCGTGGGATTTTTTACCGTGCAACAGTCGGGGTCGGGTGGGGCTGAAAACGGATATTTGGGTGACATCTTGGCGCCAAACGGCGGCTTTTTCTGCAGCGACCTGGGTATGCATTCGCGCGTGCGCTAGCGCGCGGGCGTTTGTCAGTGTGTTGGTTGGTGTGCGCGCATGTGGAGGTGACCCGCCACTTTCCTGTGGTGCATGATATTGCTGTATATTGTCCTTATTCTTGCGCGCACGGCAGGATTTCGGTGGCCTACACTTACCCGCTTTCCCTCCGACAAACATGCTTTCTTAGCTCTTGGGCGCTGTGTCGTCGCCGCAAATCCGGCGCCACACATATGCAAGATGGTCGGGGAGCGTGTATGCATACGCTGCCATATTGTCTTGGTGCCGTGGGATCTTTTACCCTGCAAAAGTCCGGGTCGGGCGGGGCTGAAAACGGATATTTGGGTGGCATCTTGGCGCCAAATGGCGGCTTTTTCTGCAGGGGGGTGGGTATGCATTCGCGCACGCGCTAGCGCGCTGGTGTTTGTCAGTGTGTTGGTTGGTGTGCGTTCATGTGGAGGGGACCCGCCAGTTTGCTGTGGTGCATGATATTGCTGTATATTGTCCTTATTCTTGCGCGCACGGCAGGATTTCGGTGGCCTACACTTACCCGCTTTCCCTCCGACAAACACGCTTTTTTAGCTCTTGGGCGCTGTGTCGTCGCCAAAAGTCCGGCGCCACACACATAAAAGATGGCAGGGGAGGGTGTATGCATACAGTGGCGTACTGTCTTTGTGCCTTGGGGTCTGTAACCCTGCAAAAGCCGGGGTAGGGCGGGCCTGAAAACAGCTTTATGGTCCCGTCTTTTCCCCAAACCGGATCTTTTTGGCCGGGGGTTGGGTATGAGTCCGCACACGCGCGAGCGCGTTGGTGTTTGTCAGTGTGTTTGTTTGTGTGCGCGCATATGGCGGGCACCCTGCAGATTGGTTTGGTGTATCATATGGCTGTATACTGTCATTATTATTGTGCGTCCTGCTTGGTTTTTGTTGCGTACATTCTAGCAGATTTCCTGGCCAGAAACTAGCTTTCTCAGCTATCGGGGCGGGCGGGGTCGCCACAAGTCCGGCGCCACACACATAAAAGATGGCAGGGGAGGGTGTATGCATACAGTGGCGTACTGTCTTGGTGCCTTGGGGTCTGTAACCCTGCAAAAGCCGGGGTAGTGCGGGTCTGAAAACGGCTCTTTGGGTCCCGTCTTTGCCCTAAACTGCACCTTTTTCGCAGGGGGGTGGGTATACGTGCGCGCACCCGCGAGCGCGCTGGTGTTTGTCAGTGTGTTTGTTTGTGTGCGCGCATATGGCGGGCACCCTGCAGATTGGTTTGGTGTATCATATGGCTGTATACTGTCATTATTATTGTGCGCCCTGCTTGGTTTTTGTTGCGTACACTTTAGCAGATTTCCTGGCCAGAAACTAGCTTTGTCAGCTATCGGGGCGGGCGGGGTCGCCACAAGTCCGGCGCCACACACATAAAAGATGGCAGGGGAGGGTGTATGCATACAGTGGCGTACTGTCTTGGTGCCTTGGGGTCTGTAACCCTGCAAAAGCCGGAATGGGACGGGCCTGAAAACAGCTCTATGGGTCCCGTCTTTGCCCTAAACTGCACCTTTTTGGCAGGGGGGTGGGTATACGTGCGCGCACGCGCGCGCGCGCTGGTGTTTGTCAGTGTGTTTGTTTGTGTGCACGCATGTGGCGGACACCCTGCAGATTGGTTTGGTGTATTATATGGCTGTATACTGTCATTATTATTGTGCGCCCTGCTTGGTTTTTGTTGCGTACACTTTAGCAGGTTTCCTGGCCAGAAACTAGCTTTGTCAGCTATCGGGGCGGGCGGGGTCGCCACAAGTCCGGCGCCACACACACGGAAGATGGCAGGGGAGGGTGTATGCATACAGTTGTTGGAGCACAAGCTTGTATGATGATGGTGATGTTAAAAGGTGCAGCCCTCAAATAGATCGTAATGAGTCAACTAGAGACTTGCTGACACCCTATGATCTCACTAAGGGACGGGATAGCCTAGTGGTCAGAACATTGCCCTCGCAATTTGACCACCTGGGTTCGATTCCCAGTCGGGGGGATTTTTCTCCTGGAGTTGACTTCAGTGCTGACTCTGCTCTCCCCCAAAGTCTTTCGGATG
>CM060344.1:24019885-24027139 GCA_030674155.1 Stramonita haemastoma | reverse complement strand
ATAATATATATATATATATATATATATATATATATATATATACAGAGAGAGAGAGAGAGAGAGAGAGAGAGAGAGAGAGAGAGAGAGAGAGAGAGAGAGAGAGAGAGAGATGTATATATAATATTTATAATGGTTTAGAATAATTTAGTTACAGCTAAAACTAAACGGCAAAGTTTTTTTTAACCATCAGTTCAATTTGCAACCGCATCTACCAGTTAATATTAGTCAGCAAAAGAATGTTGCACTTAAAACGAAATATCCCTATGTAGAAACGAAAATACAAAGTTCACTTGTCTTCATCACGTCATTTTTCCAAATCACACTAAGCCTAGATTTCCTGAAGGCCCCAGCATGAGGCACATCGGGCGTTGTCTTTGTAATCTTGAATCTGTTTCCTAGCAGCCGGAGTCCAAACAAAGTGTCACCTCTGCCCTTGGAAGTTGGCTTCAGCTTCAAACTCTTGCTCCAAATGAATGTTTACCTTCCTGGAAAACTTTGTTGTCTGCTAGTCCTTGTTCATAATACCCACGCACTCACACGTTTTCAAACCTTTATCTTTCAGAACAAAAATGTATCTTTAGTTTATCATCCACCTTAATGAGAATACTTTAGACAAGCTTTCACTTTCAAGGATTTTCAATGAGGAATTCATCACAGGTTGTCTCCTTGATCATTTTCAACAAGACTCGAGGTCTTGGATCTAATATATATATATATATATATTTTTTAATCCAAAATCGAAAATACGGAATTCCGTTAAAACGAAAGTAGTGGATCGGTGGTCTATGTGGTAACACGCCTTGCCTAGAAAGCAAAAAGTCCAGGTCGGAGTGTGTGTGTGGTTTGTACCTCGTTTAGACCCAAACTTTTTCCCCATCCATTAGACCCTGAGTGGTGCACCAGTTGTCTGGGCGCTAGTCTTTCGGATGAGACGATAAACCGAGGTCCCGTGTGTTACACACCACTATTTAGCGCACATAAAAGAACCCACGACAATAAGGGGGCTGACCCTGGCAAAATTTTGTAGAAAAAAGCCACTCTGATAGGGAAACAAATACAGTTGTGTGCAAGAAAAAGAAATGGATATACGCTGCACATGTGGCGACGCACTCTCCCCGGGGAGAGCAGCCTGAATTTCAGCAGAGAAATCTGCTGTGACATAAAGTAGTACAAAATACAAAAAAAAATCACCCATGATGTACACACACACACACACACACACACACACACACACACACACACACACACACACACACACACACACAACACACACACACACACACAAACACAATTGGTTGAACAAAAATCATGGAGAAATGTCACCAAAACTAATCAGCAAAATAAGATATTTTTAAATAGAACTGTGATCAATACCGATAAGTTAACAGTTGTCAACTACGCAAAGACTTGGTTTAAACAGTTTTATTTGTTCAGAAAACAACAAGCAACAGTATATGATATGAGTACAACAAGCAAAGCTTATATGGGACTTGTGTAAATGTTTTCACATCAAGAAGAATTAATACACTATTATTTTTATAGAATGAAACTAAACGCATTGATAACCAAGTTCAGCAAAAATGGTAAATGTCTGTGTGGTGAAATATTACTAATACTCATATACTTTTTGACTGCAAGAGTGTAAAGCCTTTCATGCCCCATTTTTCTGAAAACTCTCTCACCAACATATTCAGTAATTTAAAATTGGCATTTGAAATTGTAAAGGGTCTCTATCATAGTCCGATAGGACATTTGTTATAGTTTATTAACGTTAATGAGTTCTTATATTTCTGTTATTTCTATTGCATAACCAAGTTTCCCTATGGGCTGGGGGGGGGGGGGGGGTTGTATTTGTTGTTTTTTAGGATGGAGGGTGACACATGTTTTTGAGGGTTGTTTTTTTTCTGGGTGTTTTTTTTGTTCAACATCGTCTAATATCACTGAGAGTGAACAGACGTAAAATTGAAGACAACAACAACACAAAACTGTCGGGGTCTAATATCAGATCACCACATCAGCAGATGGGTACTGCTAGATAAGATATATTAATACATATTTATGACTGTATAAACTTGGATCATACCTCATTTATAAAAACAATAACATCAGTGACACCGCCAGCTCCCCAGCTCATGCACACATTATACTGATTTCAGTTACAACTGAAAAAAAAGAAAAAGCCTTCTTAGCTTTCCTGCCATTTGTTGAATGGATGGTGGTCTAGAGGTAACGGGCCTGCCAAAAAATTTGAAAAGTCCGGGTCGGAAGTGTGTGTGGTAGTTTGACCCCTGTCTAGGCCCCAAACTGTTCCCCATCCATTAGACCATGAGTGGTGGTCTGGGTGCTAGTCTTTCAGATGAGTCGATAAACCGAGGTCCTGTGTCTTACCAAAAATATTTAGCTAAGGAAAAATAATTCACGGCAATAAGAGAGTTGTTCCTGGCAAAATTTAATAGAAAACAGCCACTCTGATAGGGAAGCCAATACTGCTGCAGACGGGAAAAGAAAGAAAAAAAATGGGTGGCACTGCTCTCTGGTGACGCGCTCTCCCCAGGAAGAGCAGCTCGAGCTTCACACATAGAGATGTGCCGTGACTTAAAGTGGTGTGAAAGTGTAAAAAGGGTAACAATAAAGTCCACTACAAACACGTTCAAGTGTAACAGAAAAGGAGGAGGCGTAAAGGAAAGATCACTGTACAAGTTTACAAATTGTCTTCTAAACCACTTTATGTCACAGCAGATTACTCTGCGTGAAATTCAGGCTGCTCTCCCCGGAAGAGTGCGTCACCACAAGTACAGTGACTACCCATTTTTTTCTTTTTCCTGTCTGCAGGTGTATTTGTTTCCCCTATCAGAGTGGCTTTTTTCTACAGAGTTTTGCCAGGGGCAAACCTCTTGTTGCCGTGGGTTCTTTCACGTGCGCTAAATTATGATGTGTAACACATGGGACCTCGGTTTATTGTCTCATCCAAAAGACCACCACTCATGATAGAATGGATAGAGAACAAGTTTTGGGCCCAAACGGGATTCGAACCACCGCACACTTTGACCCGGACTTTTCGCTTTTTAGACAGGCGCATTACCTCTAGACAACCACAACAATTAATAATTTATTAAATAATTATACTTTTAGAAGCCTTTGAAACTGATCTGTGTTTTTGATAAGTTTCAATGTTTTGGGAGCCTATCCTAAATACAAAAAGCTCGATTTGTACAGTTTGTTTCTGGGTCTTGGAAATAATTGCAAGTCGTTGTGTCTATGCTTGCTATTTTTTAAACATTTGATTATCTAGGGATGTGCAATAACTAGGCTTTGATCTGTGTAAAAGAGAATTAGCTTCGTACCTTTCTATCCTAAATTGTTCATTTGCACTATGGGTTAAGATAGTTTCTGAAGTTTATCTCTGATTCAGTATCTTATTTTAGCTAAGGAAGTTTAATTCTTTCTTATACAGGGAGCATGTTTGTCCTACACTTAAAGAGAATGTATTAATCCAATGTACTCTGTGTGTCAATCAATCAATCAATCAAAATTTTATTTTCAAATGGTACATTGAATAAGCTTTGATTTGGTTTTTTTCATCAAGCCATCTATCTAAAGAAAAAAAAAGAAAAAACAAAACACACAAAAAGCAACAAAAAAACAAAAGCAAAAAAAAATTCACCAACATTAATTAACCAAGACAATTTCAACAGCCTCAAAAATACAATATGCCTATTGAAAATACAAGTAACATCACTAACAAAAACAAAAGAAAAAAAAAACACTCAAAAGTCTCTCTCTCTCTCCTCTCTCTCTCTCTCTCTCTCTCTCTCTCTCTCTCTCTCTCTCTCTCTCTCTCTCTCTCCTCTCTCTCTCTCTCTCTCTCTCTCTCTCTCTCTCTCTCTCTCTCATTTTGTTCTCTTGTTTGCTCTTTATCTATTAATGCTTTCATCTCTTCCATAATCAAATCTTTAATTGTCACTTCAGATTTTTGTTTCTGAACGAGTGCATTTTTTTTATTACCTTATCATATATAGTGTCCTTATTCTTGGGTGTTGTTTGGTATTGCGTAAAGTTTTATTGTTTAGTATCTTCTCAATTTGATGTATCCCTGAAAAGGGCGGGGACTGGATGTAAAAAAGCACACGAGTGCTTATCTATTATCCTCGAATAAAATACTTTGCCTTGCCTTGCCTTGCCTTGCCTTGCCTTGCCTTGCCTTGTCTCCCTCTCTCTCTCTCTCTCTCTCTCTCTCTCTCTCTCTCTCTCTCTCGGTGATTCCCCTCTTGGTTCCAAGTTGGGCAGCCACAGCCACAGAGCACGTAAAGCACGTGGTCGGAACGAGGAAAGCGGGGAGGGGGATTCCTCCCTTCACTTGAACCAGGACAGTCAGAGTGACACGACACCAACTGCACGTGGTCAACGTGGTGTAAGAGGGAATTCTGCACGTGGCAGTCAGTCCGGTACGGGTTTGCGCCACTCCTGGTCCCCTCGTTCTTCCCCTCCTGTCAACAAGTGCCCAGCCAACAATGCGCGACCCAGACGGTCAACACGTAACGCACCATAGGACAGGCTGGACCATCTTGGGACTTTGAAATTCCTTATTTACAATGTTGAAAATTTGTACAGTAAATTAAATAATACCGCTTTCATTGATTACGTTTCTACTTTTAACGTTGTTTGTTTGACAGAAACATTCATTGATGATTCATTTGATTATAGTGGAATTTTTCATGATTTTGTTAAAGTTGCTGCTCCTGCTAAAAGATTGTCTCGTTTAGGCAGGAATTCAGGTGGTGTTCTTTTGCTAATTCAGAAATCCTTGTCAGCTTATATCTCAGTAGTTAATATTGTTTGTGAAAATACTGTAGCTGTTAAGGTTAAGAAGTCTGTGTTTAACTGTGACAAGGATGTACTGATGATGGCATGTTACGTTGTACCAGAAAATGGTCCGTTGTATGACACAATGGCGATTAAAGATGGTATAGTAAACTTAGAAGAAAGCCTCATGCAAGTTCTACAAAACAATAGCATGCATTTACTGATCCTTGGTGATCTGAATGCAAGAACCGGGAGCGCACAGCCATGTCAGGAGGATGTAGTTAACTTTGCATCTTGCTTCGATGATGATGATAATATTGATGACTTTTTAGGTAACGATGTTTTACAGCGAAGTTCAAAAGATATCACTGTTAATAACTATGGCCAGTCCCTGTTAAACTTATGTTTCATGTTTGATTGTGTCATACTGAATGGTTGTTGTGATAGTGTCTCTAGTGGAGATTTCACATATGTTTCACCACATGGATGCAGTGTAATTGATTATGTTATTTTGTCAAAAGATATGCTTTCTCTCAACTGCTGTGAACTTAATGTCAGTGACCATATTGATTCTTGGCATCTGCCAGTTGAATTCATATGGAAAAAAACAGAGGAAGACATCAGTCCACAGAAAGTAGACAATGCAAGCACTGAGGATCGTTTTATCTGGTTTGAAGACTGTCTACACACTTATGTAGAGGAACAAAAATCCGCAGTCTTCAAACAGAAGATAGAGCAGGCTGTCATATCTATCAATACTGATATTGACAGCTCTTTGAACATATTCATGGAATCACTGTACAGTGCAGCTGCTTGCATGGTAAGAACGACAGGTAATAGGAAAAGAACAAATGACTGGTTTGATGATGAATGTAAACGAAAGAAAAGAACAGTGAGAGGGTTATTAAGAAAATTTAAACGATCTAAAAGGTTGTTTGATGAAAAGAGGATAGCATATGTAACAGAAAGAAATCAATATAAACTTTTGTTAAAAAGGAAGAAAAATGAATTTGATGAATCAAGATTAAAAAAGCTTAAAGAATCAATTCATGATGCAAAATTGTTTTGGCAAATTATTAGGTCAGTTAACAGAAAAAGAGTAATTTACAATAACATTAGCATTAATCAGTGGTACGACCATTTCTTTACACTGTTTAATGGAGAAGATGATGTACCACAGCAAGAAGAAAGTGTTGAAATTGAAGAGGGTGACTTATCAGATATTTCCATGGCAACCTGTAATGAGTCAATTTCTAGACAAGAGGTTGTAGCCAGCATTGGTAAACTCAAGTCTGGAAAGAGTGCAGGTCCTGACAAGATTGTCAGCGAAATGTTGAAACATGCTGGTAATGAGGTCATTGATTTTCTTGTTGCCTATTTCAATAAACTCTTTGATTTTGGCCTTTTTCCTGTGGAATGGTCAAAATCTATGATTGTACCCATCTATAAGAAAGGGGATATAGACCAACCAGGTAATTATCGTGGAATAGCTTTAACTAGTGTGGTTAGCAAGATATACACAGATATTTTAACCAAAAGGCTTTCTAGATGGGCTATGGAAGAAGATAAAATAATTGAACAACAAGCAGGCTTTAGAGCAGGCTATTCTACAGTTGACCATATTTTTACGCTTTTTGCCATTGTTCAAAAATTCTTGCAACGACACACTAAACTCTATGTTGCCTTTGTAGATTTTAGAAAGGCATTTGACTCAGTCAATAGAAACAATTTGTGGGAAGTATTGAGGAAATGTGGTGTATGTGGAAAATTGTATAAGGCGGTACGAAGTGTTTATAACTCTGTTTTGGCATGTGTGCGTGATAAGAGTAATTATTCAGATTATTTTGCTTGTCCAAAAGGAGTAAAACAAGGTTGTTTACTCAGTCCCCTATTGTTCTCTCTATTTATAAATGAATTGGCTCTTGAAGTATCCAGAGCAGGAAAGCATGGCATTCAACTAATGACTGATACTGTTGAAATATTTCTATTATTGTTTGCTGATGATGTTGTCTTATTATCTGAATCTGCTATTGGTCTCCAAAATCAGTTGAACAGACTTAAGAGAGAATCAGATAGATTATGCTTGGTTGTCAATCTTGAAAAGACTAATGTAATGGTGTTTAGAAAGGGAGGGTACTTAGGTTCTAGGGAAAAGTGGATGTATGGGAATGAAGAAATTAAGGTTACCAATTCATATAAATATTTGGGGATGGGTTTCACAACAAAGCTGAGCATTAATAGTGCCTTGGTAGATGTTTGTAACAGAGGAAAAAGAGGAGTTATGGAAATACAGAAATCTATGAAAAAACTGAATACCATAGATCTAAAACTGTTTTGGAAGATGTTTGATACTCAGATAGAACCAATATTAACGTATGCATCTGAGGTTTGGGGATTGTATGAAGAAGGCAAGCGAATTGAAAAAGTTCACACATTTGCTATAAAGAGATT
>CM060344.1:24014885-24017385 GCA_030674155.1 Stramonita haemastoma | reverse complement strand
AGCTCAGCGTGGGCGACCTCCCTTTAGATCTATCAGCGTGGCAGATGAAGCAGCACGGGTTTGTTTTGAAATTCAAATTCAAGGGGGGTGGGGGGGAGGAATTGGCGGCCCATGCTTATTTTCAAACAAGGTGCTGCCTTGCGGTGATTGGTGGCTGAATTCGGGACATGAGTTGGGAATGTGACCCCATTCTGTGAAAGAAAAGTTGGCGGCAGTTTGCTTAAGTGTCTGCTAAAGTCTCTTTACGTCTGCGATATGATCATCATCATCATCATCATAATAATAATAATAATAATAATAATAATAATAATAATAATAATAATAATAATAATAAAACAACAACAACAACAACAACAATAATAATAATAATGATGATGATGATGAATATGATGAGATGATGAATGATGATATGGATGATAATAATAATAATTAATAATAATAAATAATAATAATAAAATAATAATAATAATAATAATATATATATACAAGTAATTTATATAGCGCTATATCTTGCAAAAACAAATCAAAGCCTTGCACTCAACCCACACAAATATCAGATGGACAGATCTCCCAGTGGGCATAAAGGTGGTGGTGGTGGTGGTGGTGTGTGTGGTGTGGGGGGGGGGGGTATCAATATAGATAGCATCACTACTTTCTGTAAAATATCTGCTAATTCTCTTTTCTATCTCACTCATTGCATCTGCCTTTGTCCAATAGACAAGAGTCTATTGTCTGCCTTCTTGGTCCATTTGCCTACATTTTTTGCAGGAAGACTTTAAAGATTACAGTTCTCTCCTAGCTGAAGAGGAATGCACTGGGCCTGACTTGTGAGGTGCTTCACAGCAGCACTAGACATGTTTTGCTATTATGACAGACTTTGTTGGTACTGTGTGAGCAATCATAGAACAAAACATTGGGGAGGGGGGGGGGGAGGGGAGTGGTAAAAATGGGTATAAGTTTGTAGCAGTTTGTGTCTGCCATTCTGTGCATGCATGTCGTCTATCTGCATGAATGAATGTTCATATGCATATATATGTTTGCATGACTGTATGAATGAGTTGTGTGTGCATGAATATCTATCTACATACAAGTGTGCATGCGGGTGTGTATGTATATGTGTTTGAAAGGCAACACTGGAGAGTAAATAGAAATACAAACCAAACATACATATGTGAAAAACTACTGTCTGATGAACTGCAATGATATTTAGATTCAAATAAATACGCAAGCAGCAACATCTCACCTTCACTACAGGTTTGTCACAAACTGTTAAATTTCTAGGCGCCCCTGGTTGCAGGTGCTTGTCAGGGTGGAAGATGAAGGTGGATACCTATCCTGTTGCTGCTGTTGATGGTAGCAAGCTACCCTGAAGTAGAAACAGACATGAAAAGGAAAAAAAATGAAGGGGGGGGGGGGGGTGTCGATTTCGCGCGCTTTTAGATAGGTTTATATGCTCAGAGAAGAAAACACGAAAAAGCTTTTATATGAGGCAGCAGCTGTGTGTTGGTAGTGGGCCTTTCTGATTGGTTGTTATTTCAGTCCAATTGCCACATTTCCTCAGGGCACACCCCTGTTAAAAAAAACAAGAACCCACTAGAGAAAGACCAGAAATTCTCTCCTCTCTCTCTTCTCTCTCTCCTCTCTCTCTCTCTCTCTCTCTCTCTCTCTCTCTCTCTCTCTCTCTCTCTCTCTCTCTCTTTACTGTAACAAAACAATAACATGAAGCTGGTGTTTGTCAGTGTGTTCGTTAGTGTGCGCGCATGTGGCGGGGACCCTGCAGATTGTTGTGGTGCATCATATTGCTGTAAACGGTCATTATTCTTGCTCGCACAGCAGGATTTTGGGGGGCGTACACTTACCCGCTTCCCCTTCCGCCAAACACGCTTTCTTAGCTCTTGGGCGCTGTGTCGTCGCCACAAATCGGGCGCCACGCATATCCAAGATGGGCCGGAGAGAGTGTATGCATACAGTGCCATATTGTCTTGGTGCCGTGGGATCTTTTACCGTGCAAAAGTCGGGGTCGGGCGGGGCTGAAAAGAGCTCTTTGGGGGGCCTCTTGGCGCCAAACGGCGGCTTTTTTCTGCAGGGGGGTGGGTATGCATGCCAGCACGCGCGCGCGCGCTGGTGTTTGTCAGTGTGTTCGTTAGTGTGCGCGCATGTGGCGGGGACCCTGCAGATTGTTGTGGTGCATCATATTGCTGTAAACGGTCATTATTCTTGCTCGCACAGCAGGATTTTTTGGTGGCGTACACTTACCCCGCTTCCCTCCGCCAAACACGCTTTCTTAGCTCTTGGGCGCTGTGTCGTCGCCACAAATCGGGCGCCACGCATATCCAAGATGGCCGGAGAGAGTGTATGCATACAGTGCCATATTGTCTTGGTGCCGTGGGATCTTTTACCGTGCAAAAGTCGGGGTCGGGCGGGGTGAAAAGGGGTTTTGGGGGGGGCCCTTCCCAAACGGCGGGTTTTTTTGCGGGGGGGGATGCATCCGAGCCGCGCG
>CM060344.1:24000570-24010570 GCA_030674155.1 Stramonita haemastoma | reverse complement strand
CTCTCTCTCTCTCTCTCTCTCTCTCTCTCTCTTCTCTCTCTCTTTTTTAAGACTTTTTTTGAAGAAATTCTTATTAAAAATATATTTACTGATTGATATTGCTAAAGGCTTACACTTAAGTTGTATAGGGAATTTGCTATTTGTAGGTATTGAACTATAAAGTGTTGTTTAACTTTTTAATCAATTCAATTGTTACTGTTTAGCGTTTTCATTTTACTACCATGACAATGTACACACACACACACACTTACACACACACACACACACTTACACACACACACACACACTTACACACACACACACACTTACACACACACACACACTTACACACACACACACTTACAACACACACAACAACTACACATACACACACACACACACACACACACACACACACACACACACACACACACACACACACACACACACACACACACACACACAGAGGACGGGGTAGTCTGGTGGTCAGACTGATGCCTTGTGATCTATTTACCCGGGTTCAAATCTCGCTAAAGAGGATTTTTCCTCTGGAGTTAACATCAGTGCCGACTCCACTCCCCAAAAGTCCTCCGGATGAAACTGTAAACCACCGTGCGCATGCCCGCAAAACATCTTGCGCACGCGTTAAAACCCGTTCCACTTTTTGGAAGAGTAGGCCATTATGTGCCCGTGGGAGCGGATGACGAGATTGACAAAACTGCATACACACGGGGACTGAATGTAAAAAAGCGTATGCGTGCTCATTCTATTGTCCTCGAAATAAAAGAATAAAATAAAATGAAGAACAAAACAAATAAAAAAAAATTTGATGGTTTAGTGTCGTTTTAAGTGGAAAGACTTTGATCTGAAAACAACTACTACCACTTCTACTAACACACACACACACACACACACACACACACACACACACACACACACACACACACACACACACACACACACACACACACACACAACACACACAACACACACACACACTAACACACACACAACACACACACACACACAACACACACACACACACACACACAATAATATATATATATATATCATAATATATATATATATATATATAATATATATATATATATATATATATTATATATATATATATATATATATAATATATATATATATATATATATATATATATGACGGTGGCAGGATGGCTAAGACGTTCGCCTGCCAATATGTAAACTGTAAGTTTCTGGGTTCGTACCCAGCCTCGCCCTTTCTTCCCAGTTTGACGAAAAAATCGAACTGAAGGTCAAAGTCATTCGGAAGAGACTCGAAACCGAGACCCCGTGTGCGAATGCACGCAGAACATCTTGCGCACACGTTAAAACCCCGTTCCGCCTTTCGGAAGAGCAGGCCATCGTGTGCCGGTAGGAGCGGATGACAAAATTATAACAAACCAGCATGCACACAGGTGTCGTGTTTAGACACCATCCCTGAGGAAAAATCGGGAAGTTGGAAGTCCCAGAGCGGCTCGGGGCTGTAGGTATATGGCAACGTTCTGGTGGCTCCTGTGACGGTACTGGAACTATTCGTATCGGTTATTGCCTTTCCAATGGATCATTCCAGTGCCGTGGAGAGGGGGGGGGGGGGTCTGCTGCATGGGTAACAGCTTGCCCTCCATGCTTAACTTGCCCAGGCTTTGCGCTCTAAAGACTAGAGCGCAACTCCATAGTCTTCTGAGACTGATGGGTGCCTACTATATATATATATATATATATATATTTATATATATATATATATATATATTATATAATATTATATATATATATGATATTATGGGTTGGGGTATTTTTTGGTTGTATTTTGCTTGTTTGTTTGCTGTTTCATTTTTGTTAGTTGGGTTGTTTTTCGTAGATGGATGGTCACAGATGAAGGAGAAGGGGCTTGGTGAAAAAAATTGCAAATTTATCGCTTACTCACTGCACCATCAGGAAATAAAATTATGACTTTGACTTTGACTTTGACTTTGACTTTGACTTTGACTTTGACTTTCACACACACACACACACACACACACACACACACACACACACACACACACACACACACACACACACACACACACACACACACACACACACACACACACACACCACACTGAACTTTTAGCGCACACGTTAAAACCTGTTCCGCATTTCGTGAGAGTAGGTTATCGTGTGCCTGTGGGATGAATGACAAAATTTACAAAACCCATAAACACAGTGCCTGGATGTAAAAAATACAACAACAACAAAACCCAAAAACAAAAAACCAACCCACACATGAATACTATCATTATCCGAAAATAAGAGATTAATAATCATATACGATAAAACATACAGAGCACTTCATCACCACATACATACATACATACATACATACATACATACATACATACATACATACATACATACATACATACATACATACATACATACATACATACATACATACATACATACATACATACATAATACAATACATACATACATAACATACACTACATACACATACATACATACATACATACATACATACATACATACAACTACATATCATACATACATACATACATACATACATACATACTACAACTACATACATACATACATACATACATACATACATACATACATACATTACATACATAAACTACATACAATACATACATACATACAACAACAGACAGACAACACAACATACATACATACTATACATACATACATACATACATACATACATACATACATATACATACATACATACATACATACTACATACACATACAACAACACACACACACACACACACACACACACACACACACACACATAACATACATACATACATACATACATACATACATACATACATACATACATACATACATACATACATACATACATACATACATACATACATACATACATATCAACAACGATGACAATCATTATTCTTCAACGTTAAAACTCCACTACCCACACCCTGTCTAATCAAATACAACTTCAATTTCCTCTACTCCTTGTGCTAACGAGCGCTGTTTCAACAACAAGAACAACGATAATTATCTCCCCAACGTTTCCAGTTCACCAAGCTACCTGCACACTGCCTACATCATAATACAACTTAATTCTCCATTAGGCCCACTCTCTAGCAAACCAACGGTCTGTTTCAATCAAATATGCGTATTTTCGAAACCAAAAATACTTTTTTGGATGTGGGAAGTCCACAAACAAGACATCATTCAGGACATCTGTTACTTGCTCTCTCTCGGAGGTATAAGCCTAACGAGCAATTACGGTGTGTGTGCATTATTCAGAGCTCGCTGACGGTGGTAATTAATGCTAACATAACCATGTAGAAAGATGTCAATAAATGTACACAAACAGACCAGAGGGTAAACACACACGGCGCCAGACCGTTTTTACGCTTTTATGATTCTCACAGGTGTGTGCATTTTAATAGGCATTATAACTTAAATGTACAGAGTACACGTAATGCGTGTTATATTATATATATATATATAATAAATATATGAGATGAGAGATGAAAGAGTATATAAGTAGATGAGAAGTATAATGAGAGAAGTATAAATATGATGAAGATAAGAAGATAAATGAGATGAATGAGTAAAGAAAAGTAATATTATATATATATATATAGTAAAATAATATAAGAGATGGAGAGAGAGCATAGTGGAGGTAAACAAGTGCAGGTAACCAGTTCCAACTTCATTGGCATTGTAAAAAATTTTATCGAAGATTTGACAAAAAATGAATAAACAAAAATCCACTACAATATGTTATCTTCAAAGACATTTGAGAAAGATAAAAAAATTTTAAAATCCACCTCACGATTAAAATCTTTAAAGGCAGCATTTGAGGATCTATTGGATAAAGACCATGCCTTTGGCCTGACCTGACTCCAGTTTTAGCTCCTGGTTGAGCACTCTTATGAGGTCCCAGGGGTGATTGGAACATCTCTCACCCTCTCTTGTGCCTAACAGCAAGACACTTTCCATTATTCAGAAGTGTCTATATTAGCCCTAAGAATTAGAATAAAAGAGCTGTGGCCCACCACCGCTGCCTGTAAAGGATAAAACTAGAAAGAAATGGAAAATATGCTTAAAACAACTTGTGAAAAATGTATGTATGGAAGAAAACAAACAGCTTGCGAATCATATATAATGTTTGTTTTATATATATATATATATATATATATATATAATATTATATATTATTATATATTATATATATATATATATTATATATATATATATATATATATTTTATATATATATATATATATATATATATATATATATATATATATTATATATATATATATTTTGTGTGTATTATATATAGCATTATATGTGTGTATGTATATGAAGATTTTTCATACAATATATTGTGCATATATATAACAAAAACTATTAATTGTATAGACGATCTATGTGTGTGAATAAAGAATGCATTTCCATAAATATATCTTTTGATTCATAAAAAACGTTTTTAATTGGTATGAGCTATACAGGTGAAAAATAAAAATGATCTTCAAAAATCATTTTGTGTCATTAAAGCGCTTTTGATTGTTACTAGAACAATTATGGTAAAAATGTAAAATCATAAAGATAGTCAGAAGATGTAATAAAAAATTATATACAAAGTGCCTAGCCCTTCACAAGCTTTCAGTAATTCTGTTATTCATGATAGAAATAATTATACAGCAATAAACTTTAAATATAAACTGCACAACATCTAGACACATCACACACACACACACACACACACACACACACACACACACACAACACACACACACACACACACAACACACACACACACACCACACACAACACACACACACACACACACACACAACACACACACACACACACACACACACACACACACACACACACACACACACACACACACACACACACACATTGACGGGCTTCTGGTGTGTAAGGTGGCGGTCAATGGCGGTCAACAGCCACAGTCTGCTATCAAAATTGTCAAAGACCATCAGTTATAGTGTTGCTAAAGTCAAATGTTGTGCATCATCTGTTTTGTTATAACATCCTGAGACAACAAGTAAGTGGTAACTGCCATAGGCCATTATCACCCTTCAAAATCAGAAATCTTCAACATGCTATCTGATTTTGAAATTGGTACCATACTATGAACCTTATAGGCATAGGCACCTAAAAATCATAATAGTTGTGTGCATCACCAGTGTTTTCAAAGCAGTGATTAATGCTTTTGTCCATGATTCAAAGTTTATAGAACTGTGAACCCTGTACCTACATAATGGGGTAATATTATGTCATCTGTGATCAACTGGCACTGCTGCAACATGGAATGAATTTTTGTGTGTGTAGTTTTGTTTTGTTTTTATGTGTGGACTGTAATGGATCAGCATTGGTAACACCCTCACTGTTCAAGCACAGGCCCTTGAAAGTGAGAGGTTAAACAAATTAAAGCCAACACTGGATAGAATTCAAAAAAGATTCTGGTGTGGTGAAACGAACTTCTAATTTGGTGTAACGCATTATTACATCGATATTCAGGTCTTCACAATGAACTCGTCAATATCCAGTGTAAGGACTATGATGATCAAGAGTGCACCCTCCCATCTTCATCTTTGTGGCTATCGAAATCGCTTTCTAATCTTTCAAAAACTGTCAACAGAGTGTTTACTTGCCATGAACTACCCTCTAAACATATAACTCTGAGTTTGTATTTTAAATCCAGTGTAGGGGCTGGTACACTTCTGTGCCAGGGAAAAAACTGTGTCCAATGGGACACCCAGGAATGTGAACAAAAGACCGTGGTCTACACTATGCAGACAATCTTTACAACCATTTTCGATGTGTGTGGCACTGGAATTGTGGCGACACCGCGGCCCCGAAGATGGCAACCCCGCCTGTACATAGTCCAGTTTGTCGCCAAGAAACATTGTACAGCGTACGCAAAAACCATCCCTACAACACACATCCAATAATAATATCATACAATATCATGCACCAGGGCAATCTGCAGGGTCTCCTCCACACGCACAAACACCAAAAAAGCACACACACAAACACCAGCGAACGCACGCACGCGCATGCATACCCACCCTCCCATGAATAAGCTAAAGAAGCATTGACCAAAAGATGTGATGCAAACGCCGTTTTCCGGCCCTTGCCGCCCGCATTTTTCCGCGATTACAGAGCCCACAGTACCAAGACCGTGGTCTACACTATGCAGACCATCTTTCAACCATTTTGGATGTGTGTGGCACTGGAATTGTGGCGACACCGCGGCCCGGAAGATGGCAACCCCGCCTGTACATAGTCCAGTTTGTCGCCAAGAAACATGGTACAGCGTACGCAAAAGCCACCCCAAGAACACACATCCAATAATAATATCATACAATATGATGCACCAGGGCAATCTGCAGGGTCTCCTCCACACGCACAAACACCAAAAAACGCACACACAAACACCAGCGAACGCACGCACGCGAGCATGTATATACCCCCCTTCCCATGAATAAGCTAAAGAAGCATTGACCAAAAGATGTGATGCAAACGCCGTTTTCCGGCCCTTGCCGCCCGCATTTTTCCGCGCTTACAGAGCCCACGGTACCAAGACCGTGGTCTACACTATGCAGACCATCTTTACAACCATTTTCGATGTGTGTGGCACTGGAATTGTGGCGACACCGCGGCCCCGAAGATGGTAACCCCGCCTGTACATAGTCCAGTTTGTCGCCAAGAAACATGGTACAGCGTACGCAAAAACCACCCCTAGAACACACATCCAATAATAATATCATACAATATGATGCACCATGGCAATCTGCGAGGTCTCCTCCACACGCACAAACACCAAAAAACGCACACACAAACACCAGCGAACGCACGCACGCGCGCATGCATACCCACCCTCTCATGAATAAGCTAAAGAAGCATTGACAAAAAGATGTGACGCAAACCCCGTTTTCCAGCCTTGCCGCCCGCACTTTTCCGCGCTTACAGAGCCCACGGTACAACGACCGTGGTCTACACTATGCAGACCATCTTTACAACCATTTTGGATGTGTGTGGCACTGGAATTGTGGCGACACCGCGGCCCCGAAGATGGCAACCCCGCCTGTACATAGTCCAGTTTGTCGCCAAGAAACATGGTACAGAGTACGCAAAAACCACCCCTAGAACACACATACAATAATAATATCATACAATATGATGCACCATGGCAATCTGCAGGGACTCCTCCACACGCACAAACACCAAAAAACGCACACACAAACACCAGCGAACGCACGCACGCGCGCATGCATACCCACCCTCCCATGAATAAGCTATAGAAGCATTGACCAGAAGATGTGACGGAAACACCGTTTTTTAGCCCTTGCCGCCAGTAATTTTCCGCGCTTACAGAGCCCACGGTACCAAGACCGTGGTCTACACTATGCAGACCATCTTTACAACCATTTTCGATGTGTGTGGCACTGGAATTGTGGAGACACCGCGGCCCGAAGATGGCAACCCCGCCTGTACACAGTCCAGTTTGTCCCCAAGAAACATTGTACAGGGTACGCAGAAACCACCCCTAGAACACACATCCAATAATAATATCATACAATATGATGCACCAGGGCAATCTGCAGGGACTCCTCCACACGCACAAACACCAAAAAACGCACACACAAACACCAGCGAACGCACGCACGCGAGCATGCATACCCACCCTCCCATGAATAAGCTATAGAAGCATTGACCAGAAGATGTGACGGAAACACCGTTTTTTAGCCCTTGCCGCCAGTAATTTTCCGCGCTTACAGAGCCCACGGTACCAAGACCGTGGTCTACACTATGCAGACCATCTTTTCAACCATTTTTGATGTGTGTGGCACAGGAATTGTGGCGACACCGCGTCCCCGAAGATGTCAACCCCGCCTGTACATAGTCCAGCTGTCGCCAAGAAACATGGTACAGAGTACGCAAAAACCACCCCTAGAACACACATACAATAATAATATCATACAACATGATACACCAGGGCACTCTGCAGGGTCTGCTTCAAACGCACAAAGACCAAAAAACGCACACACAAACACCAGCAAACGCACACACGAGCACATGCATACCCACCCTCCCATAAATAAGCTAAAGAAGGATTGACCAAAAGAAGTGACGCAAACGCCGTTTTCCGGCCCTTGCCGCCCGCACTTTTCCGCGCTTACAGAGCCCACGGTACCAAGATGGTGGTCTACACTATACAGACCATTTTTACAAGCATTTTGAATGTGTGTTGCACTGGAATTGTGGCGACACCGCGGCCCCGAAGATGGCAACCCCGCCTGTAAATAGTTCAGTTTCTCCCCAAGAAACATGGTACAGCGTAAGCAAAAACCACCCCTAGAACACACATCCAATAATAATATCATACAATATGATGCACCAGGGCAATCTGCAGGGTCTTCTCAACACGCACAAACACTAAAAAACGCACACACAAACACCAGCGAACGCACACACCTTCGCGCATGCATACCCACCCTCACATGAATAAGCTAAAGAAGCATTGACCAGAAGATGTGACGCAAACGCCGTTTTCCGGCCCTTGCCGCCCGCACTTTTCCGCGCTTACAGAGCCAACGGTACCAAGACCGTGGTCTACACTATGCAGACCATCTTTAAAACCATTTTTGATGTGTGTGGCACTGGAATTGTGGCGACACCGCGGCCCCGAAGATGGCAACCCCGCCTGTACATAGTCCAGTTTGTCGCCAAAAAACATGCTACAGCGTACGCAAAAACCACCCCTAGAACACACATCCAATAATAATATCATACAATATGATGCACCAGGGCAATCTACAGGGTCTCCTCCACATGCACAAAGACCAAAAAACGCACACACAAACACCAGCGAACGCACACACGCGCACATGCATACCCACCCTCCCATAAATAAGCTAAAGAAGCATTGACCAAAAGATGTGACGGAAACGCCGTTTTCCGGCCCTTGCCGCCCGCACTTTTCCGCGATTACAGAGCCCAGAGCCCACGGTACCAGGACCGTGGTCTACACTATACAGACCATCTTTACAACCATTTTGGATGTGTGTGGCACTGGAATTGTGGCGACACCGCGGCCCCGAAGATGGCAACCCCGCCTGTACATAGTCAAGTTTGTCGCCAAAAAACATGTTTTGTAAATGACATAATGATAATATCATACAATATGATGCACCATAAGAAAGTGTAGGGTCTCTGCCCCACGCACAAACACAAAAAATCGAAAACATATACACCAACGACCGCACGCACGCGTGCACGCGTACACACCCGCCCATGCATAAGCATAGGGCCCGTTTCCGAAAGATGTGACGAAAACGCCCGTTTCGGGCCCCTGCCCCCCGAACTTTTGCACAGTTACAGAGCCCACGGCAGCAAGAGCGTGCTCTGCAGTATGCAGACAGTCTTTCCAAGCATTTTTCAGGTGTGCGTCACTGGAATTGTGGCGACCCAAAGAGGGCAACCCCGTATGCACATA
This sequence comes from Stramonita haemastoma, assembly GCA_030674155.1. Taxonomy (NCBI): domain Eukaryota; kingdom Metazoa; phylum Mollusca; class Gastropoda; order Neogastropoda; family Muricidae; genus Stramonita; species Stramonita haemastoma. The sequence continues at coordinate 24,001,016 of CM060344.1, read as the reverse complement.
GGCAACTTTGGCGGAAAGAAATATGGCACAGTGCAACCATAAATGACCCCTTCAACAAAAATCAAATGATAATAGACAGACAGACAGACAGAGACAGAGACAGAGACAGACAGACAGACAGACAGACAGACACAGAGAGACAGAGGCAGACAGACAGACAGATAGACAGAGACATAATGACAGAGAGAGATAGGGAGAGAGAGAGCGAGAAAAAGAGAGTCAGAAAGAGAGACAGAGAGAGACAGACAGACAGAGAGACACAGAGACACAGAGAGACAGAGAGACAGAGAGAGAGAGATATAAGATAGAAAGAGAGAGAGAAGGAATGAATAAATGAATAAATGAATAAATGAATAAAGGAAGGAAGGAAGGAAGGAAGGAAGGAAGGAAGGTAGGAAGGAAGGAAGGAAGGAAGGAAGGAAGGAAGGAAGGAAGGAAGGAGGGAA
>CM060344.1:23990469-23992969 GCA_030674155.1 Stramonita haemastoma | reverse complement strand
TTTTTATAAATTGGATAATGATTTACACGCACTCACATACACTCACACACAGACACATACACCCACACAGACACACAGAAAACAATTACACACACACACACCCACACCCACACCCATACACACACAGTGGTAGAGAGGGAGGGAGAGGAGGGGGGAGTGTGGTTTGTTGTTTTTAATGCATCAAGTGGTTTAGAAGGTGATTTTTGAAGGTTGTTAACGATTGGTGCCGTTTAATTGAATGAGGAAGGGAGTTCCACAGCGTAGGGCCTGAGTATAGTAAACTAGATTTGAACAAGTCTATTCTTGGGATTGGGACACTTGGTTTTTCCATACTTCTGGAATGATTTATTGGGAATATATCTTTTAAGGGTGTGGGGACATTTCCTGTCATTATCTTAAACATCATGATGCCTTTGTTATATTTTAGTCGTTGGTGTAGGGGAAGAATATACAACTGAGTATAGTCCACTTCTAGCAAGGTTGTTTTCTTCAAAAGGACCAGTTAAAGACCACGTTTATACAGACTAAGTAACGGTTTCATAGTATTTGTACTGGCAGAATCCCACAGGGTTGCTGCATAGTCTATTGAGGATTGTATATAAGCTTGAAAGAACAGTTTCCTTGAATGGAAGTCAAGAAAGTGTTTGCTTTTAGAGAGAGAGGGAGCCAGAGGGGAGAGAGAGAGAGAGAGAGAGAGGAGAGGAGAGAGAGAGAGAGAGAGAGAGAGGGGAGGAGAGAGAGAAGAGAGAAGAGAGAGACAGACAGAGAGACAGAGACAGAGAGAAAAGAAAACAGAGAGAGAGAGCAGACAGACGAGAAGAGAGAGACGAGAGAGAGAGAGAGACAGACAGACAGACAGACAGACAGACAGGACAGACAGACACAGAGACAGACAGACAGACAGACAGACACACACAACAACACACACACGACAGACAGAGGACGAAGACAGAGACAGAGACAGAGAGGAGGAGGAGAGAGAGAGAGGAGAGAGAGAGAGAGAGAGGAGAGAGGAGAGAGAGGAGGAGAGAGAGAGAGAGACAGAGACAGAGACAGAGACAGAGGAGAGAGAGAGACAGAGACAGAGACAGAGACAGAGGAAGAGAGAGAGAGAGAGAGGAGAGAGAGAGAGGGGGGGGGGGACAGAGAGATGGAAGACAGAGACATAGACAGATAAAGTCTAAAGAAACAGACAAAAGTAAAGAACAAAAAACCAAAAAGAAAAATGATGGAAAGAGACCGCCACCCTCCTCCCCCCAAAAAAAACCCATCCCAAACAATAAAACAACAAAACAAAACAAAAGCACAAGCAAGCAAGACAGAAATGACAAAAAGACAGGAGTTAATTAAAAAAAAAGAGAAACAAAAGGAAAAAACAACAACACAACAACAAACGAACTTGGAAAGAAATAAAAAAAGAGTGAAAGACAGAAAATGGAATAAAAAAGGAAGAACATTCTGATCAGTAATAGCAGAGATTGGATTTCAAGGACATATGATAGGAAAAGCAATTTAATGCACTCGGTTTAAAAACGATAAATTATCAGGAATCAAATCCTGAAACAGCAAAGAGATAAAAAAAAAGTAAAGAAGAATGATTTATAATAATTACGTACATATCTTTCTTTGTTGGTCTCTTTTACTCTTTCTATCCTTTTCTCTTTCTTTTTTTTTCTTTCTGGTTTTTTTCTTTCTTTTTTCTTTCTTTCTTTCTTTCTTTCTTTCTTTCTTTCTTCTTTCTTTCTTTCTTTCTTTCTTTCTTTCTGTTTTCGTTCTCCCTTTTTCTTTCTTTCTTTCTTTCTTTCTTTCTTTCTTTCTTTCTTTCTTTCTTTCTTTCTTTTCTTTTCTTTCTTTCTTTCTTTCTTTCTTTCTTTCTTTCTTTCTTTCTTTCTTTCTTTCTTTCTCCTTCTCTTCTTTCCTTCTTCTTCTTCCTTCCTTCTTCCTTCCTTCGTTCTTTTTTCGTCTTCCTTCCTTTCTTTGTTTCTTTGTTTCTTTGTTTCTTTGTTTCTTTGTTTCTGTCTTTATTTTTGTCATCGTTTATATGGAGAATATGGGAATACGCATTGATGTTCTTTTTTACTTCCAGTTCCAGTTTATATGCAGTTTAGTAAATTTTGAGAGAGAGAGAGAGGGGGGGGAGGGAGGGAAGGAGGGATAAGAGACATAGAGAGAGAGAGAGAGAGAGAGAGAGAGAGAGAGAGAGAGGAGAGAGAGAGAGAGAGAGAGAGACAGACAGAAGACAGACAGACAGACAGACAGACAGACAGACAGACAGACAGACAGACAGACAGACACAGACAGAGAGAGACAGACAGACAGAGAGACAGACAGACAGAGAGAAAAAGACAGAGAGAAAAAGACAGAGAGAGAGTGAGAGAGAGAGAGAGAGAGAGAGAGAGAGGAGAGAGAGAGAGAGAGAGAGAGACAGAGAGAGAGAGAGACAGAGAGACAGAGAGACAGAGAGATAGATAGACAGAGACAGAGAGACAGAGAGACACAC
>CM060344.1:23977969-23982969 GCA_030674155.1 Stramonita haemastoma | reverse complement strand
TTCTGACTTCAGAGGATTTTTTTCTCCTTGAAAGGAGCATGCAGGTTGTTATGTTAAGAACTTGTCATGGCTGAAGGCAATCTCAACACAACATTTTACAACATAACATTTTTAGAGTAGGCCTTGGCAATGAGCTGACATCAATAACTGACACAGCTGTTGTCCTGGGCCAGGATTTGATACAATTTGAGAGAACGAAAAGAAATTATTATTTTGTTGGTTAATTAATTTTGCTTCCAGCATTTCGTAGTGTTAGAAGAGCTTCTTATCCATTTTTTATATTGTGTGACGATGCCATTTTTTTCTTTGCGCGAGGTTCAATATTAGCCCTGTTTTCATTGAAGGAATATCATATGAAATTCGATCTTGAAAAAAATAGAGTGTATGTATGTCTTGGGGGGGGGGGGGGGGTTTGAAGTTTCAGTGCTATGCTTCAAGAACTTCTCCAGGAGTTAAGGGGAGAAGTCAGCATGGACAATATTGCATGTTTGCCGTTCTTTGTGGTTATGGTTTGACTGTGTGGTGTCGAACAGTTCGCAGTCAGACATCCTCCTCTGTGTTCAGTTTTTCATTTACTGAACCATTAATACAAAATAGTTATGAAACCGTAACGCGCGCACGCACACGCGTGCACACACACATGTTAACACACACACACAAACACACACACACACATACATACACACATACATACATACATACATGCATACATACATACACCCACGCGCGCGCGCGCGCACACACACACACACACACACACACACACACACAAAACCAGACTCTCTCTCACACGCACACACAAACACACACACACACACACACACACACACACACACACACGCGCACGCACCACAAACGCACGCACACACACACACTACAGACAGACAAACAGACAGACACACACTCACTCACTCACGCACGCACGCACACACACACACACACACACACACCACACACCCACACCCCCACACACATCCACACTCTCTCTCTCACCCGCTCCCAGCCCCTCTCCTTCCAGCCCCCCCCCCCCCCGCCCCCCCCACTTTTCCTTCAAGTCTAAGCCCACTCTCAGACACCATTCTTACCACACAAAGTCACAATAAAACGGTCTGCAAATCGGTCCTCCTTTACAATTCACGGCACGTACAATAGTCATCTTTCAGCCGAAGTCACAAGAATCGTCTGCTTTCTGTCCTCTTTGCGTGGGATTTCTTCTTTGAAGACACACTCCATATGCATTCCACTAGGAAGAATACCACAAAAAATACATATTTAAGCCATCCACTATGGCGCAGTGGTTAGTGTTTCGGGGTTACTGGCTTGGAAGTTGCGGGTTTGAATCCCATAAGAGTCGTAGTGGGGTATTTTTTTCGGCTGGCTCCTTCTCAGAGTGTGTTGTGGGCTCATTGGAGACTGGGACCACACAGTTAAGGTTTATCCAATTTATGGGTATGACTTTCAGAGTGTTGCTCAAATGTCCTGACCAACACTGCAGGCGTTTGTATCTCTCGGGGCCCGGTTGACCGCCACGATACAACTAATTATGATGTAAACGTAGAGTACAGCTCTGTTAATAGATAGTCTCGACGTACACACACTTCCACTGCAGCACTGTAACATCATCGTCGTCGTTATTGATCATCATGCATTAAAAAAAAAGGTCTCTGATTCGGTGGCGTCCGCTGCTCTGGTCTCATAGTGACCTCAGATTCAGTTTCCTCATACAGTTCCGTAACTGTGGTGAGTTCGTGTCAAAGCCTTTGCAGTTGGAGGTTCAGGGGAGAAGGTGGTTGGAGGGACGTGGTGGTGGCCACTTCCTTTGGCAAACGTCTCAACGATTTGGTTTGAACAAATGTTGAATCAGAAAGGAAGAAACACGTTGTGCATAAATCCATTTGGAGCAGCAACAAGCTATAGTGCACTCCACCATCAGCAACAAGCTTATAGTGTACTCCACCATCAGCAACAAGCTATAGTGCACTCCACTCAGCAACAAGCTATAGTGCACTCCACCATCAGCAACAAGCTATAGTGCACTCCACCATCAGCAACAAGCTATAGTGCACTCCACCATCAGCAACAAGCTTATAGTGCACTCCACCATCAGCAACAAGCTATAGTGCACTCCACCATCAGCAACAAGCTATAGTGCACTCCACCATCAGCAACAAGCTATAGTGATGCAACTATGCACTCCACATCAGCAACAAGCTATAGTGCACTCCACCATCAGCAACAAGCTATAGTGCACTCCACCATCAGCAACAAGCTATAGTGCACTCCAGCAACAAGCTATAGTGTCCCAGCAACAAGCTATAGTGCACTCCAGCAACAAGCTATAGTGCACTCCAGCAACAAGCTATAGTGCACTCCACCATCAGCAACAAGCTATAGTGCACTCCACAAACAAGCTATAGTGCACTCCAGCAACAAGCTATAGTGCACTCCCCAGCAACAAGCTATAGTGCACTCACCATCAGCAACAAGCTATAGTGCACTCCCACATCAGAACAAGCTATAGTGCACTCCAGCAACAAGCTATAGTGCACTCCACCATCAGCAACAAGCTATAGTGCACTCCACCATCAGCAAACAAGCTATAGTGCACTCCAGCAACAAGCTATAGTGCACTCCAGCAACAAGCTATAGTGCACTCCACCATCAGCAACAAGCTATAGTGCACTCCACACAAGCTAGTGCACTCCACATCAGCAACAAGCTATAGTGCACTCCACCATCAGCAACAAGCTATAGTGCACTCCAGCAACAAGCTATAGTGCACTCCAGCAACAAGCTATAGTGCACCACACCATCAAACAAAACAAACCGTGTCACTTGGCAGTTGAACAAACGCGGTCACAACAAATCAGTCCTTTTCAAACGAGTGTCAATAAGGAATTAAAGACATCATTTTTTTTTCACTTGCTTGATTTTTAAACGTCATATTTTTCATAATTATCGGTTGTTGTTGCATATATGTCTTAAGTTAGAAGAAAAAGGAAACTAAGTAAGAAAAGGAAAAAAAAAGGAAAAGAAAAGGTAAAGTGGAGAGACAGGAAGAAAGAATCAGTTGGTCAACAGGATCACATTAATCGGATTGTCAACCACAGTACACATTTACTGAAACATCTTGATGCTACACAAATCACACAGTACTCACGTACTGAAACATCCTTGATGCCTACACCAAATCTCACACAGTACTCACGTACTGAAACATCCCTGATGCCTACACCAAATGTCACACCTTCTAGCTCCTCGACTAAGCCATCACTGTCTTCAGGAGGGGACTTAGTGTGATATATTAGCTTACACAGCTGTCAGTTTCCCCCACTTTTAGCTCCTCTCAGCTGCTAATTATCCCATCCTAGCCCAGCCCAGCTGTGGCCAGCTGGTGCTATTTATAGCAGGAGCTGACCACAGTTGGACTAGGTAAAAGGAAGGAATGCGCTAAATTTAGCGCTCTTCACTAGGCCCTGCTGAGTGATGTTGGATTTGTGCACTGTGCTTAAAACATGCATCACCAAGCCACGCTCAAAGTGATCCAGTAGCAGTGCAGGTCCCCGCTAGCCGGTGCCCCTACGGCAGCCTGACGTTGATGAGTTCTGTGTGGACTAGTGACCCTGGAGATGCCACGGGATGAACCTGGGCTTGGCTGTGGTGGAGAGACTGAAATTGATGAGCGGCGTGGGGGCAGGAGAATAGAGGTGTCACAGAAACTGAGAAGGCAACGACTTAAAAAAAATACATATTTATGATATAATAAGATAACATGATATCATTCTGATCTGCCAGTCACATTTTATAGGTATTTTTCTTCTCGTTCTCCTTTCATCATCATCATCATCATCATCATCATCATCATCATCATCATCATGATCATCATGATCATCATGATCATCATATCTTCTTCTTCTTCTTCTTCTTCTTCTTCTTCTTCTTCTTCTTCTTCTTCTTCTTCTTCTTCTTCTTCTTCTTCTTCTTCTTCTTCTTCTTCTTTGTTGAACGCTCATAACAGCAACTATTGTCAGCAATGTGAGCAAAAATGCCTTGCGCTGCCGTTAGGAGTCTGACAAGTCAAACCCAGCGCATCCGACTTCTGCATGGGAGAGAATTGTTATCTTCAAAGTCTTTCTCTGAAAAGATAAAGGCAGGAGAAGGGAGCAGGACGGCAGAAAGTAAACAACAATGGGGTGACAGGAAGAAAAGGAACAAACTAGAAACAACGAGAGGGATAGAAAAAAGGGGAAATTACTAGCACATCATTTCCAGGAAGTGGGGATGCTATTTATACCGACAGACCCCAGGCATCCCAACCCAAAAAAAGTTTCAAGGTATCAGATAAGGGGGAAAATGCTGAAAGTGTAGCCGTATAGCACGTGTTAGTGAGAAAAAGGGCAGACAATAAACATGGAAAAAGGTGACAACAATCTAAGTGATTTCCCTCGTCACTCATTCGCACCTTCTTTTTATTTTGTTATCATTATTATTATTATTATTATTTTATTATTATTATTTATTATTATTATTATTATTATTTATTATTATCATCATCATTATTTTATTATTATTATTATTATTATTATTATTATTATTATTATATTATTATTATTATTATTATTATTTTTGTTCCTCGGTTAACTCCGAGGTCCATCAATAATGAGATTTTACGTACGCACCCACATTTGGCCCACAATCAAGGTAGCGGCATTCCGACTTCAGGGATATTTGTCTTTTATCTTCAGCTTTAAAAAAAGCTGTTATACCTCCTAATAATTATGATAATTATGATGCAACAACTTCTTGGTCACCCTACTGAACTTCTTAAACAGTTGTTATTACACAACCACACAGAAACTTTCAGCAGTGTGTCTATCATGGATGACCTTGGCGGAGTCCTGTTTTCTCTATGCATGTGTTATGTTCGTGTTTTGCATACACAGCCTGATAGCTGACATTACTCTTCAACCAACGAAAGATGAATGGATCAGGGCATTTGG
>CM060344.1:23967969-23970469 GCA_030674155.1 Stramonita haemastoma | reverse complement strand
GGGGGGGGGGGGGGGGGGGGTCGTGTTAGTGAAAGATGAGTTTTTACCATACATCAAAGAAGTTCCTACAAAATATAATAACATGGTCGTTCTTCAAGCTGACAACAGTTTATTTTATACAGAATCAAATGTTTTTATTGTCAGTGCGTACATAAATCCAATTAACAGTCCTTTTTATGGCACTACCGAAGCAGACAACGGGATTTCTATATTAGAACAATGCTTGCTGGATATCACAGAACAGCACCAGGATCCTCTTTTCCTACTTTGTGGCGATTTTAATGCAAGAACCAGTAATGTTTTCCCTGTACAACTTGACACAGAGTTAACTCCTTATGTGGCTTGTGATGAATCCTATTTATTCTATAACAATGATACTGAAACACATAAAAAGCGCTGTTCAGAAGACAAAGTTATTAATGATTATGGTGGAGAACTACTTTCTTTGTGTACTAGTTTTGGGATGTACATACTGAATGGGGTTTGTGAAGGGGATTTGGGGGGATGTTTTACTTATATTTCTTCTGCAGGAAATAGCGTTATTGATTATTTTATTTTGTCTTCAGCACTAGACATGTTACCATTTAAACTGTTTGTTGATGAAAAAATCTATTCAAAACACATGCATGTTGTTTGCCATACATTTTTATGTAAGAAGCTGAAAGAAAATAGACAAGATGACATGACAACTGTCTCTAAACTTGTTGGTCGAAGAAAAAAGTGAGGATTTTGTCACTCAGATTAATTTGCCAAACAATACTGCTGCTTTAGAGGAAGCAAAACAACTAATTGACCAGGACATTAACAAAGCAGTGGAGTTATTTACTGCAGTCTTGAAATTTGCTGCCTCTTGTATGACTGTAAAACACAGGATTAAAGATGTCATAAGAGGTCAGGTGTGGTTTGATGCTGAATGTCGGGAAAGTCGGAAGAAGACCAGAAAAGCTCTTTGAGAGTTCAAACGATTGCGGAGAGAAGACCCGGCAGCAGATGGTCGACCATACTTTGGGCAAAGAAAAACATATAAAAGATTATTAGCAGAGAAAGAAAATGCATACAAAAAGAAATGTAGGGCAGAGCTCGAACAAAATGTTGATGATTCCAAGTTCTTTTGGAAAAAAATTAAACGCTATTCATCTAAAAGTAAGAAAACTGGAAATATTACAGAGGAAGAATGGCTGCAGCACTTCAAGGGGGTTTTGGAGTTGGAGATCAAATTACTCCTGACGAAGAACTTACTGAGTTTAATACTGTAAATGGGGAACATGATGTTGATCCAGATGATAATTTATTAAAAGGAAAATAACTGAACAAGAAACACAACACTATAGATCATCTGAAACATAATAAAGCAGCAGGTCCAGATGGCATTATACCCGAATTTTTTTTAATATTCTAAAGAAAAAATTGTTCCTTTTTTATTCCATCTTTTCAATGCTGTATTTGCATCAGGCCAGTACCCTGAGGCATGGACTGAATCAATCATTCACCTTTGCATTAAAAGGCAGTATACAAAAACCAGACAACTACAGGAGTATTTCACTTTTGAATATATGCGGCAAGTTATACAGCTATATCATCAACAGGCGACTGTCTAAATGGGTAGAAAATAAAAAATTTATTAGGGGAAATTCAAGCTGGTTTTAGAACAGACCATTCTACAATAGACCATATTTTTACGTTGTTCTGTATGATTCAGAAACATTTACTATTGAGGAAAAAGTTATATGTAGCTTTTGTTGACTTTCGTAAGGCTTTCGGTTTTATTTCACATAGTAAACTCTGGCCCATACTACACAAATCTGGAGTAAGTGGTAAGATACTACTGACCATTATGAGTATGTATAAAACCGTGAAAGCCCGGGTTAGATGTGGAAGTAGGGTTTCTGATGCTTTTTTCTGTCAGAAGGGTTTGAAGCAGGGTGAAATTACAAGTCCTCTACTTTTTTCTGTATTCATAAATGAACTTGCTAGTTGCGTTATAGAAAACGGGCGCCATGGCATACAACTGAATCCAGGCATGACTGAATTGTTTATTATGCTTTTTGCAGATGATATTGTACTTCTGTCAGACACTGTCATTGGCTTACAAACTCAGCTTTATACTCTTGGTACTAAGGCACTTGAATTAGATTTACAGGTCAATCTGGAAAAATCTAATATAGTTATATTTTAGAAATAGTGGCTACATTTCTCGGCATGAAACATGGACATACAATGGTTGTAAAATTGAAATTGTGAATTGTTATAAATATTTGGGTCTGGTTTTCAGCACCAGGCTATCCTTTTCAAAAGCTGTTGGTGAGGTGTCAGTTAAAGCAAGGAAAGGGGTTATTGACATTTTTAGAACCCTCTGGAAACTAGGTGATTTTTCAGTTGATATTTGTCTTAGATTATTTGATTCACAGATAAGACCTATTCTTTTGTATGGTTTGAAATCTGGGGCATGGCTTACTTTTCTATAGGGGAGAAAGTACACACGTTTGCCTTAAAAAAGCTG
>CM060344.1:23950469-23957969 GCA_030674155.1 Stramonita haemastoma | reverse complement strand
ATGTGATGGCGGTTTATCATATGTGACAGTGGAGCAGTACAGTGGAGCAGTAGTGGACAGGGGACGGGATAGCCTAGTGGCCAGAACATTGCGCTGGCAATTTGACAACCCGAGTTCGATTCCCATTGGAGGGGATTTTTCCCCTGGAGTTAACATCAGTGATGACTCCACTCTCCCTAAAAGTCCTTCGGATGAGATTGTAAACCGAAGCCCCGTGTGCGAACGCACGCGGAACATCTTGCACACACGTTAAATCCTGTTCCGCTTTTCGTAAGAGTAGGCCATTGTGTGCCGGTGGGAACAGATGACAAGATTTACACAACTGCATACACACGGGTACTGGATGAAAAAAGCACATCAGTGCTTATTCTATTATCCTCGATTAAAAAAAAAAGTATAGAAGGTAAAAAGAAGAGGGCCCAGAACTGATTCCTGACAGACACACATTCCAGTATGGTAGGCGTTGATTGAATCTTGGTTTACTGAAACTGTATGAAGTCGTGGGTTTGAATCTTGGCGATGGTGTCTGGCGAATTAAGGGGGGGGGGGGGGATTTTTACCATCTTCCAGGTCAGGTTAAGCGCAGATCTGCCAGTGCCATCGTCATTCCCTTCGTGTATATACACATGCAGAAGATCAAACGTGCATGTTAAAGATCCTGTAATTCATGTCAGCATTTGGTGGGTACGTTACGGAAACACGAACATACACACCCAGCATACATCCCTGAATGCAGCTACCTTCATGGGGGCAAAAACAGTCGTATACACACAACCTTACCAGTGCTGAACCCCGGAGCGGTAGCCGAGGAACATAAAAGAAACTCCCCGAGTCACATTTTACATGCTTACAACTAACTACTACTGCACGAAAATGTCATGAACGAAAATACAAAAAAATACAGAACTGAAATATAAACAAGAAATGTAAATGAAAAAAAAAGACACAAACGCACAAAGAAGCAATTATTTTGCTGAGTCCAAGGGGGAAAACTTCGTTTATTACAGCTGGCTTGTAGTAGTATTCTCCCCTTACACTTATTTTTTTTTTTGTTGACTTTCCTCGGCTAGAGCTCTGAGGTTCACCAAAGAGGAAATTGTGCCTATGTCACCGTTTTCACCCACCATGAAGAGACAGCCGCATTCCGAGTTCGGGGTTGGTGTTTAAACACCACACATGTGTGCACCCCCCCCCTCCCCCCCCCCAAGTTGTCATCTGTTCCTACCGGTACGAAATGGTCTACTCTTTTAAAAGGTGGAACTGGTTTTTAACGTGCGTGCAAGATGTTCTGCGTGCGTTCGCACATGGGACCTCGGGTTTATAGTCTCATCCGAAAGAATAAGCCATATATTTTACACACGCGAGAAGGACCACTTCCTCACAGAACTATACTACTTATCAGTTGTATTCTAAAACCGTATGAAGATAGTGCAGTGAAGATTGAACAAAAATCTACTTATCAAATAATTTAGTTTCAATTCTCAGTTCTATCAGTCTGCTGATATGGATAGATGCTTGGCAAACAAAAATGAATAATAAAACAATACATGCACGTGCATGTGTACACAGAAAACACCCTTGCACAAACATACTCGTGTACGTGGACACATACACAAGCATGGCACTTACATGCACTCATGCACACAAAATTGTGACGCTCCACCACATAATGAGTCGCACTGCACCTGAGGTCAGTTTTTAGGTATTGACATGTTATTAATCTGCAATAAAATGGCTATACAATACAAAAAACAGATAGAAAATCGGACAATTCTATGAAAAGTTATTGCAACTTAAAACGAAAGACTGCAGGAAATGACAAAATGAGAAATTGACAAGTTTAGCATCGTAATAGGTGGTCAGAATGAAGGCTTGGGTATTTTTAAAACACGGTTAAAGGCAAAAGACAACACAATTATGCCTTGATATTTTACTACAAGGTAGAGTAATGGCTATAGTTTTATGATGAATCAAAATCGCAAAATCAACAACTTGACCCCAACCTGCCTAGCAGAAAAGTGGGTCAGATGCAAAGCGACTCATTTCGGGGTGGAGCGTCACAATTATAAGATGCATGACACAAAACTTCAGACATTACTTTCCTTGATGTTTGTATCATATAATTATAATGATTTAAGGAAAAACTTTTTATATAATGTTAAAAATAAAAAGAATAAATCACATAATTAATATCTAAGAGAATGTAAGTTTTTTTTTTTAACAATGAAGACTATCTGTTGGATATAATTAAATATGTGCACACTTCTTTTTCCAGAAGAGCGAGAACATAGACAAATTTATAAAAAATCTACATATTTCAGGACATATTAAATAGTTTATGTTTTGTGTCAAATAAGTCTGTTCCGACTTAATTCGAGTTTTCTAATTATGATTATAATAATAAAGAGGGTAAAGGACTGGTGTTCCCACCTTAATGCTGCTTAACCTTAGCATGGGGAAAGCGAGGGCTCTGACCACTGAGTTATCCATCCCATCTCCTACACACACTTACCTGGCTCCAATGTAGAAACACTTGATGATAGGAATGATGATGGCTCCGGTTCCTATACCCAGAAGTACCAAGGAAAAAATGACCAGCCCGAGACTCCTGAAAATGAACAACAACAAAAACTCCAACATGAACACCTTTTCAGAAAAGAAGGAGAAGAAGAGAGAATTGCCAAGAAGAATTGTGAAGAAGAAGAAGAAAGAAGAATTGCAAAGAAGATGAAGGAGAAGTAGACGAATTGCAAAGAAGAAGAAGACTTGCAAAGAAGAAGAAGAATTGTGAAGAAGATGAAGGAGAAGAAGAAGAAGGAGGAGAAGAACAAGACGAAGAAGAAGGAGAAGGAGGAGGAGGAGGGGAATGTAAAGAATGCGAAGAATGCAAAGAATGCGAAGAATGCGAAGAATGCGAAGAATGGAAGAAGAGAAGAAGAAGAGAAGAAGAAGAAGAAGAAGAAGAAGAAGAAGAAGAGAAGAAGAAGAAGAAGAAGAACAACAACAACAACAAACAACAACAACAACAACAAGACAAAAACCTGCAAAACTACCCTCCCCACCCCTGGGATAACTAGCTAACAGTACAGCTTCATGCTTATTTTGCTTCTGGGGCGTTTGTGGTTTTGTTTGGTTGTACAGCTGTTGAATGATACAGCTTCATGCTTATTTTGCTTCTAGGGCGTCTGTGGCGTTTGTTGTATGATTTTCTTGTCGATAAGCGGATTGTTGTTGTTGTTGTTGTTGTTGTTCTTGTTCTTGTTGTCTCTCGGCTAGACCTCCGAGTTTCACCAGTGCTGAATTTTTTGCGTATGCAACAGTGTTTTTGCCACCATCAAGGCAGTCACATTCCGCCTTCGGGGACGAGTAAGTCTAAACATGACTCCAGTGTGCATGCGGTTTTCCTTTATCTTATTTTATTATCATTATTTTTATTTTTTTTAGATTATTCAATCAGTTCTTATTTACCCGTTCCTACCACAGTGCAATCGTCCTCTCTTTCGAAAAGCGGAACTGGTTAAAATGTGTAAGCAAAGTGTTAGGTAAAGGTAAAGGTGTCCTATAACCTGTGTGGTAGTAGAGGAGCGAAGCATCAGAGACCTCAGCTTCTCTAGGGGCCAGCATGTTGAGAGTGGCGCCCATCTCCTCTCCCTTGCTGCTTTACCTTCCCTGACCCTAAAGAGGGCAGGTACCCATTGACAGCTGGGTGATAGGTAAATAGATGAATAAATAGATGAACAAATAGATGAATAAATAACTTAAATAACTACGTAAATAGATAAAAAAGTAAACAAACCCGTTCATTCAGTACACTCTACACCTGCACCCCACGCAGTTACCCGGGTGAAACTTACCCTTCAACAAAGGGCAGGAGAGGGGTAGGCCCCAACAGTAACAGCCCCACGGCGTCTAACCCAGAGCCAAACACCAGCAAGGAATAACTGATGTTCTGTTAGAACAAACACAGCAAACAACATAATAAATGTCCATTTTGTTTTGTTTGGATGCTTTGTTATTCCAGACATTCAGGAATATTTTTTTTTGCTGGGAGAGAGAGAGAGAGAGAGAGAGAGGGGAGAGAGAGAGAGAGAGAGAGAGAGAGAGAGGAGAGAGAGAAGAGAGAGAGAGAGAGAGAGAGAGAGACAGACAGAAGACAGAAGACAGACAGACAGACAGACAGACAGAAGACAGACAGAGACAGGACAGAGACAGAAGAGCGACAGAGAAGAGACAGACGAGAGACAGAGAAGAGACAGGAGAGAGACAAGAGACAGAGACAGACAGACAGACAGACAGAAGACAGACAGACAGACAGAAGAGACAGACAGAGAGACGAGAAGAGAAGAGAGAGAGAGAAGAGAGAGAGAAGAGAAGAGAAGAAGAAGAAGACAGACAGGAAGACAAGACAAAAGACAGACAGACGAGAGACAAAAGAGAAAGAAAAAAAGAGGAAGAGAAAAAGAGAAGAGGAAGAGAGAAGGAAGAAAAAGGAAAAGAAGAGAGAAGAAAAAAGAACAAAAGGGAAGAAAAAAAAAAGGGAAAAAGAAAAAGGAGAAAGATAAAGAAAAAGGGAGAAAAAGTAAAGGAAAGAAAAAAGAAGAAAAAGGAAAAAGAAGGAAGAAAAAAGAATACAAAAAAATCCATCCAAAATCTCTCTCTCTCTCTCTCTCTCTCTCTCTCTCTCTCTCTCTCTCTCTCTCTCTCTCTCCTCTCTCTCTCTCTCTCTCTCTCTCTCTCTCTCTCTCTCTCTCTCTCTCTCTCTCTCTCTCCATCTGCCTATGGAATTCAACATGTATTTGACATAAAATAAGAAGTATAAAGAAAATGTAGAAAGCGGTGAAAGTGTAGTAAAGAACATGGAAGTTATAGAAAAATGTCAGTGGTATGAAGAATATGCTTGTGTTTTTTCTCAGCAGATGAATAGCGAAGTTGTGTTACAGACACTGCATCATGCTATAAGTCTTATCGAAGATGATATAGACGCTGCTTTAGAAATGTTCAACTCTTGCATTAAAAGGCAAGCTGAACCATTCAAAAAAAGGATCAAGATAAATGATAAATGCAGAATGTTGATTGGTATGACCAAGAATGTACAAATTCTAAAAGAACTGCAAGAAAATTGTCGAGGAAATATCGGAAAACCCCGACAGAGGAAAATTGTAATCATTACTTTAAAGCACGAAAAGATTATAAATGCATGCTTAAAAATAAAAAGAAAGCGTATAATGAAAATCTTGTTAAATCTCTTGTTTCCTCTGTGAATAATCAGCGTGAATTTTGGAAAAGTGTGCGCAAGATATCAGGGAAGAAATTGTTAACCAGCTAATAGTATTTCAGTTAGTGATTGGTTACATCATTTTAAACATTTGCTCGAGAGAAAAACCATAGATGTAAATGATTGTGCAGACGAAAATGAAGTCGATGACATTCCTGATGATACAAGTTTCTTGGATCAACCTATCAGAAGAGAGGAAATATTGCTAGTAATTAGAAGACTACAGAATAACAAGTCTGCCAGACCAGATGGGATTATAGGGGAACTGCTTAAGAATGCAGGAAATTCTGTGTAGATTTTTTTCTTGAATTTTTTAATGCACTTTTTGACAAAGGAGTTTTTCCCAAGTTATGGACAGATTCGATTATACTGCCATTGTTCAAAAAAGGTTCGACAAATGACCCAGGAAATTAAGAGGCATTTTATTGTGTGATGTTAGTAGTAAGTTGTATAGTTCAATAATTAATGGTAGAATACAAGAATGGGTTGAACAAAATAATATCACTGGTGAACATCAAGCAGGCTTTAATAAAGGTTACTATACAGTTGATCACATGTTTACACTTATGGCAATAATACAGAAACAGTTCACATTAAATCGAAAATTATATGTAGCTTTCATAGATTTTGAAAAGGCATTCGACTCTGTCTCAAAAACTTATTATGGCCAATCTGCAAAATTCTAGAACAAAGGGTAAACTATTTAGTTGTATCAAAAGTATGTATTGCAATGTAAAGGCAAAGAATAGATGTGGTGCTTATTTTACTGATTATATCACTTGCACAAGAGGAGTTAAAAGGGTGATGTTTGTAGTCCTGTCCTTTTTTCCTTATTTTTTAATGAACTAGCTAAATATATAATACACGGTAGAAGACACGGTGCAACACTCACCCCTGATGTTACAGAATTGTGCATTTCGTTACTAGCAGATGATATAGATCTCATATCTGAAACACCAATAGGTCTTTAAACTCAGTTGAACAATCTTAGTCAAACAGCAGCCAAGCTTCAGCTTAGGGTAAATATGAATAAGAGCAACATAGTAGTCTTTAGAAAGTGTGGATATCTTGCAGCAAGGGAAAAAAATGGGTGTTTAATGGGGAGGAAATGGCTATTGTAACCTGTTACAAATATCTTGGCAAAAAATTTTCTACAATGCTTAGTTTTACCGCTGCTTGTGAAGATCTTGCCAGCAAAGCAAAGAATGCTTTATGTTTATTTTAAGGAAAATGTATGCAATAAATAATAATTCTCTGCAAGTCCTTCTGAAGATTTTTGACACACAGGTTGTACCAATAATATTATATGGAGCTAACCAGCCGCCATGGCGCAGTGGTTAGCGCCTTGGATTCCGGACTGGAAGGTCGCGGGTTCGAATCCCATAAGTCATAGGAATTTTTTCGGGCTCCGGCCGGCTCCTACCCAGAGTGAGTGTGCTGTAGGCTCAGTGGGGAGACTGGGACCACACAGTCGAGCTTCATCCACTTTACCGATGCGAGTTTGAGAGTGTTGCTCAAATTACCTGGCCAACACTGCAGGTGTCTGTGTCTCTCGGGCCTGGTTGACGCCGGGATATATTATGACAGTAAGCGTAGAGAACAACCCTGTCAAGTAGTCTCAAAGCGGATGCACCTCCACAGCAGCATCATTACATCATCCTCATTACCATTGATCATCGTGCAATAATAAAAATTGCCTCTGATTCGGTGGCCTCCGTTGATCTGGTCTCATGGTGACCTCAGATTCGGTTTCCCCATACGCTTCTGTGCCTGTGGTGAATTTGTTCAAAACCTTTGGGGTTGGAGGTTCGCGGGGAGGCTGTCGTTGGAGGGACGTTGTGGTGGTCGCCACCTTGGGTGGGTGGCTCACTCAGTCTGGCTCCGCGACTGAGCTAATACTGTCGTTAGTAGGGGGCTTAGTAGGTGGTGCCCTGCGTATGTTAGCTCAGAACAGGCACCACTGAACACCACCAAAGTGACCCAGCAGAAGTGCAGGGCCCCTCTGGCTGGTGGCCCGCGGTGGCCTAATATTGATGGGATCCCTGTGGACTCCCGACCCCGGGGGTGAAGCACAACGAATCTGGGTATGGCTGTGGCGGGGAGATTGAAATGAGCGGTGTGGGAACAGCAGTACGGGAGCTCACAGAAGACGAGGCAGCAAAAAAACAAAACAAACAAACAAACAAAATTTTATGGAGCTGAAGTATGGGGACTAAATAAAGCTG
>CM060344.1:23935469-23945469 GCA_030674155.1 Stramonita haemastoma | reverse complement strand
ACTGTGTTCGGTCAAAAAACTCATTATCCAGAGGATAGGACGAAGACATACGTTTATAGAGAGTAATTTAAGTTCTAGGAGATGGGGCTGAATGGTATTAAAGGCAGAGGAAATGTCTACAAAAAGTGTACGAACAAAAGAGTCAGGTATTTCTGGGTGAGAGTAGGCATTGTGCAGCGAGGTAATAGTAGCATCATTTGTACTTCTATTGGCTTTGTAAGCAAATTGTAGAGGATCTAGATATGAGAAAGTGGAGAAAAGAAGCTGCTTCAGAATGATTCTTTCAAAGCATTTCATTACTATTGGGGTGAGAGCTACTGGTCTGTAATCATTTAAAGATTTGGGGTGGTTATTTTTCGGAACAGGACAGATTATTGATTTTTTCCAGAGACTAGGTACATGGCACACTTTTAAAGACATAGTAAACAATCACTAAAAACATGACACAGCTGTTCTGCACAGGATTTTAAAAGCCGCCCACCAATACCATCCACACCCACAGCCTTCCTCACAAGCAATGCTTTAAATGCTGATTTCACATCTTTAAAGTCAACAATAAAATCTTCATCATCTGAATCATTATCACAGATATTTTTCCCAGGTTAAAATGAATAGATTCAAGCTCGTGTTTATTATCTTCACGCTCAAGGCGGCAATAAAAAATCATTAAGTTTGTCAGAAAAAGCTTTTTGTTCCTCTAATGGCATTGACTGTCTATCGCAAGAACAGCACTGCACTGGACCCCAGACAGCAAGAGAAAGAGAGGAAGACCAAGAACAACATGGAGGAGGACAATGGAATGTGAGATGGAAGCCATGCAGCACTCTTGGAGTTCATTGACCAGGCTGGCCCAGGATAGGCAGGGGTGGAAAGTCTTTGTTGCTACCCTACACACCACTGGGTGTAAGGGATGATGATGAATGGCATTGACAGTGCTGATTTTTTTACGTTTGCCTGCCCTGAAAGTATCTTCAGCCCCCTCCATGCATTGGCCAGATGACCCCTTTTAAACTGTTCTTCAACTTTCCCTTTGTACGATTTTTTACCCTCCCGAATTTCGTTTTAGAGTTTCTTTTGAATGGCTCTGCAAGCCATTTTATCACCGCTCTGAAAAGCTACATTCGATAACGACTGCAACGCTCTAACCACTAGGCTATCCACCTGTCTCCGGGTATACATATAAATGCTGACAATAAAATTCACGTGCACATGTTGCTTGTGAGCGAGACTTCACAGACACACTAGATCAAGGCATAGCATGCGTTTTTGTATGTGTCAATTACATTATACAGCAAACTTTTAATATATTTATTATTTTAAAAAAAAACGACGACAACAACAACAACAAGATGTTTGAGAGAGAGAGAGCGAGTGATAGATAGACAGACAGACAGACAGACAGAGAGAGAAACAGAAACAGAGACAGACAGACAGAGACAGAGAAAGACAGACATACAAGAGACGACACACACACACACACACACACACACACACACACACACACACACACACACACACACACCACCACCACACAACACACACACGATAGACTTATGACACCAGCCAGCCAGCCAGCCAGCATGACAACAGACGGACAGACTTCACGGAAGGTAGGCATCAGAAGAAGGTGACGAGGGTCAGAATCATCAGCAACGCCCGGAGATGAAGAAAGGCAGCCCGAACCCTCCTAACTGTACAGGATCCAGCCACGCCCAACAGTTTTAGTCACACATACACACACATATACAACACATATACACACACATATACACACACACATGCACACACACACACACATGCAACAACACACACATGCACACACACACATGCACACACATACACATGCACACACATACACACATGCACACACATACACACATGCACACACACATACACACATGCACACACACATACACACATGCACACACACACATATACACACACAATACACACACATACACACAACATATACACACACATATACACACATACACACACACATGACCACACAACACACACACAACACACCACACAACACACACACACACACACACACACGCCACACACACACACACACACACACACACACACACACGCACAGACTCGTGCACGCACATACACACATGCACGCACGCGCGCGCGCACGCACACACAACAAACACACACACACACACACACACACACACACACACACACACACACACCACACACACACACCAATTTCTTTTTAAACAACAGCAATACCTACAAGTAAAAAAATCGGCAGTAGTAATTACTAAAATAGAACCTCCTCCCTCTCCCCCCCCCCTCATTTAGGTAGCCATATTCTGACTTCGGGATGGTGTCCAAACATGATATTATACTGAGTGCTTGCGTTTTTTGAAAAAAAAAATTCATCCGTTCCTACCGGCACGAAATGGCCTACTCTTGTGAAAGGTGGAACAAATTGTTAACGTGTGAGCAAGATGTACTTACTGCGTGCATACGCACACGGGCCTCGGTTTATAGTCTCATCCGAAGAGCTTTGACATTCAGTGTTTTTTTTTCTCATCACACTGGAATGAAAGGGCAAGGCTGGGAATCGAACTCAGGACATCATGCACAGTTTTTTTGTTAGGCCTATGAACACAGAACATTTTGTGCGCATGCTAAAACCCGTTCTGCTATTGGGAAGAGTAGGCCATTGTGTGCTGACGGGAATGGATGACAACATTTACAAAACTGCATACACACGGGGACTGAGTGTAAAAAACACGCGAGAGCTTATTCCATTATCTTCAAAGTAAAAGAATAAGAACAAAAATGCAATACAGTTAACCATAATTATTCATAGTCTAGCGATGAGTCATTCACAATCACGTGAGATGCAGGCGTGTGGATCTTGCCTGTGATGCTTGTATGTTGCCAGAGTAAAGCCACCTCTTTTGTGCTCACCAAATATCTTCGAATTATCAGGTCAATTCGTTCCATTATATTCATCTTTTGTATTGTTCATAGTTTATACAAGGCTGAGTCCTATCAGTGACTTTATTTCAGCCAGGTTCTGAGTCGCTATTCAGATTGACAAATCAAAAACACCGGCTTTCAGCCCGGAGACAGAACCATCCAAACAATGACCACACAGCACAGTGACCTTAAGCCTTCAGCTAGTAATATGGAGCATGACCCTAGCCTAGAGGATAAATTAGAGGGGAGATTGCAAGATGTGGCACAGAAACTAGATGAAAAGTGGGAGAAGAGGTACGAAAATTTCGAACATCTCTTGAGAACCTCTCTCAAACGTAAAAGAAAATCAAGCGAGAGCGATTCCGAGAGGAAGGCGAAACATCATAAAGTCGAATTTGACAACTATGATGTTTTAGTCTTGCAAGAAGATGAGGAGGAGCTCGAACTCCAACAATGCAAGAGGGCTCTCATGGAAAGGCAGGATTCCTGTCGCAAAGCCCCCAATGAGTTAGACAGGGGGAGGTTGTTTGACAAAATGGAACAAGAGGTGCTGGATGAAAAAGTAAGCCACAGACTCTCGACTTTGATCAATAGTAATTTACCTGGAAACTAGGTGAGAAGGTTCAAAAAGACAACTTTGAGGCACACAATAGCCTGGAGAATTGCAACAAATTAGTTACTCCTTTATTAAACGAAGAAGTCTGGGCCAAACTTTCCTCGGAACAAAGAAAAGCTGACCCCAAGCTTGGGCACACACAACGTGCTATAATCAAGGCTACAATGGCCATCACTGGCGTAGCAGACCTGAACAAAGCAGCGCAACTGTCCACCAGTTCAATTTGGAACTGCACGGATGTATTGGTTGCTAGGGCACGTCACACACGAACTATGTGCCCTCCTGTCAATACCCGTCTGTGCGATGAGTTGGTAGAAATAACGGAGAATTTGTTTGGTGACAATCTTGCTGCCTCCCTGAAAAATATCAACAAAATGGATAGAATAGGCTACAGGGCCATGTCAGGAAGAAGGAAGGGAAATAACCCCAAATTTGGTCACTTCCAGTACAACGGCAATGGGGGAACAAAAAGGGATCTTTTTTATGGGCACAGTCAAACAAACACTTCCCAGCAGACGCAGGGGCTATCAGAACCCCAGACAGTCCTAAGGCCAGCGCTACAACAACTCCCCCAAAGGGCACAGCCAGAGGAACAGCAGGGAACTCAGGGAACAGAGGGAACTCAGGCTCAGTAACTGAGGTAAGTGAATTTGATGCACAGATATCAAACATTGTACATGTGCTGGAAGAAGAGTCAGAACAATTTGAAGCAGGCAGATTAGCTCAATTTACAGCTGAATGGGCCTCGCTGACATCAGATAGTGAAATCTTGAAAATGGTGACAGGTGCTGAAATAGAAACTGACTGTAAAATTGAGGAGTTAGCTATTCTATCAAATCCATGGTCGCATTCATCAAGAATGAATGTAGCTTAGGTGGCTGTTATTGATGAAGAAATAAACAAATTGATCAGAAAAAAGGTAATCACACCATGTGAACACACTCAAGGTGAAGTGTTGTCACCAATCTTCACTTGGCAGAAAAAAGATGGATTACATAGAATGACCTTGAGCTTAAAAAGTCTTAATGAAGAAGTCACCTATCACCATTTTAAGATGGACACTTTGGCCACAGCCTTGGCTTTGGTAAGCAAAAACTGTTTCATGGCCTCCTTGGACTTGAAAGATGCTTACTACTCAGTGCCAATACACAAGGAACACCGAAAGCTGTTGACGTTAGAATGGAAAGGAGGTATTTATGAATTTAATGCACTTCCAAATGGATTAGCACTGGCACTACGGTTGTTCACAAAACTTATGAAGCCAGTTTTTGCTACCTTAAGACAGAAAGGGCATACCTCCACAGTTTTCTTGGATGATTCTTTGCTTACTGGCACGACAAAGGCACAGTGCCAGGATAGTGTCAGGGAGACACTGGACACATTGCGTAAATTGGGGTTCATTGTACATCCGACAAAGTCGGTTTTTCAGCCCACCACTAAGATTCAGTATCTAGGAGTCATCATTGACTCATTCTCAATGACTGTCACTTTGACCCAGAAAGGAAAGAAAATATCATCCTAAGCTGCAAGAGATTGATTAAATCATTCAATATTTCAATAAGAGAATTAGCCAAAATTGTCTCCACAAGTTGAGCATGTGATATACTGATGGTAAAGCGGCAGCCCCTCCTTCAGTCTGCATTGGTTAAAATCACCCAGGATAAAAGAAGGAGAGTCAGGAGATGTGGAAGAGAGTTCACGGATGACGTCGGCAACTGTGCTGGCTGCTACCTTTGTGTCTGCACCAGGGTGTATGTACAGAACTGTGATAAAAATCTGATGAAATTCTCTAGGTAAATAAAATGGGCGTACAGCAAGGCTGACACTATATCCAGATGGATTAAAACTGTGTTAAGGTTAGCAGGAGTGAATATCAACCAGTTTTCTGCTCACAGCACCAGAGCAGCAAGCACATCGGCAGCATTCAACAGAGATGTGCCTATTGACTGCATAATGAGAGCAGCTGGATGGTCCCCTAGAACACCTTTGTGAAATTCTACTGCAAACCGGTTGTAAAGAGGACTTTGGGACAGTCAGTGCTGGACAATTTTGTGAATAAGCAGTAAAACTGACATTTGGTCAAACAGGACCCAGAGAAGGTAGGTGGAAGTGTTGGCTGTCTTTTGATCTAGCTGGACCCAGGGGAGGTAACTAACTTATTGAAGGCCATTTATCAATAGTTTGAACTTATCTTGTGGTTACTTGGTGTTGGTAGTTATTAACATTGACCATTGATGCTTATCAGCTAGTGATTTTAATTATTGAGAGGACTGTTTCAGCTCTCATGACCTCTAACTCTGAAGTCTCACGTGATTGTGAATGACTCATCACTAGACGATGAATAATTTATGAATTTAATGAGACTTACCTGTAAGTTGAGGTTAAATTGGGATTATTTAGAGTCTAGAGATGGGGAATAAGCAATTACGTACCCACCCATCTCGGCTCTTAATGATCCTTCTTTACCCGCCCAGGTATTGCCAGTTAAATTTATATTAGAGGTCACTCCGTCTAAATACTGGCAAGATGCGCGCGCATGGCATCTCACGTAATTGCTCATTCCCCATCCCTAGACTCTAAATAATCCCAATTTAACCTCAACTTCAGGTAAGTCTCGTTAAATTCATAAATTATTGCCACCTTTCCTCTGAACTGAAGAAATAAACAAGTAAACGAATAGACTAAATAATAAATAAAAAGTTTCAAAATCAATACACACATGGATGAATGAATGAATTAATGAATGAATGAATAAGTGAATGAATGAATGAATGAATGATGAATGAATGAATGAATGAATGAAACCGAAGGGAAAGCAGAAATTCACCTCATAAAGCACCCCTCCCAGCAGTGGACCAAGCATGTACCCCACTCCCGTAAACACTTCCAGTGCTCCCTGTCTCAAAACATAGACAATCAATATAAATTATATATATATATATATTATATATATATAGTGTGAGAAAAACAAGTGCAGGTAACGAGTTACAACTTCATTTTCATCATAAAATTGATGTTTTTCAAGATTAAAAACAAAACAAAACAAATTTATAAGATTAAAGTCTTTGAAGGCAGCATTTGTGGAATTATTGAGTGAGGACCATGCTTTGAGCCTGACCTGACTTGAGTTTCGGCCCCTGGTTGAGCACTCTTCAGAGGTCCTGGCAGTGATTGCAACCTCACTCAACTTCTGTGGTAAGAGCAAGACACCTTTTAGAATTCAGAAGTGTCCATTGCAGCCCCAGGAATAGGTAAATATTCCCGTGGCCTGCCACTGCTGCGAGTAAAAGATGAAAATAGAAAGAGAAAGAAAATATGTTTTTTAAAAAATGTAAAAAAACAAACCCTGAATATAGAAGAAAAAAAGACCCAGTGAATCTCTGTGCCTTATGTTCAGGGATGCTTTATAAGGAAGGATGCAAGGGAGATCATATATATACACATATAATAATATTATATATATATATATTATATATATATATATATATATGTATGTATGTAATATATATATATATATATATAATATATATATATATATATATATACATACATACATACATACATACATAATATATATAGAGAGAGGGACCATCAGTTAATCTATTGAAATATATTTATATCTATATACATATAATATCATATTTACATGCATATCGATCTCTCTCTTTATTATATATATATATATATATATATATATATATATATATATATATATATATATATATATATATATATATATACTGATATGTATATGTACACACACACATATATAATATAGTAGATAGATAGATAGACAGACAGACAGACAGATAGATAGATAGATAGATAGATAGACAGATAGATAGATAGATAGATAGATAGATAGATAGATAGATAGATAGATAGATAGATAGATAGATAGATATATAGATAGATAGATAGGTAGATAGAATAGTTCACAGACAGATAGATAGACAGACAGACAGACAGACAGAGAGATATATAGATATATAGATAGACTTAATGGTGGGAGAGAGAGAGAGAGAGAGAGAGAGAGAGAGAGAGAGAGAGAGAGAGAGAGAGAGAGAGAGAGAGAGAGAGAGAGAGAGAGAGAGAGAGAGAGAGAGAGAAGAGACAGAGACAGAGACAGAGACAGAGAGAGAGAGAGAGAGAGAGAGAGAGAGAGAGAGAGAGAGAGAGAGAGAGAGAGAGAGAGAGAGAGAGAGAGAGAGAGAGAGAGAGAGAGAGAGAGAGAGAGAGAGAGGAAAGAAGAATGAGGAAAGGAGAAAGAAGAGAAAGAGAGAGAGAGGAGAGAAAGAGAAGAAGAAGAAGAAGAAGAAGAAGAAGAGAAGAAGAAGAAGAAGAGAAGAAGAAGAGAGAGTCGAACCCACGACTCTATGGACCCACAGATTGGAGTCGAACGGTCTTAACCACTCGGCTATAGCGTCCATCCTAGGGAAATAATAGTGAGATATCACAGTAGTGTTGAGGAATAACGAACACCACAGAATGCAGTATTCTAGATAACATCCCCAGGTTTGTTAAGCTAAGGAACGCTCAAACATCCAACACAACACAAAAGTAAACCCAAAGACCAAAGCACCAGACTCTTAACGGTAGGTAGCACGTCCTTTTCACACTGACAGGTTGGAAGTACAAGTTTCGAAATGCCTTCCCGAACTGCGAGGTTGAAAAGGACAGTTTGCCAGCCACCATGGCACAGTGGTTAGCGCCTTAGGTTAAGGACTGGAGGGTTGAGGGTTTGAATCCCATAGGAGTCACATTGTTTTTTATTTTCGGACTCCGACCAGCTCCTACCCAGAGTGAGTGTGCTATGGGTTCATTCAGAAGACTGGGACCACACAGTCGAGCTTTCATCCACTTTACGGATGCGAGTTTGAGAGCGTCGCTCAAATTTCTTGACCAAAGTGCAGGTGTCTGCATCTCTCAGGTCCTGTCAACACCAGGGAATTAATTATCAACAAAGAACATGCATCTATATAGTCAGAATTGTTACATTTATTTTTATTATTTGCTTATTCTTCTATACCGAGGATAGTGGAATAAGCACTCATGTACTTTTTTGACATCAAGTCTTCGTGTGTATGCAAGTTTTGTAAATGTCATCTGTTCCCAACCGCACACAATGGCCTACTCTTACGAAAAGCGGAACAGGACTTAACGTGCGTGCAAGATGCTCAGCATGCATTCGCACACAGGGCCTCCGTTTATAGTCTCATCCGAAGGCATCATCCTTATCATCGTCATTTGACCATCATGCAATAAAAGAAAGTCGTATCTGATTCGGTGGTTCTTAGAAAATGAGGCAGCAAAATCAAAACAAAACAAAAAAAAACACACAAAAAATAGCAGTTTGTGGCCTGATTAATCCTTTCAAAGCATGATTATGGTCAAGAACGTCCAACAGTCTCAGACAGCAGACCAGCTGCAGGCTAGGCAGCCAGACCAGCAGTGGCGGCGGCGTCACTCACGAAGACGATGGAGATGGAGTCTGGAAACTCGTTGGCCACCAGGGTGAAGCTGGAGGTGATGAAGGCAGAGGCCCCCACAGCCATCAGGCACCGCAGCACGAACGACAGCACCGTGAACGCCAGGCCTGCTGGAGCCAGGTACAGCGTGCTGCAAGCAACAAGTCAGCTATGTACAGCCTGCTGCAAGCAACAAGTCAGCTATATACAGCCTGCTACAAGCAACAAGTCAGCTATATACAGCCTGCTGCAAGCAACGAGTCAGGTATATACAGCATGCTGCAAGCAACAAGTCAAGTATATACAGCCTGCTGCAAGCAACAATTTTAGTTTTGTCAGTATTTACGCTCAACTTCATCTCCTCACAGCATTTATGTAATACATTTAGTTGATTTTGTAAGCCATGTGGACTTGATGACAATAAAGCCACATCATCAGCAAAAAGCAATATAAATCATTCCAAAAAGTCTGGCAGAATCTGGATACCATGCTTACCTTTAGCGCTCATATGGTCAGATAACTGATTTATAAATACAGAGAACAATGTAGGGCTTAACACGCAGCCTTGCCGTACTCCAACAGGACAGTGAAAAAATTCTGTAAATTCATCATTTGCAGGCACACATGACAACAATGAAGAATACATTGATTTTAAGCACATCATAAACCTCCCTTTCACACCTTGTTTTTTCATACATTCCAAAAGTTTTCCATGTTGTACAGAGTCAAATGCTTTCCTGAAATCCACAAAAGCAACATAATTTTTTTTCCCCTTTTTTTTGAATACATTTCTGAATAACTTCATATAAGTTAAATATCTGGTCGATAGTTGAATAGCCTTTACGGAAACCTGCCTGAGTTTCCGAAATCATATTATTATTTTCTAACCATTTGTGACGCTCCACCACATAATGAGCCGGAGTGCACCTGAGGTCAATTTTAAGTTATTGACATGTTATTAATGTGCAAT
>CM060344.1:23922969-23932969 GCA_030674155.1 Stramonita haemastoma | reverse complement strand
TGAGTGGTCAGTTAGCAGAGGGATCAACAACAACAATCAACAACAACAACAATGTTGATCATCTGGACATAGACAGCAGTGAGTGGTCAGTTAGCAGAGGGATCAACAACAACAACAACAACAACAACAACAATGTGGACCATCTGGACATAGACAGCAGTGAGTGGTCAGTTAGCAGAGGGATCAACAACAACAAACAGGGAATGAACAAGCACACACACAAATATACACACATGCATACATGCATGCATACATATGTAACAGATTGGACATATTTGGTGTCCCATCTCTGCACAGCTTCTCTGGTGGGTACAGTAGCCAGTTAGGAAGTGACCTTTAAAAAGAGGCTGCATAAGTTCTACCGTCACCATGAAGGCAAAGAGTATGCAATGGAGGGTTTTCGACCACCACCAAGGAAACAGAGCATCGCACAATTCGCAGGCGTGTCCCGATTTAGTAACACAACGCTGCAACAGGGCTCTGATCGGACGGGAGGCAATCTACTTACCACCCATCACACATACATACATACATACATACATACATACAACATACATACATACATACATACATACATACATACATACATACATACATACATACATACATACATACATACATACATACATACATACATACATACATACATACATACATACATACATACATTACATACATACATACATACATACATACATACATACATACATCTACATACATACATACATACATACATACATACATCATACATACATTACATACATACATACATACATACATACATTACATATACATACATTACATACATACATACATACATACATACATACATACATACATACATACATACATACATACATACATACATACATACATACATACATACATAACATAAGCATAAGGCATAAGGCACGGACAGGTCTGCATTTAAAAGTTGACTTGCGCGATCGTAAAAAAACCCACTCTTAATTTACCACATAGGCCACCGAGATTCGAACCCACGACTTCATAGACCCATAGGAATGAAGTCAAACGACCTTAACCACTCGGCTATGGGGTCCTTCGACCCCCCCCCCCCACCACCACCACACACTCCAGCTAAATTTGACATCTTCAGAAAACAAACTACCATAAACCAAGAAAATATAGACAGACTGGAGATCCTGAACTAAATTTATAGATTCATGTGACATTTTTTTTCTCTCGGTCCATTTAATCCTATAATTTATGATCAGTTGAACCACATGGTCTTATTATGGTTGGCTCCACGTTAAATCAGGTCAACCAATGAAGTCAGGAGTGAAGTTGGATACCATAGACATGTGCTCATTCTTTTATTTATCTCGTTAGCTACACGATACGTGCACGTAGACGCACGCACAACACACACACACGCGCACGCGCGTGCACCACAACACCACACACACACACCACACACACACACACACACACACACACACACACACACACAGAGCACAAGCACATCCATGTACTCAGAGAGAAACAGAGATGCAATTCTGTAATAATCACTAACATGGATGTGAAATCACGTCTGACGTTTTCGTCTCTCTCTCTCTCTCTCTCTCTCTCTCTCTCTCTCTCTCTCTCTCTCTCTCTCTCTCTCTCTCTCTCTCTCTCTCTCTCTCTCTCTCTCTCTCCACCCCACACACACACACACACGCACACACACACACAAACAATCACACACACCTAGAATATGCACTCTGTCTCACCCATATCCACCTTGAAATCATTGGGAGACTGTAAGAACACACTGGATGTGACATGTTCGTGTATGGCTGTTTCTGTGCATTTAGACAGCCTTTTCTGACTTCTCAGGACATGAACGTGTTAGCATGAAATACATACATTTGCACACATATGCAAACACACGCACACTCACTCACACACACACACACACACACACACACACACACACACACACACACACACACACACACACACACACACACCACACACACACCACACACTCTCTCTCTCTACTCTCTCTCTCTCTCTCTCTCTCTCTCACACACATACTCACACACACAGTGGTTCTTGCGCATGTATGCGCTCTCACGTGTACTGAGAGAGAGAGAGAGAGGAGAGAGAGAGAGAGAGAGAGAGAGAGAGAGAGAGAGAGAGAGAGAGAGAGAGAGAGGAGAGAGAGAGAGAGAGAGAGAGAAGACAGACAGACAGACAGACAGACAGACAGACAGACAGACAGACAGACAGACAGACAGACAGACAGACAGACAGAGACAAAGAGAGACAGACAGACAGAGAGACAGACAGACAGAGAGACAGACAGACAGACAGAGAAAGAAAGAGAGAGAGAGAGAGAGAGAGAGAGAGAGAGAGAGAGAGAGAGAGAGAGAGAGAGAGAGGAGAGAGAGAGAGAGAGACAGACAGACAGACAGACAGACAGACAGACAGACAGACAGACAGACAGACAGGACAGACAGAGAGACAGAAAGAGAGACAGAAGAGAGACGGAGACAGAGAGACAGAGAGAGAGAGAAGAGAGAGAGAGAGAGGGGAAAGAGAGAGAGAGAGAGAGAGAGAGAGAGAGAGAGAGAGAGGACAGACAGACAGACAGACAGACAGACAGACAGACAGACAGACAGACAGACAGACAGACAGACAGACAGACAGACAGACAGACAGACAGACAAAAGAGACAAAAGAGAGGGGAGAGACAGAGAGTTTTAACAAAAAGCACTGCGCAGTGGTCACTATCATAGTTATAATGCCAAACCACGCTCCTCTAACATAACCTACCATGACGTCATGGCTGGTTTCGGAAATGACCCTTTTGAACTAGGGCGGCTTGACCCAGCCCCAAAGCTTTCTGATGTCAGTTGTTGGTGTCAGCTAAGTGCAAAGGCGTAACTTGACATGTTTGTTATGCTCTGACAATGTTATGTTGTGCAACACCTGTAGAAAGGTAAAAGGTAAAGGTGTCCCATAACATATGCAGTCGTTCGGGAGCGAGGCGTCAGAGACCTCAGCTTCTCTAGAGGCCAGCATATTGAGGGTGGCGCCCATCTCCTCTCCCTCGCTGCTTTACCTTCCCTGACCCTAAAGAGGGCAGGTACTCATTTACAGACGGGTGAACAAGGGAACTGTACTGAAGCCAAAGTGCGCAAACGGTCATTCACCCACTTGGTAACCACGCTCGATGCTGCTTAACCTGAGCCTGGGGAGAGCGAGTGCTCTGACCACTGAGCTATCCCGTCAACTGTACTACTCCCCACTGAAAAGAGAAACCAAAGTCCTCTGAAGTCGGAATGTAGTTGCCTATTTGGCGAGAGTCTTTTCCCGTTCGTTGTCTACAGCTCTGGAATTTACAATGGTGAGATCCGAGTATGCACCCCCCCCCCCCTCTCTTTTTGTTGTTGTTTTTGCCCACCATGAAGGTATGTCTAGCCGCATTCCGCCTTCAGAGATATGTGCCGGGTATTTCGAGTTTTCGTAACCCTCTGAACGCTGACATGAATTACAGGCTCTTCAACGTGCGTCGTTTGATCTTCTGTATGTGTATATTACACGCTAAGAATATGAAGGCACTGGGAAAGTCTGCACTTAAAGTTGACCTGGGAGATCGTAAAGGTTCCCTACTTTGATTCAAAAGACGCCAGCAAGATTCGAACCCACGACTTCATGGACCCACGGGGTTGAAGTCGAACGGTCTTAACCACTCGGCTATAGCGTCCGTTGGCGAGGTACTTGAAAACAGCCATACATGCACACTTCTCACCAGTGTGTACTTAACAGTCACACAGTGATTCATTCCCAGGTGGGATGAGGGAGACACAACAGTGCATGTTCTGGGTGACAGACCCCCAGGGTGTTAAGCTGGGGAACGCCCATCAACATAAAGGAACATGAAGACATGAGCTTATGTCAGATAAAGCCCTTCCTGTTTTCTTGGCAGGTCGTTTGTTATTGTTGTTATTGTTTTTATTGTTTGTTATTGTTTGTTATTGTTTGTTATTGTTTGTTATTGTTTTTTTGTTTTATTGTTTGTTATTGTTTGTAATTGTTTGTTATCCTTTCCCCTAGGGATGCCGGGAGCCTGTCAGTATGAATAGCATCACCACCTTCTGCAAAATTGATGATAACACTGTGCTAGGAATTCCCTCTTTTCTATCCCTCTCTTTGTTTTCTACCTTGTTCCTTTCCTTCCTGTCACCTTCTTCTTGTCTATTGTCTATTTGTATATTGATGTATTAATACGTCACATGCTAAAAAAAGAGACAACCCCCCCCCCCTACACTACCTAGTTTTACCTCATTATCGTCACCCGCTATTTCAATAATCCTGTACTGATCTGTATACTTTAAAAAAAAATTCAATTCGTTATTGCACAGTCCACATTGTTTTTTGTTTAGTAATCACGGACTTTAAAGACGTCCTTTAGCAGTGTACACATTTTTTGTTATTGTTAGATATACGAGTTGTTATTGTTCACTTGTGAGATGTTGTTAGAAATAATTTTTTAAAAAATGTACCTATGAATTAATTTTAAAAAAATGGCATTTTCCTAAACTTGACTGTAAATCAGTATGTTAGTCTCCATTTACCTGTCCACCAGTATTTGAAAAGATGTGTTTCACTTCCAACCCCATCGCCTCCTACCCCTCCCCATCCAGCTCCCTACCCCCCCCATCCAGCCTCCCTACCCCCTCCATCCAGCCTCCCTACCCCTCCCATCCAGCCTCCTACCCCTCCATTCTTTTTCCTTTGTCTAACATCCCAATTAAAAAAAAAATTATGAGGAGACATAAAATGAAGTCGAATGGAAAGGACGCTCAACTCTTGATATGTGTTTATGAACTCTGGCCTTAGGCCGTAACACCTACATCAAGGATAAGCGCGTGGAGGGTACGGGGTAGGGGGAGGAGGGGGAGGGGAAGGTAGGGGAGGGGAAGAAAGCATGTGGCACACCTATTTCAATGACAAAAATAATGCCCTCCATCCATTGAGGTGTTCAAAACGCACGACCAACACCTTGATCAGACCATCATGGATCCCTTGTTGTCATCTTCATTATCATCGTCATTATCACCACATACTGATCGCTTTCATCAATTGTCATTATCATCGTCATTATAACCACATACTGATCGCTTTCATCAACTGTCATTATCATCGTCATTAATAACCACATACTGATCGCTTTCATCAATTGTCATTATCATCGTCATTATCACCACATACTGATCGCTTTCATCAATTGTTGTCATTATCATCGTCTTATCACCACATACTGTCGCTTTCATCAATTGTCATTATCATCGTCATTATAACCACATACTGATCGCTTTCATCAGTTGTTGTCATTATCATCGTCATTATCATCCCATACTGATCGCTTTCATCAATTGTCATTATCATCGTCATTATAACCACATACTGATCGCTTTCATCAATTGTCATTATCATCGTCATTATAACCACATACTGATCGCTTTCATCATGGATCCCCTGTCATCTTCATCATCATCGTGATTACTATCACTGCTTAAGTTGTCTTCGGTATTGGACCATTTGCTCTCTCTGTCTCCGTCTCTCTAACGCACACACCACACACACACACACACACACACACACACACACACACCCACACACACACACACACACACACACACACACACACCACACACACACACACAACGCGCGCGCATGCACGCACACACCGCGCACACACGCACACACACACATCAATCCAACCCAATCCAATCATGTTTATAGCCCCACGACCACACAAATTTAAATCTCAGATTAAATTAAAAGAGGCAGTCCAAGGAAGAGATGGGAGGACAACATCAGCGAATGGACAGGCCTAGAACTCAACAAAACTATGAAAAAGGCAGAATCTTCAAGGTATCCCACACGGTCGCCAGACTACGGGATAGATAGACAGATAAATAGATAGATAGATATATAAATTGATAGATTGATAGATATATAGATAGATAGATAGATAGATAGATAGATAGATAGAAAGGTAGATAGATAGATAGATAGATAGATAGATAGATAGATAGAAAGGTAGATAGATAGATAGATAGATAGATAGATAGATAGATAGATAGATAGATAGATAGATAGATAGATAGTAGATAGCTAGCTAGTAGCTAGACAGACAGACAGACAGATCGATCGATCGATCGATCGATCTTGAGAGATAATGATTGTGTTCTCGATTGATGTTTTGACCAGCTCTGATTTGGTACATTAAATACGTTCAGTTAAAAACTTGTCCCTTAAATCGGAGTGCATTGCCTATTCAAACAAAAAAGAGCTTCATTTTCTAATTTTGTTTTACAAAAAGGACAAAGTTTTTCTTGATCATTAACACTATATCTGCAAATATTATTATCAAGTGGTAACGCTTTCAATCTAGCTTTGTGATGGCAACTCGAAAACAATATGTGTCTATTGAGTTCATGTAGTTTTCTTTTCCAAAAATAGTTTTAAATGTTCTATAATTTTCGTATCTGTCTTTATCAATATGGTTCCATATCA
Organism: Stramonita haemastoma; assembly: GCA_030674155.1. Lineage (NCBI taxonomy): Eukaryota > Metazoa > Mollusca > Gastropoda > Neogastropoda > Muricidae > Stramonita > Stramonita haemastoma. The sequence continues at coordinate 23,926,435 of CM060344.1, read as the reverse complement.
CTTGTGCGTAAACATATCGATTAATCTCCGCTTGAATACATATACAGGCAAAAAGGTTTTTACATCACTAACACCTTGTTGTAACCATACAATATTAAATCCTGTTTCACATACTTCTCTTATTTTTGACGCCCAACATTCTTTTCCATTTATAACTACTCCCTCAAGCAGCATTTGGCAAGCATTAGCATAAGTATATATTATATATATATATATATATATATATATATTTATATATTTATATTTATATGCATGTATAAAATTAATAGAGAGAGAAAGGGAGAGACAGAGACAGAAACAGAGAAAAAGAGAGAGACAGAGACAGAGAGAGACAGAGATCATTCCAGCAGTAATAAAAATAGTAAAAAAAACCCCCAACAACCTCGATAACAATAACAATTAAATATCGCTTTGAATGACGTAGTGACACAATGATCACACAGGCACACGCAATAAAAAAAAAATGACGCGAACTGTCATTCAACCTTAGACACATGTGGCAAAATAACTGCCTTACAATGCATATTATTTCCACCTTCAGGATGCCGGGGGTGTGTGTATATAATGTGTGTGTGTGTGTGTGTGGGGGGGGGGGGGACTGTTAATTTAACATAAGCATCCTCATCTTCTGGAAAAGAAATCTGTGTCGCCAGGAATTCCATCTTTTTGTTTCTGCCGCGTTCTTGCTTTCAGGTCACGTGTTTTTGTGTCTATTTTTTTTCCTTTTTGGTCCATTCTCCTGCCTTCTTTTCTTCCTAGAAAACACTGATCAGATAACCATTCTCATCCAAGCCGAAGTCGGATGCGCTGGGCACAACGCATTTTCGCTCATATGACAGACAGCAGGAGTTGGTGTCGAGTGTTCGCCAACGACGAAGACGATGAAGAAGAATGTATGCCAATAGATGCAAGAAGAGAATGCAAGAAGAAGAATGCAAGAAGAAGAAACGAATGCAAAAAGAAAAAGAAGATCACGAAAAGAATGAAGAAGCAAAGAAGATGCAAAGAAGAAGAAGAAGATGCAAAGAAATGCAAGAGAATGGCAAAGAAGAATCAAGAATGCAAAGAAGATGCGAAAGAAGAATGAAGAAGAATGAAGAAGAATGCGAAGAAGAATGCAAAAAGATCGAAGAAGAATGCAAGAAGAAGAAGAATGCAAAGAAGAAGAAAGAAGAATGCAAAGAAGAAGAAGAAGAAGAAAGAAAAGAAGAAGAAGAAAATGCAAAGAAGAAGAAGAATGCAAAGAAGAAGAAGAATGCAAAGAAGAAGACAGAAGAATGCAAAAGAAGAAGAAGAATGCAAAGAAGAAGAAGAAGAAGAATGCAAAAGAAGAAGAAGAAGAAGAAGAAAGAAGAAGAAGAAGAAGAAGAATGCAAAGAAGAAGAAAGAAGAAGAAGAAGAAGAAGAAGAAGAAGAAGAAGAAGAAGAAGAAGAAGAAGAAGAAGAAGAAGAAGAAGAAGAAGAATGAAAGAAGAAGAAGAAGAAGAATGCAAAAAAGAAGAAGAAGAAGAATGCAAAAGAAGAAGAAAAATGCAAAGAAGAAGAAGAATGCAAAGAAGAATGCAAAGAAGAATGCAAAGAAGAATGCAAAGAAGAATGCAAAGAAGAATGCAAGAGAAGAAGAAGGAGGAGGAGGAGAGGAGAAGGAGGAGAAAAAGAAGGAGAAGAAGAAGAAGAAGAATGCAAAGAAGAATGCGAAGAAGAAGAAGAAGAAGAAGAAGAAGAAGAAGAAGAAGAAGAAGAAGAAAGAAGAAGAAGAAGAAGAAGAACAACAACAACAACAACAACAACAACAAGAAGGAGGAGGAGGAGGAGGAGGAGGAGGAGGAGGAGGAGGAGGAGGGGGTGGAGGAGGAGGAGAAGGAGGAGGAGGTGGAGGAGGAGGAGGAGAAGGAGGAGGAGAGGAGAGAGAGAAGAAGGATGCACATTCCGTTCTCCTACGTTTCCAGGTGACTTTGGAATGAAGATGAAGGTCGTGACATTGTGTTTTGCTGAATTACACACTCTCACACAGGTGCAAAATGGGCTGATATCACCATCGGTTTTTCGGTTTTGGTTTTGTGTTTCTGTCTGTCTGTCTGTCTGTCTGTCTGTCTGTCTGTCTGTCTGTCTGTCTGTCTGTCTGTCTGTCTGTCTGTCTGTCTGTCTGTCTATCTATCTATCTATCTATCTATCTATCTATCTATCCCTTAGTCTGGCGACCGTGGGGGCACCCATGAAGACTTGACAACCAGTTCCCTCCATTCCTCTCTCTGTTCTGCCTTTCTCAGGGTTTTGTTGAGTTCTAGGCCTGTCCATTCGCTGATGTTGTCATCCCATCTCTTCTTTGGTCTGCCTCATTTTATTCCTCCTTGGACAGTGCCTTGCAGTACTGTTTTTGCTAGTCCTTTTGATCTTGTGACATGCCTGCACCATTTAAGTTTACACTTCTTTACGATCGATTTGTAAACATCACAATTAATTCATAGATGAGTCACGGGGTAGCCTGGTGGTTAGAGCGTTGAGCTCGCCATCTGGCGAACTGGATTCGAGCCATCACCGAAACGTCGACCTTTCAAGGGGATTTGTTTTTCTTTACATCAGTGTAGACTCCACTCCCCCCGAAAGTTCAATGGATAAGACAATCAACCCAGGCCTCCTGTACGAACGAATCGCACGCAGAACATATTGTGTACGTGTTAAAAACCCCGTTCCGCCTTTCGGAAGAGTAGGTCATTGCATACTGGTTGGAACCGCTTGATAAAATTTGACCAAGGCAAAAAAAAACAAAAAAAAAACACCCTACTGCAGACTTGTGTCATTTTTAAAAAAAAAGACATCATCCCCGAAGTCGGATTACGAACAGTGGGTAAACGGTCGTTATATATATATATATATATATATATATATATATATATTATAATATATATATATATATATATATATATATATATATATATATATATTATATATATATATACCCAGCCGAATAAAGAGGGCATAAAATCCACGTGTAAAAGCAATGTTTCCGACCTTCCTGGTCCTCAAATGTGATAAATGTCAAACGGGTGTATGACTATGGGAAAGTAACTGCGGTCATTAATGAGAAATTGAGAATTTCATGGCTAATAATGAGACGACATAGTTTCTCTCTCTCTCTCTCTCTCTCTCTCTCTCTCTCTCTCTCTCTCTCTCTCTCTCTCTCTCTCTCTCTCTCTCTCTCTCTCTCTCTCTCTCTCTCTCTCTCTCTCTCTCCTTCTCTCTGCGTGTGTCCCTCTATGTGTGTGTGTGTGTGTGTGTGTGTGTGTGTGTGTGTGTGTGTGTGTGTGTGTTCTTCTGTCTGATTCTCTGTCTGTCTGTCTGTCTGTCTGTCTGTCTGTCTTTTCTCTGTTTGTCTATCTCTGTCTGTCTGTCTGTCTGTCTGTCTGTCTGTCTGTCTTGTCTGTCTGTCTGTCTCTGTGTATTTCTGTCTGTTTATCTACCTCTC
>CM060344.1:23910469-23912969 GCA_030674155.1 Stramonita haemastoma | reverse complement strand
ATTTTGCAACGATGTATAGATCTATTTGAACAAAAAGTGTTATCTTCCCATCAAATAAGAAAATGATTTTTGATAATGACATAGATTAAACGTTGAACAGCTATGGTGCTAGAACTGAACCCTGTGGTAGACCCGTTTGTAAAAAAAAGTCTATGCAAGGAACAGGAATTCTGACTTTTATCTGCCTGTTCCAAGAAGAGAATATGTCTTTATGGTGGCAGGGAACTGAACTTGAGAAACCATTCACCTTTATTTCATACTGCACATCAACCATACCAAGCCTGGTTCTACGCTTTATTTACATACAGAGTAGCCAGAATATTGATCCCGCAAAAGTGACTGATGCTTTATCTGCGTAACCATAACCTATTGATGAGCTATTTCTTTAAAAGCCGGCTTGGTTATTGGGAATGATCTTTGTTTTCATCCCAACCTGCTAAAATAAAATTCCTCAAGTTTTTTTTCACTTGTGGTGCAAACTCCAGACTCAAGAATTCATTAATATCTCAATTTGAGAAGTTATATGTACATTGACATTTTAAGATAACATCGACATATATTAAATTATGCAGATAACATGCATCAGCCCTAAAACTGTTTATTTCCTTTTCTAATTCCCTCATCTTGGTGTGGGAAAAATGATAGAGCATTTTCACGCATCACAGAAACCTTACTTCTAGTCTAGCAAAATTGATAAGATTCGCATCGTAAGAGAAGCTAGGTTCCGGTATGTGCTTTGTCATTTGATTAAAAGCAGCATTTTCTCTCTATATATGATGTTTTCTTTTTATTCAAATAATAATGAATATCATCTTCAAGTTCTTGCAAATGTTACTGAAGCATTCATGTATATATTTTCTGAAAAAAACGAATAACTGTAGTATGTCTCTTTGCATTTTCTGTATTTTTGTGGATTCTCTCTGGCTGTGAAAATCATATCATTACTCGTATTCATAAAGCAGTTTCAGCCGTATTTTGTGCTGAAAGCAAATTCTTTGTCATCAATCATTACCTACTTCTGAGTGGCTGATTAACCTTATTTTTCATTTGCAGAATTATTTTTCCACACGCTTTTGCATACATCATTTTTATGACTGCAGACTGTCAGAGTACAAAGTCTAACTACACCGTCATGTTTAGCTCGCTATATTACTATTTCCAAAAATGTATGAACTCTTTTCAACACAATGTGATAAACTAGCAATTAATCTATCTCGTAGACATGTTCTAAATAGCTAGGTTATTATTATTTTTAATTATCAACAATTTTGTGGCAGGTTTAATGCCGCCAGATGTTACCCGAGTGTGTGTCAGAGTTAAATATGAAATATTAAGGAATAAACTCATCTGTCGCGCTCAAAAATAAATAGTTCGGTAAATCAGAAAAAAAGCGTCGATGTCACTGTGTCTTGTATAGTTAGCATGGCGTGTTTTGAGACGGAATAACTTCCCCGTCGTTGGGATGCCGGAGGTCTGTCAGTATAAATAGCATCTCCACCTCCTGGACATTCTGTGCTGGGAATTCCCTCTTTGTTTCGGTCTTATTTCTTTTTTCCCTGTCACTTTCTTCTCATCTATTTTCTGCCTTCTTGGTCCATTCTCCTGCCTTTTTTCCAGAAAGACTTTAAAGAAACCATCCTCTCCCATGTGGGAGTCAGATGCACCACAGCTGTCGGTTTCCCCCACTTTCAGCTCCTCTCAGCTGCTAATTAACCTTTCCCATCCCAGCCCAGCCCAGCTGTGGCCAGTTGGTGCCATTTACAGCAACAACTGACTACACTTGGACTAGGTAAAAAGAACAGGCCTGCTGAATTTCGCCCTCGACTGAGAGAGTGCTAAATTTAGTACTCTTGACTGAGTGATGTTGGATTTGTGCGCTGTGGCGCCGGTGTAATAAACCAAAACCACTCTATGCAAGAAACTCTACCTTAGTCATTTTGGCAACGCTGAAAGTACTACCAGTAGTGTTTATAGCACAGGCCTACACGCCGAAAACACCATTTCTGGCTACACCTCCTACGCGAGGTTGGGAATCGTACTCAGGACCTCATGATTTACTTGTTGGCGAGCCAACGACTTAAACATCCTGCTGCCCTCCTTAGTTTTTGATATATAAAAAAAGTGTTTGTAAGCGATAGTGCTTTAGCTTAGAAGATAGTGTTCATAGCGTACGCTAAAGTCACTAAGTGTTTACAGCATGTGCAAAAGTCACTACGGTAGTGGTTATGGCATGACAAACCTTACGCCAAAACCACTTCAGTATTGTTTTTTTTGCACGGTAGTGTTTTGAGCGTGTCAGGTGCTAAACAGCAGTACAACGCATCTTTGTCCATCTGACAGACGACAGCAGTTGATGTCTGAGAAGAAGAAGGCAGATAACTTGTCAACAGTCTGGGATACTGGGATATATCATTTCAGAAAGTTTTGGTCGTTGTTGCGAGTTCTTCTCCAGCTTAACACCCTGGGGGTCACCCATAATAAGCTCTCCTGACTCAGTCAT
>CM060344.1:23900469-23905469 GCA_030674155.1 Stramonita haemastoma | reverse complement strand
GGTATGTCTGTATGATGTACGTATGTATGTTGGTATGTCGTATGTATGTATGTATGTTGGTATGTGGTATGCATAATTATGTGGTGTGGTGTGCGAGTGTGTGTGTATGTTACGTGTGTATGTGCATTCGTGCGTACGTGCTTGCGCGTGTGTGTCTCTGTTTGTGTGCAAATGTGTACGTCTGTGTACGTATGTGTACGTCTGCGCTCATGCGCGTGCATGGATAAGTAAGTTGGAGGGAGACTCCCCAGAAAGGATCTGACACATGCACCACATCCATTAGCCACACATCTGCTGCACCCTCCTCACCCTACCCACTCTCTCATCCACCCCCCCCCACACACACACGCACGCACGCACGCACACACACACACACAATTGCACCTCCCCCACCTCCAACACGCAAACACACACACACACACGCACACACACACACACACACACACACACACACAAACACACACACACGCACGCACGCACACACACACACACACATATACATGGGTGATTTGTCGGTTTGAAGTTTTGGGTTGGTTTGTGTGTTATGGATTGGATATCATGTTGTTTAAGTGGTCTTTTATGAGTTTTTGTGACTTTTGTTTTATTTTGTTTTAACTGTTTTTGCTAGATAGATGGCTTGATGATGAAAAGGAAATTTATGGCTTACTCAGTGTACCATCTGGAAATAAAATTTTGACTTGATTTGACTTGACTTGACACACACACACACACATGATTGCACCCCTCCTTCACACACACATACATTTCCACCCCATTACCCCCACCCGGAAACTCACAGGTCAGATAAATAACTAAACCAAACAAATCTCCAACCATAATGATAATAATAAAAGGTAAACATAAAAGGTAAAGGTGTCTCATAACCTTTGTGGGTTATAAGGGAACGAGGCATCAGAGACCTCAGCTTCTGTAGGGGCCGGCATAATGAGGGCGGCGCCCATCTCCTCTCCATCGCTGCTTTACCTTCCCTGACCCTAGAGAGCGTAGGTACCCATTTACACCTGGGTGAACTGGGGAACTATACTGAAGTCAAGGTGCGCAAACGGTTACTCATCCAACTGGTAACCACGCCCGATGCTGCTTAACTTTGACCTATCCCGACCCCTATAATAATAATTACAACAATAATAATGATATGATAATAATAATGATATAAAATATTATTGATAATAATAATAACATTGATAACAATAATAATAACATTAATAATAATGATATCGTTATTAATATTGATGATGATGATGATGATGATAAACAACAACAACAACAACAACAACAACAACAACAACAACAACAACAACAACAACAACAACAACTACTACAACAACAGCACTAAATTAATATTTTTTAAAAACCTCAATTAAAAAAACAACAACCCACACACCTGTGTGGATCGGTGGTCTAGATGGTCACGCGCCTTGCCTAGAAAGCAAAAAGTCCGGGTCGGAGTGTGCGGGGTTCGTACCCCGTTAGGACCCAAAACTTTTTCCCCATCCATTAGACCCTGAGTGGTGGTCTGGGCGCTAGTCTTTCGGATGAGACGATAAACCGAGGTCCCGTGTGTTACACATCACTATTTAGCGCACGTAAAAGAACCCACGGCAACAAGGGGGTTGTCCCTGGCAAAATTCTGTAGAAAGAAGCCACTCTGATAGGGAAACAAATACACTTGCATGCAGGAAAAAGAAAAAAAAAATGGGTAGGCGCTGCACATGTGGCGACGCGCTCTCCCCGGGGAGAGCAGCCCGAATTTTACGCAGAGAAATCTGCGTGACATAAAGTGGTAAAAATACAAAAATACAAAAACCTGTCTCCGATCCAACTTCTCTTCTCCAATGATGATGAAATATCCAAACTGCGCCACCACTAACATCAAGAACTTCACCTACGAAACGACATAGCCTAATTCAACACTACCAGTACATCCTCATCATTGCTATTCACTCTCCCACACACCTTGTAAACACCCATCTGGTGTCTGATGCACAGGACAACAAAAGCCACAGAATTCGAAGTTTGGAGGAGGAGGGAGGTGGATGGGGGGTGGGGGAGGGAGGGAGAGGGAATGGAGGTGGTGGAATTGTATGATTTTGTGTTCACTCTATTCTCATGCAGCAGCTAACGGTGTGTGCGTGCGTGGTGCGTGCGTGCGTGCGTGGTGTGTGTGTGTGTGTGTGTGTGTGTGTGTGTGTGTGTGTGTAAAAGTTTATTTACTTTATTTCCAGTTAGTGTGTGTGTGTGGGGGGGGGTGGGCGAGGGGGTGGGAACAACATCAGGACAGTGTTATGTGGGTTTTTGTTATCACCTTATCAAGATGACTTGCTGTATCAGTAACCTATGATCAGTGGCTTATGATTAAGTTTCCAAATGGTTTATGAGTATGCTGACGGGAGCAATGAGGTTGCAGAAATTCTTATCGTTATCATGTGGACGGAATCAGGTTGCAGAATTGTTTACAATTATGTTGACGGAAGCAATGAGTTTGCGGAATTGTTTATGATTTTTGTTGACAGAGACAATTTGAATGCGGAATTGTTTATAAATTTTTTGTTGATGTAAACAATGAAGATTGCAGAATTGTTTTATAACTATGTTGATTGAAACAATTAGGGTGCAGATTTATTTATAAGTTTTAATGATGGAGACAAGTTTGGTTGCAAACTTGTTTATAGTTTTTGTTGACGGAAACCATCAGATTGCGGAATTGTTTATAATTATGTTGACTGGAGAAATGAGGTTGCAGAATTGTTTATATTTTTGTAAGGGAAAAAAATGAGGTTTTCGAAATTGTTTATGATTATATTAACAGAAGACTAAGTGGTAGTTTGAAGATTTCACTATAGCTGGCACAAAATTAATTTAAAAATCTCTCTCTCTGTGGTGAATGGTGTGAATTATGGGGCTTACATTTTGGTGTAGTTAAACTGAGAGGTTTTTTTTTGTATGCATCAAAGAAATTTTGGGGCATATCGATCAATCCAAACACCCCGATGACTTAGTTTATGGGGAAACAGTACGTATCTGATTAGTTTAATTTCCATGGTCAAGTGTATTCATTCCTAGCTGAAATTGATACACGTGGAACCACACAGATCAGCATATAAAGCTTATAAAATGGTAATGAATTTAGATGCAAGGAGTGAGAAAAACAGGGTCTTCAGTACAGGGTTAGCATTATATGAATGTAGTTTCGGCAGAGACTGATGCATTGCAGATGGCAGACATGATGTGTACAGAATGTTGAACCCTTTTGCATTGTGTTCCAGTTTATTTATAGGATGCTCATAGATAGACATCTGAGACGCATAATGTCTAAATTCAGATTTGGTATTTCTGATAATCTTACATTTACATTCTTATTGCTATAAATAATTATGTCCATGATCGTAATTTGACATGTCCATTATGTTAGGATGCACTTGAAAATTGACTCCATTTTGTTCTGTTTTCCTCTGAGCTGAAAGAGCTGCGAGACCAACTACACCTCGGGCTACAGGTTGGAAGGTGCGAGTTCGAATCCCTCAAAAGTCACAGGGATTATTCAGGAACCGACCACCTGCCACTCAGAGCAAGTTTGACATGGGTCATTGGGAAGCCTGGGGCCACACAGTCGAGCTTCATCCACTTTCTTTCCAGATGCGATTTTGAAAGTATGGCTCAAAAGGCCTGACCCACACTGGAGGTGTCCGTATCTCTCAGGCGGCTGATGCCAGGGCATACTTATTTCGACAGGAAACATAGAGTACAGCCCCTTTCGAGTAGTCTCAGAGCATATACACTTCCACAGCAGCAGCAGTACATCATCCTCATCATCATAGATCATCATGCTACACAAGAAAATTGTCTCTGATTCAGTGGCCCTGGCTGCTATGAGCTCATGGTGACCTCAGATTCCGTTTCCCCATACACATCTGTGCCTGTGGTGAGTTTGTGTCAAATCTTTCACAGTTGGAGGTTCAGGAAGAAGGTCGTTGGAGGGACGTTGGATAGGGCACTGCCCCGGAGGAGCCTCTCAATCAGATTAGCTCCGTACCTGAGCCATTACTGTCATGATAGAGAGCTCAGTAGGTACTGTGTGTGTTAGCTCCGTACCTGAGCCATTACTGTCATGACTTAGAGCTCAGTAGGTACTGTGTATGTTAGCTCCGTACCTGAGCCATTACTGTCATGACTTAGAGCTCAGTAGGTACTGTGTATGTTAGCTCCGTACCTGAGCCATTACTGTCATGATAGAGAGCTCAGTAGGTACTGTGTATGTTAGCTCCGTACCTGAGCCATTACTGTCATGACTTAGAGCTCAGTAGGTACTGTGTATGTTAGCTCCGTACCTGAGCCACTACTGTCAATCATAGAGAGCTCAGTGGGTATTCCTAGCACAGAATTTCCAGAAGGTAGGAGATGCTTTTATACTGACAAGCCCCCTGGGCTGGGCATCTCTACAAGTGGATTCACAGTAGACGTGGAAGCAGTAAAAATATTTTTGTTAAAAAATTATCAGACTTACCTAGGATGGTTCCATCACATGGGAAATGTCTCTCCTTTTTGAACTACACACTCACACACATGCACATACACACAGGCACATACGCAGACTGCCAAATCTTTCGGCTCTCTCCCAAGGAAATAGTTCCCAGCGAATCACAATTTGTCACAGATGTGACTGCTGTTGCTATTTCGCGATGTCACGCTTAAAAAAAAAATTAAGCACAAGGGGGATGGGGTTGGGGTGGGGGCTCCAGAAGTGTGTGTGTGTGTGTGTGTGTGTGTGTGTGTGTGTGTGTGTGTGTGTGTGTGTGTGTGTGTGTGTTTGAATGTGACTGATGCAATGATGGACTACCATTTCACCTGTGTGGTGAAATTCGTCCAACTATGAGTAAGTGATTTACAATGTTATCTTTGGAGAGAGAGAGAGAGACACTGACACTGACACTGACACAGTTTTATTGTCCATACAGCATTACAGCCCTGTAGACAAGGGG
>CM060344.1:23875469-23897969 GCA_030674155.1 Stramonita haemastoma | reverse complement strand
ACACACAGGCACGCACACAGACACATACACACAGACCTCGCGCACGCGGCGCGCACGCACGCACATACACACATAACTACACAGACACACACACATATACATAGAATTACACACACACACCACACACACACACACACACACACACACACACACACACACACACACAACACACACACACACACACACACACAAGAACATCTTGCGCACACGTTAAATCATGTTCCACTTTTCGGAAGTGTAGGCCATTGTATGCCGGTGGAACAGATGACAAGACTTACAAAATTACATACACACGGGGACTGGATGTAAAAAAGCACATGAGGGCTTTTACCATTATTCTCGATATAAAAGAGTAAGTAAATAAATAAAATAAATTAACACACACACGCACGCACACACACGCACGCGCGCGCGCACCCCCCCCCCCCCCCCCCCCCCCCCCCACACACACACACGTTTCGTTAACTAATTTTTTTTTCACTGAGGTTATTGTGTTTGTAGGACGTATTCCGTTGAATTTATGTTCTTCAATCTGCTTCTACTTGTATGACGCATTCTCGTGATGTTACATCACGTGAATTTGTTTTTTCATTCGCATGACAATATACGTTGTTTTCACGTTATTGTTATTTTCTTGGGAGGGGGGGGGGGTTGGGGTTTGCTCAGTAGTCAGAGCACTGGCTCTCCCCAAGCCAATGTTCAGCAGAGTTGAGCATGTGTGGCTACCAAGAGGATGGGTGACTGCGCGCCTTGGCTTCAGTACAGTCCCCCAGTTCACCCAGCTGTAAATGGGAACCCGCCCTCTTAGGGTCAGGGAAGGTGAAGCAGCGAGGGAGAGGAGATGGGTGCCGCCCTCAACTTGCTGGCCCCTGGAGAAGCTGAGGTCTCTGACACCTTGCCGCGCATAGATTATGAGAATACCTATATCTTTTTTATATTGGCCTCTTCCCAAGATTTTTCAATTTCCCCTATATTACACAGTTCATCCCTAGATTGTAATCCAGAGACCTTTTACCCAAGCGAAAAGCTGTGTCATTGTTATCTGCTAAAATTGCCAAAGCCTATATATACACAGTAAAAGGTTGTTTTGCCTTGATAAATCATGTTTTTACATTTTTTACACCACTTTGAGTCACGGCAGATTTCTCTGCGTGAAATTCGGGCTGCTCTCCCCGGAAAGAGCGCGTTGGCACAAGAGCAGCGCCACCCAATATTTTTTTTCCTGTCTGCAACTGTATGTGTTTCCCTTTCAGAGTGGCTTTTTTCTACAGAATGCTGCCAGGGATAACAGTAGTTGCCGTGGGTTCTTTTCATTCACTCACTCACTCAGTCCCATGTCCCAAAGGACGTAGGGGGGACATGAGAGAAGACGCAACAGAGATCTTTTTCCATGCTTCACGATCCTGTGTGGCTAGTAGGAGGTGTTGTAGGGGTTGGGCGGTCCAGTCTTTGATGTTGTCAACCCATGATTTCTTTTGGCGGCCTCTTCTTCTCTTGCCCTCGACTGTTCCTTACAGGATGGTTTTAGCTAGGGTGTTGTGTCTTGAGGTGTGACCAAACCACATCAGCTTTCTCCTCTTTATGGAGGAGAGTAAAGGCTCTTGGGGGCCCACACGCTTTTTGATTTCTTCTTTCACATAGTTATTGGTCTTGTGTTCTTTGTATGATATTTTGAGAAGTCTTCTGTGGCACTTGTTCTCGAATGCTTGGATTCTCCTCTCTAACTCTGCTGTCAGAGTCCATGATTCACAGCCATATAGGAGGATAGATATCACGAGGGATTTGTAAAGGTGGTATTTGGTGCAGAAGCTGATGTTGTTGCTTCTGATGATCTTCTCGAGTCTGACTAGAGCAGATGTTGCTGTTGCAATGCGAGCTTTCACTTCATTGTTTGATGTGCCATCTTTTGTTAGGATGGAGCCTAAGTATTTGAATTGGCTCACCTCTTCCAGTATTTCTCCATTCATCTTTATTTCCGTGATGTCATTACTCGCGCTGTTGACCATGATCTTTGATTTCTCTATACTGACCTCCATGCCGTATGCGCTCGCTCGATCTGTTAAATTGTCTGTGAGGATTTGCAGTTCTTGTTTGCTGCTGCCCATGAGGTCAATGTCATCTGCAATTCTGAGGTTGCAAAGGGGTCTTCCACCAATGGAGATGGAAGTGTGGTGGTTTTGCAGTGTCTCTGTCATGATGTTTTCAAAGAAGAGGTTGAAGAGTACAGGTGAGAGAAGGCAGCCCTGTCGAACCCCAACCGTGGTCTTGAAGAACTCGCCCACGTGATTGTTCATGAAAACTGCACTTTTTGCGTTCTCGTACAGAGCCTTGATGACTTCAATTAGGCAGCTGTCAATGTTGAAGTGCCTGAGTACTTGCCAGAGGCCGTCATGCCATACCCTGTCAAAGGCCTTTTTGAAGTCTATGAAATTGTGGTACAAGTCTTTTTGGTGTTGGAGATGCTTCTCTATCAGAATTCTCAGATTGAAAATTTGTTCCATTGTGCTGCGTTTTGGTCTAAAGCCCGCTTGTTCTTCTGCCAGGAGTTTTTCTGCTTGGTTTTTCAGTCTGTTGAGGACTACCTGCAGCATGATCTTGCTAGGATGACTTATGAGACTGATGGTTCTGTAGTTCTGGCATTGCTTGAGGTTTCCTTTCTTTGGCAGGGGTATTACACGAGACTGTGTCCATTCTTTTGGCCATTCTTTGGTGTCGTGGATCTTCTGACAAAGTTCTGTGAATCGCCTTGCTGTTTCATTCCCTCCATTTTTTATGAGTTCAGCTGGGATGTTATCGATTGCAGGGGACTTCCCCTTCTTCTTTTACGTGCGTTAAATATTTTTGTGTAACACAGGGGACCTCAGTTTATCGTCTCATCCGAAAGACTAGCACCCAGACCACCACTCATAGTCTAATGGAAGAGGGGGGTAGTTTCTTGCCCAAATGGGGATCAAACCACCACACACACTTTTGACGCGGACTTTTGGCTTTCTAGGCAGGCGCGTTACCTCTAGACCACCGATCTACATATTGACATTGTCTTCAATGGCAACAAACTCTTAGCATAAAAAAACAATCTCCTTAACTCCTTACGCCGGAGTATGGTTGCCTGTTCTGAGCTAACATATGCAGAACACAAACTACAAAGACGCCTTACCTACTGACATATATATATGTAGTTGTTGGTTTTTTTTGGGGGGAGGGGTTGCGTTTTTTGGCTAGAGCTATAAGGTTCACCAATGGTGGAATTTTTGTGTATGCCACCGTTTCTTTTCCCCAACCATTTAGATAGCAGAACTCCGACTTCGGAAAAAGTGAAGACAGTGGTGAAGGCTTAGTTGTGGAGCCAGACTGAATAAGACACCCACCTGGGATGGTGACTACCAAAAATCCTCTGAAGTCGAAGTTTAGCTGCCTACAGGCAAGGTATTTGGAAAACAGTTACACAGGCAAACTTCTCTTCAGTGTGTATTCATGGTCTGACAGGGATTCCCAGGTGGGATGAGTGAGACACAACAGTGCATATTCTGAGTGACAGACCCCCAGGGTGTTAAGTTAAGCTGGGGAACGTCCGACAACAATTACAAAATATCTTAGAACCCCCATATCTTGCGCACACGTTAAAAACTGATTAATGTTTCTGAAGAGTAGGCCATTGTGTTCTTTTAGGAAACGATGAAAACATTTACAAAGCGGTATACACATGTGGACTAGATGTAAAAGAAAAAGAAAAGCACACGAGTACTAATTCCATTATCCTCCAAATAAAAGAACAAAATAAGATACAGAATAAACATCTTAAAATTTGGGTCTTATTCATTATCCTGGAAACAAAAGAACAAAATAAGAAATAAAATAAACATCTTAAAATGTGGGTGGTTTTCCGACACACAATAAACTCTCCTTCGGATCGCCTCCTCCTGGAGGTTAACAACTCTGATGATGTATTCAAATTTATTCAAAACTATGCAGATCTGATCATCATTCGACACTCACCCTGGGGTCAAAAGGAATAGGTCATTAGAAAAGCTACTCATCGTTATCTTGGAAAATGAGGCAAGGCAAGGCAAGGCAAGGCAAGGCAAATTCTTTTATGCGAGGATGATGAATAAGCACTCGTGTACTTTTTTACATCCAGTCCGAGCCCTTTTCACGGATAACATCAAGATAAAAAGATAACCTCTAACTAAACAACAACAATAATAATGATCCAAATACCAGGTGCAAAGGGGCGAGAGGGGGAGGTGAAGTTGGGGTGTGGGGTGGGGAACGGGGGCGGGATAGCTTTGTGGTTAGAGCGTTGAGCTCGCGATCTGACGGCCAGGTTCCAGCCACCGCTGAGACGCCTGTTCCAGGGGATCTCTCTGCCCTGGAGTTAACATCAGTATCAACTACACTCCCCCCCCCAAAAAGTTCTTCGGAAGAGACTATATCAAACCGTAGCCCCGTACAAACGCACACAGAATATCTTCAGCACACGTTAAAACCCGTTACACCTTTCGGAAGAGTAGACGATTGAAGTCTGCGTTGGAATGGGTGACAGAATTCGAAAAAAAAAACCACCAAAAAACTCGCATGCGTACTGGTGTCGGTTAGAAGAGGATCGGCTATGTGGAAACGTCGAGTACGCGAGAGTAGAGAGGGCGAAGGTGGGGGGGAAGAGAGAGACGAGAGAGATGAGAGAGAGGAGAGAGTGGAGGGAGAGGAGAGAGAGGAGAGAGAGAGAGATGAGAGACTGGAGAGAGAGAGAGAGAGAGAGAGAGAGAGAGAGAGAGAGAGACAGAGAGAGACAGAGAGAGAAGGAAGAGAGAGCAGAGAGGACAGAGAGCAGAGAGGAGAGAGAAGAGAGAGAGAGAGAGAGAGAGAAGAGAGAGAGAGAGAGAGAGAGAGAGAGAGAGAGAGAGAGAAGAGGAGAGAGAGGAGGAGAGACAGAGACGAGAGGAAGAGAGAGAGAAGAGAGAGGATGAGAGAGAGGAAGAGAGAGACAGAGGAGAGAGAGAGAGAGAGAGAAGAGAAAGAGACGGGAGAAGAGAGAGAGAGAGAGAGAGGAGGAGAGAGGAGAAGAGGAGAGAGAGAGGAGAGAGAGGAGAGAGAGAGAGGGAGAGAGAGGAGGAGAGGAGAGAGAGAGAGAGACAAGGCAAAATTCTTTTTATTCGAGGATAATAGATAAGCACTCATGTGCTTTTTTACATCCAGTCCCCGCCCTTTTCAGGGAAAACATCAAGATAAAAAGATACTAAACAGTAAAACAGAGAGAGAGGGAAAACATCAAGATAAAAAGATACTAAACAGTAAAAGAGAAGAGAGAGAGAGAGAGAGGAGAGAGAGAGAGAGAGAGAGAGAGAGAGAGAGGAGAGAGAGAGAGAGAGAGAGAGAGAGAGATGAGGAGAGAGAGAGAGAGAGAGAGAGAGAGAATGAATTGGGGTCCAATGTGCAAACACGTGCATAGCATCTTGTGCACACATTGTTGTTGTTGCTGCTATTATTGTCGTTGCTATTGTTTGTCAGTGCTCACAAAATTAACACCCTGGGGGTCACGCAATTATTATTGTGGAGGATTTGTTTTTTGTTTCTTCATCATTATCATTTTAAAACTTTACAAAAAATTATTAGGGGGGGGGGGGGGGGGTTGAAAACATAATTGTATCAAAAGTAAAAAACAAAAAACTATTAAAACATTTTAATCACTTTTGATATGACTCAGCAAATATGTACTCTTCTATGTCTGTTTGCCCTCACCGTGTTATGGAGTTAGTGTGTAGTTGTGGTGTGGCTGTGTGTGTTGTGTGTGTGTGTGTGTGTTTGTGTTGTGTGTGTGTGTGTGTGTGTGTGTGTGTGTGTGTGTGTGTGTGTGTGTGTTGTTGTGTGTGTGTGTGTGGTGTTGTATGTGTCGTGTGTGTGTGTGTGTGTGTGTGTGTGTGTGTGTGTGTGTGTGTGTGTGTGTGTGTGTGTGTGTGTGTGTGTGTGTGTGTGTGTGTTGTGTGTGTGTGTGTGTGTGTAGTATGTAGTGTGTGTGTGTGTGCGTGTCGTGCGTGCGCAGGCGTACCTACGTGTGTATTTGTTTGAACAGATGTGACTCATATACGTGCAGACATTCGTGTGTGGGTATGTTTCTAGTGAAACCAAACTATTTTTTAAAGAGAACAACAGCTTTCGTAGATGAAGAAGACTTGAATTGCTAATTTATTTTGTATAATTTATTGTTTTTAAAACTATAAACTTTCTTGTTTATGAAAACAAATTATTCTCATAAAACAAAATTGACGTGAGTTCGGGGCTATAAAACTATTAACCTTCCCCCCATGGGGATACCGGCGCGGGCGGGGGGGGGGGGGTGGGGGGGGGGGGGGCTGTCAGTAGAAACAGCATCCCCACCCTCTGCAAATTCTGGGCTAGGAATTTCCTCTTTTCTATCTGTTTCTTTTGCTTCTGCCCTGTGTTCCTTATCTTCCTGTCACCACTTTCTCGGCTATTTTCTGCCTTTTTGGTCCATTCTTTACCCTTTTTCTACCAGAAAAAAAATCTTGAAAGACAACAACTCTCTCCCACGCAGAAGTCGGATGTGCTGGGCCTGACTTGCCAAGAGACTCAATGGCACGCTACGCATTTTTCGCTCATATAACAGACAACAATAGTTGCTGTCTGGGCGTTCGACGACGACGACGACAACGGCGGCGGCAAATTCGCAGAGGAAGAAGAAAAAGACGAAGATGATGATGATGATGATGATGAAGAAGAAGAAGAAGAAGAAGAAGAAGAAGAGAAGAAGAAGAAGAAGAAGAAGAAAGAAGAAGAGAAGAAGAAGAAGAAGAAGAAGAGAAGAATGAGAATGATGATGATATGATGATGATGATGATGATGATGATGATGATGATGAAGAAGAGAGAAGAGAGAGAGAGAAGAAGAGAAGAAGAAGAAGAAGAAGAAGAAGAAGAAGAAGAAGAAGAAGAAGAAGAAGAGAAGAGAGAAGAGAAGAAGAAGAAGAAGAAGAAGAAGAAGAAGAAGAAGAAGAAGAAGAAGAAGAAGAAGAAGAAGAAGAAGAAGAAGAGAAGAAAGATGAAGAAGAAAGAAGAAAAGAAGAAGAAGAGAGAAGGAATAAACTGAAGATTGATAAAACCACCAAATATTTTTCAAATCTGAGCGTACAGGTACGTGTGTCGCATAGACTGCGCTATCTTCGGACGAATGCCAAAAAAAAAAAAAAAAGAATGGAAATATTTTTAAAGATGACATATAATTAATAATAAATAAATAATAATAATAATAATAATAATATATAATAATAATAATAATAATAATAATAATATCAAAACTCAAAATAATCAAAAAATATAATAATAATAATAATATAATAATATGAAGTTATCTCAATCAAATCAACTACATCAGAATACATAATAATCATGAGATATCATATCTACAGTTTACTTATTTCATTCCATCACTACATGCAGAGAATAACTAAATACATATGTCTACAGTTTATTTTGTCACATCACGTACACTACATGCAGAGAAATAACTAAATTCATATCTGTATAATATCACACATGAGACTACTTAGTTGAATCAATAGCCTCATCATGCAGACATTCTTCTCTCTCTCTCTCTCTCTCTCTCTCTCTCTCTCTCTCTCTCTCTCTCTCTCTCTCCTCTCTCTCTCTCTCTCTCTCTCTCTCTCACACACACCACACACACACACACCACGCACGCACGCACGCAGCACGCACGCACGCACACACACACACACACGCGTGTAGGAGCTGGCGCATTTTTCTTTTATTTTTGTACAATTTTATTCAATTTAATTCAACAACAGCAATAAGAACACCAAAAACCCCTTTGTGATAATGATAAAGAATTATTGCACTTTTTGCATAGAGATCAAACAATTCTCTAAGTTATAGTTGTGGGATCAAATTATTTACACACACACACACACACACACATAAGATCCTTGGTTTTGATACGTATTTATTTGTGCGCCCATACACACACGCGAGCGCAATCGCACGTACATAGTACGTGTGCACGCGCGCGCGCACACACACATACATACACACTTACACACACACACACACACACACACACACACACACCACACACACACGCACAGACACGAACATAAACATATGCACACACGCACGTGCACACACACGCGCACGCACACACACATACATGTATGCAGGCAGACATGCATACAGGCATACATGCGTACAGGCATATGGAAAGATAAAAATATCTCACTCAAGTCCAAGATCAGACTATTGCGCTCCCTTGTCATATCCACATTCCTGTATGCCTGTGAATCGTAGACGCTGACTGCAGATTTGGAGAGAAGAGTACAGGCAGTAGAGATGAGATGCTTCCGGAGACACCTAGGCATCTCCTACAGAGACCACATAGGCAACGAAGACGTGCATAACAGAATCCAGCAAACCATTGGTCCCTACAATAATCTTCTATCAATCCTATAAAGAAGCGTAAACTTAAACGGTATGGGCATGTCACAAGATCAAAAGGACTTGCAAAAACAATACTTCAAGGCACTGTCCAAGGAGGAATAAAATGAGGCAGACCAAAGAAGAGATGGGAGGACAACATCAGCGAATGGACAGGCCTAGAACTCAACAAAATCCTGAGAAAGGCAGAACAGAGAGAGGAATGGAGGGAACTGGTTGTCAAGTCTTCATGGGTGCCCCCACGATCGCCAGACTAAGGGATAGATAGATAGATTTTGGGGAGGGGGGTATATTTTTTATTTTAGATAGATAGATAGATAGATAGTAGATAGATAGATAGATAGATAGATAGATAGATAATAGATAGATAGATAGATAGCATTTTTAGGGTGTATTTTTTATTTTAGAACTGGTGCTCAGCTTTGCCTGTGGTGGGGTGGAGTGAGATGGTGGTGGTGGTGTTGAGAGAAGAGGAGGAGGAGGAGGGGGAGGAGGAGGATGAAGAGATGAGGGTGTACTTCTCTGCGGGGGTGGTGGGTTGGCTACTCGGCTCTAAGACGATGGCGGAGGAGTTTTCAGAGGGTCTGGAAAGGAGTTTTTCCTCGTCTTCATATTTCAGGCAGGATTTCTCGATCACTTTGTACAGGATAAGCAGTAGGAACTGAAACAGACCACACAGAGAAAAAATGGTATAATTGAATGAATGATTGATGATAAATATGATATAATATCATGACATGGGTTATTGCTTTGTACAGCATCAACAGTAGGCACTGAAAGAGACCACACAGAGAAAAATAGTAATGATGATAATGATATGATATAATATAATCATGACATGGGTTATTGCTTTGTACAGCATCAACAGTAGGCACTGAAAAGATCACACAGAGAAAAATGGTAATAATGATAATGATATTCTTCTTCTTCTTCTACCCCGTAGTCTTTTTAGACCGTAGGGGCGCCACGGAAGACCTCGCAACCAGCTCTCTCCATTTCCATCTGTCCTCGACCTTTCTCAGGGTGTCACTCAGCCTGAGGCCCATCCACTCTCGGACGTTGTCCTCCCATCTCTTTCTCTGTCTGCCTCTCCTTCTCCCGCCTTGCACAGTTCCCTGCAGAATCGTTTTGGCAAGCCCTGTTGATCTTGCGACGTGCCCAAACCACTTCAGTTTGCATTTTTTGATTGTGGTAAGGAGATCTTCAAAGGGCCCAATGGCTTGACCGATTCTGATTCTCACTTCCTCGTTATTAATGTGGTCTTTGTAAGAGATGCCAAGGAGTCTGCGAAAGCATCTCATCTCTGTGGCCTGCATTCTCCTCTCCAGATCCGCTTTGAGGGTTCATGACTCACAAGCATACAGGAATATTGAGATGACCAGAGTACGCATCAGCCTGATCTTTGAGCTGAGCGAGATGTTCCTGTTCTTCCACATGGTCTTCAATTTTCTCAGTGCAGTAAATGTGCAATCCTTGCGAGTATTTCAGGCTTGGATCCCTTGTCTGTTACAACTGCTCCCAGATACTTGAAACTTTGTACCGTTTCCAAATTGTGACCACCGACCCTGATGTTGGTGTTGATGCCGTTGATGTTGTTGGTCATCAGCTTGGTCTTCTGCGCACTGATCTCCATGCCATAGGCTGTTGAAGTCTTGTCGAGGCGTTCCACTAACCTAACTCTTCTTGTTTTCCTGCCAGTGCATCATTGTCATCAGCAAAACGCAAGTTGGTAATTGTTCTGCCTCCAATATCGACTGTTCCTTCATGATCCTCTAGTGCATCAGTCATGATTCTCTCAAGGAAGATGTTAAAGAGAGTGGGTGAGAGCAAGCAGCCTTGTCTGACGCCGACCATCATCCTGAACCAATCCCTATGCCACCATTGAAATAGACTGCGCTAGTGGCCTTATTGTAGAGCTCCTCAATGACTCTGATCATGTTGGCATTGATGTTGTACAGCCTCATGGTAGCCCACAGAGCTGCATGCCATACCCTGTCAAAGGCCTTTTTGAAATCCACAAAAACATGGTAAAGGTCTTGCTGATGCTGAAGGTACTTCTCGCATAGTATTCTTAGTTTAAAAATCTGCTCTGTTGTACTTCGTCCTGCCCTGAAGCCTGCCTGTTCTTCAGCAATAATCGTCTCTGCTTGTGGCTTCAGTCAATTCAGTAGGATCTTCAGCATGACTTTGCTTGGATGACATATCAAGCTGATTGTGCGATAGTTCTGGCATTGTTGTAGGTTGCCTTTCTTGGGAAGGGTGATGATTAGTGATTGTGTCCATGGTGTAGGCCAGTCTCCTGTCTGCCAGATCTTGTTGCAGATTATCAGTAGGGTGTTTATCATGGCTTCCCCCTGCTTGGACAGTTCTGCCGGGATGTTGTCTATTCCTGCTGATTTCCTCCTCTTCATCGATTTCACAGCTACTTCCACCTCTTCCCGAAGGATGAGGTAGTTGTCAGTGTCTGTCGGTGGAGGGACATTCAGTACCTCTGGATCTCCTGAGGTTTTGTGGTTATACAGGTCTGCGCAAAATTCTGTCCACTCTTTAGAATGTCCTGGTCTTCTGTTGAGATCTTTCCATTTTTGTCTTGTATGGTGCTGGTTTTCCCCTGTTTTGTGCCTGTCAGGTCTTTTACTAGCTGGTATGCTTTATTGGTGTTGTTCTTGCTCAGATTTTCTTCAATGTCCTGGCACTTCTCTTCAATCCAGGTTTCTGCTGCCTCTTTCATGCTTGTTCTAATTTCTTTGTTGATTGCCTTATACTGCCTTGCTCCTTGTATCTCGTTCTTCTTTTTCTTCAATTCTCTTCGTTTGTCACACTGGTTAAGGATGTTGGCTGTGACCCAGGGCTGCTCCACTTGTCGTTGCTTGCCAAGAATCTCATTGGCTGTATCAGTTACTGCCATGTTAAAGTTGTCGACAAAGTTATCAATATATGTGTCATCTGGGTTGAACATGGTGAGGGGTGCAAATTTCCCTCCTATCATGGCTTGGAAGGCTTCAGCCACCTCTGGATCTTTCAGTTTTTTTAGAACGAATCTGATCCTTGTCTGGCCCTGCTTCATGACCTTCCTCAGATAAAGGCGGAAGGTCATCATCACTAAATCATGGTCACTTCCAATGTCAGCTCCTGGAAAACTGCGTGTCCTTGCGATGTTTACGCTGGACTGGAAGCGCCTCTTCACCATGGTGTAGTCAATCTGGCTGTGGGCTACTCAGTCAGGGCTATGCCATGTCCATTTTCGAGATGCTTTGTGTGGACCATATGTGTTCATCAACTTGAGGTCGTTGCAGTTAGCAATTTCCAGGAGTCTCAAGCCTCTTTCATTAGTCTCTTTGTTACAATATCGCCCACATGTGCAACTCCAGTTCTTGCAAGCATCTTCTCCTACTTCGGCATTCCAATCCCCACAAGTGCAACAAGGATGTCTTTCTTGGGGGTCTGATCTAAAACTTCTTGCAGCTGTTCATAGAAGTCTTCTACCTCGTCGTCATTGTGGCTCGATGTTGGGGCATATGCCTGAATAATGGTGATGTTGAAAGGAGTTCCCCTTAGGCGGATGGTAAAAAGCCTGCTAGAGATTGGTCAGCAACCCATGACACTGTTCACAATGTCCTTGTGGACCAGAAACCCAACACCTTGTTCATGTTTGCCCTCTTTCCCACTGAAGTATAGTTTGTGACCTTCCTGGGTTGATGTTTCTCCAATGTTCTTCCATCGTACTTCACAGAGTCCTAGGATGTTCCAGCGGTACCTATCAATTTCATGTACGAGTTCTTCTCGGAAGGACGGTGGCAGAATGGTTAAGACGTTCGCCTGCCAATATGTAAATCGTGAGTTTCTGGGTTCGAACCCAGCCTCGCCCTTTCTTCCCAGTTTGACGAAAAATTCGAACTGAATGTCAAAGTCATTCGGATGAGACTCGAAACCGAGGCCCCGTGTGCGAATGCACGCAGAACATCTTGCGCACACGTTAAAACCCCGTTCCACCTTTCGGAAGAGTAGGCCATCGTGTGCCGGTAGGAGCGGATGACAAAATTATAACAAACCAGCATGCACACAGGTGTTGTGTTTAGACACCATCCCTGAGGAAAAATCGGGGAGTTGGAGTTGGGGATCTTTGCGCCTGGTGGCAGCATGATCTGTGGCTCTGTAGGTCAAATGCAAGCGCTTTGATTTGTCTTTACAAGAGATAGCGCTATACAAATTCCATGTATTAATTAATTAATTAATGTACGAGTTCTTCAAGTTTGCCTGTTTCTCTCAATGTTCTAACATTCCATGTGCCAATGGTGATGTTCTTTCTGACACGACTTCTGTCTGGTGCACCAGTCATACTCTTTTCACCTCCACCCTGATGTCCAGAAGTGGTAGGCGTGGTCCTTGGTGACCCGGGCGACGACCAAGCCGGTATGGATTTCGATTTGGTTTTGTCTCCCATGGCATATTTTGGGCGAAGGAAGCCTGGCGGAGCCCATTCCTCTCCAGACTGATTTTTCTGTTGGGTTTACTCCCCACATGAGACAGGTAGTACTGGGTTACATGGATACCAGTAGCAGTACATTAATGATATGATATGATATAATCATGACATGAATTATTACTTTGTATAGGATCATCAGTAGGCACTGAAACAGACCACACAGAGAAAAATAATAATGATGATAATGATAAATTATAATCATGACATGGGTTATTACTTTGTAAAATATCAACAATGGGCACTGAAACAGACCATACAGAGAAAACTAGTAATGATGATAATGATATAATATAATCATGACATGGGTTATTACTTTGTAAAAGATCAGCAGTAGGCACTGAAACAGACCACACAGAGAAAAATAGTAGCGATGATAATGATATAATATAATCATAACATGGGTTGTTTGGAAAATAAAAGAAAGAGAGGCAACATTTTTTAAAAATCAGCAGAGTGAAAAGAAGAAAGAAGAAGAAGAAAAGAAGAAGAAGAAGAAGAAGAAGAAGAAGAAGAAGAAGAAGAAGAAGAAGAAGAAGAAGAAGAACAAGAACAAGAACAAGAAGAAGAACAAGAAGAAGAACAAGAAGAAGAACAAGAAGAAGAAAAAGAAGAAGAAACAGAGGCAATCTCTGAGAGGCATCATCGTTGTCGTTCTTGCCTTCTTCTTTTTTATCATCGTCATCGTAATCGTCATACTCCTCGTCGTCGTCATCATCATCATCATCATCATCATCATCATCATCATCATCATCATCATCATCATCATCATCATCATCATCATCATCATCATCATCATCATTTTCCTCCTCCTCCTCCTCCTCCTCCTCCTCCTCCTCCTCCTCCTCCTCCTCCTCCTCCTCCTCCTCCTCCTTCTTCTTCTTCTTCGTCTTCTTCTTCTTCTTCTTCCTCCTCCTCCTTTTATTTCTACGTTTTCTTTTTGTTTATTGCCACCATCACTATCATCGTTGTAAGTTGTTGTTGTTGTTTGGCACTGCTTGACGTTGTTTTCTTGGTGGTCATAGTTGTTACAACATCACCACCATCACTACTACAACCAACACCATCCGAGTCTTCCTATTGGTCACCATTACATATTACCACCGTCACTACGGTCATTCTACAGTAATTATCCTTGGTATTCTTGCTGGTTTGCTTTTTTGAGGTTTTGCTTCAATGAAAAATGATTAATGCGTTCACTCTAGGTGTAATTAAACAAGAACTGAAACTAGATAACAACAACAATAACAAAAACAAAGCAAATAAGGACAACTACTAAATGAAAAAAATAAAACCTACAGAATAGCATGAATACCAGATCGCAATATCTAACGTTCGGCTATATTAACAATTTCTGGTCCACGAGAGAGAGAAAGATTATAGTTGTTGCTGTTGTTGTTGCTGCTGCCGTTGCTGCCGTTGCTGCTCGTGGTAACATTGTTGCTATTGCTTTGTTGTCATTGACAACTTTTTTTGTTGCTGTGGTTGTTGATGCCGTTTTTGTTTGTCGTCATTGTTGTCGTTGTAATTCCAGGTAAAAGTGTCCCATAACCTACCCTGTCTTTTGGGGAGTGAGGCATCAGACCTCAGCTTCTCCAGGGGCCAGCATATTGAAGGCTGCGCCCAATATCCTCTCCCTCGCTGCTTTACCTTCCTTGACCCTAAAGAAGGCAGGTACCCATTTACAGCTGGGTGAACAGTGGGAATGTGCTGAAGCCAAGGCGCACAAATGGTCACCCATCCAACTGGTCACTCACTCAGTCCCATGTCCCAAAGGACGTAGGGGGACATGAGAGAAGACGCAACAGCGATCTTTTTCCATGCTTCACGATCCTGTGTGGCTAGTAGGAGGTGTTGCAGGGGTTGGGCGGTCCAGTCTTTGATGTTGTCAACCCATGATTTCTTTTGGCGGCCTCTTCTTCTCTTGCCCTCGACTGTTCCTTGCAGGATGGTTTTTGCTAGGGTGTTGTATCCAACTGGTAACTACGCTCAAAACAGCTGAACCTTAGCGTGGGGAAAGCGAGTGCTATGACCGCTGAGATCTACCCTGTGCCGAGTAAAACCAACCAAACAAAGTACACTACATTAGAGAAAAGAAGAGACAGAAAAAGATGACTTACAGCGAGAAACAACAGTCCCGAGTTCATGGTGATAGACCACGCGTAGTTGGTGGCCTGCATTATTGCGCTGCCTATGCTGGGGCCTAGGAATGTCCTGAACACACACACACACATCCACATGCACGATTGTATGCATATTTATGCACAGTGTACGCAGGCGTGCATGCGTACACACATGTACATGCATGCATGCATGCATGCATGCATGCATGCATGCATGCATGCATGCATGCATGCATGCATGCATGCATGCATGCATGCATACATACATACATACATACATACATACATACATACATACATACATACATACATACATACATACATAAATACCTACCTACCTACATACCTACCTACCTACCTACATACATAAATACCTACCTACCTACATACCTACCTACCTACCTACCTACCTGCATGCATACAAATACACACACTCACTCACACATGTATATATATATACATATATCTATTATATATAATTATATTTGATATGTTTAGTATCATGTTTATCATCCCCAGATTACAAAAAAACGTAAATCATAAAAACATTTCAAAGTACAAAACTGCACATAAAAATTGCTACATGGGCAAATACCACTGCAGAATGGACATTCTGTGCCCATCCCAGTGTCTAAATATCACTACTCTGTCACCAGAACAAAAGAAAAGCACAGACAAAGTATCCTATAATGAAAACAGAAAATTGTTTGAAAGATGTGCCTAAAAAAAGGCTGGAGAGTGGACTGGGAAGGCAGAAAACAAGCCAGAGAGGGGTTGTGCTCACCCTAAGTGCATAGTGGAGTTGAATAACCCGGACAGTAATCCATCCAACGCCATTCCGTCTTCAAAGCCAAGCCGCCTGGAAGGATAATAAATATGAAGATTGATATAAACGTGATCCATTCAATACACATACATCACACGCAGACATCAAAACAACAGGGGAAAAACATCAAGCTACAGCCTAATTCTCTCCTTACACTTTTTTTTGTTTTCAGATTTTTCTTTTTTTACATTCCTCGGCTAGAGCTCTGAGGTTCACCAAAGAAGAAATTGTGCCTATACCGCCGTTTTTACCCACCATGAAGAGACAGCCGCATTCCGAGTTCGGGGTTGGTGTTTAAACACCACACATGTGTGCATGCCCCCCCCCCTACCCCCAAAGTTGTCATCCGTTCCTACCGGTACGAAATGGGGGGCGGATAGCCTAGTGGTCAGAACATTGCGCTGGCAATTTGAAGACCCGGGTTCGAGTCCGGTCGAGGAAATTTTCTTCCTGGAGTTAACATCAGTGCTGACTCCACTCTCCCCAAAAGTCCTTCGATGAGACTTTAAACCGAGGTCCCGTGTGCGAACGCACGCAGAACACCTTGCGCACACGTTAATCCTGTTCCGCTTTTCGTAAGAGTAGGCCATCGTGTGCCGGTGGAACAGATGACAATATTTACAAAACTGCATACACACGGGGACCAGATGAAAAAAAGCACATGATTGCTTATTCTGTTATCCTCGATATAAAAGAATAAATAATAATAATAATAATAATAATAATAATAATAATAATAATAATAATAATAATAATAATAATAATAATAATAATAATAATAATAAATGGTCCACTCTTTAAAGGTACAGCTGGTTTTTAACGTGTGCGCAAGATGTTTTGCGTGCGGTCGCACACAGGACCTCGGGTTTATAGTCTCATCTGAATGACAAACCCTTACATTTTACACATCCGAGAAAGACCACTTCCTCACAGAACTATTTACAATACTTAACATTTGTGTTCTAAAATCGTATGAGGATTGGTAGTACTGTAAAGGTTTTTGTTTTCTTTTAAATCCACGTGTCATATGATTTCCCTGGCCCAGGCCAAAGCTTGGTCAGTTATTCATGTCAGCTAATTGCCAAGGCCTACACTAAACTGTTCTTATGTTGTAAAATGTTGTGTTGAGACTACCTTCAGCCATAACAAGATATTAACATAACAACCTGTACTCTCCTTTAAAGGAGAAAAAACTCCTCTGAAGTCAAGAGTATGGCTGTCTCTTTGGTGAGGTACTTGAAAACAGTCATACACGCAAACTTCTCATTCAGTGTGCAATTTCAATCTGACAGTGATTCCAAGGTGGAATGAGTGAGTCAGAGTGCATGTTGTGGGTGACCCCTTGAGTGTTAAGCTGAGGAAACACACACAAAACATATGATTTCCCTAGATTTCCCAGTTCTATCAGTATGCTGATATGTATAGCTGCTTTGCAAACAAAAATGAATAATAAAAATAATAATACATACACGTGCATGTGTACACAGAAAACACTTGCACCAGCATACTCGTGTACGTGGACACACACACAGGCACGCACATACGTTCATACGCTCATGCACACAAAATGTTGAGATACTTAAGACAAAACTTCAGGCATTGGTGGTGTCATTGCACTGTTGATAAGCTTATGCTTGCTGTACTCATATTTCAGGTTTTGCTTCTGTGTTGTTCTGAAACTTAACAAAAACCGTTGAAATTCAATGCAAACACACACGCTCACGAGTGCGAACATACATCTAAACACTCAAACACACACACACACACACACACACACACACACACACACACACACACACACACACACACACACACACACACACACACACACACGTGTGCGTGTAATTATATATAATATATAATATATATATATATTATATATAATATATATATATATATATATACATATATATACATATATATATATATATATACATATATAATATATATATATATATATATATATATATATATATATATATATATATATATATATAGCTGGGTGAACTGGGGGGACTGTACTGAAGCCAAGGTGCGGAAACAGTCACCCATCCACTCGGTAACCATGCTCGATGCTGCTAAACCTTAGCTTGGGCCATGGGGAAAGAGAGTGCTCTGACCACTGAGCTGTCCATCCCGTCTCCTACACGCCATGTTTCGTTCTTTCAAGACCAAGACTCAAGACAGAGCGTATGCTTCTACGATTTTACTGTGTGCCGTCTTCTTCTCAACTGACAATACAATAGAATAACTGAACAGCAATCATTTCATATCATGTACACAAGTAGTCAGATCACTACTAACATACGTCACATCTCCCTTGCTTCAGAAAACAAAATTAATCAAAATGAACTTTCAATCCCATCAAAATCAATCTATTTCCGACCTTGTATTAAGGTAAAATACTAATCATGAAAATTACTTATGCAATGGAAATTGCTAATCATTCTTTCTCTCCCCTGTAGCCAATTCTTTTATGTACAAATATTCCTGACCATATTACAGTCCCTCATCATCATGTCCATGTTCTTAGTGCTATGTTCATTTTGTCTTTGGAATATAGACAGAGTTCCTTTTTTATCTATTCATCAGAAAATTTGGCTTCTTGCTTTGTCTACCAGACCTTGTTTTGTAATGACTAACTGGTTCTGTGGGTTGTTCTGTCGGAATCGGTTTTGCGCTTGCTTCTGGCTCCTTGGTGCTGATCGTGTCAGGCTGGCTTGTAGTTGTCGGCTGGTCTGGAGCACTATGTTCGGGCGGTTGTGTTTAAGTTCTGACATCTGTCTGTTCTGCCCGTGAACTTCTCTCTTCATCCTTCTTTCTCCTCTTTCTGTAGTCTGGTTCAGATGGCTTTCCAGAGCTTTGGTCAGGCTGCTGCACTATAACTTTCAGCATCTGTTTTGATGACCTGTTGTCTGTCCTTTGGTTTCCCGGCGTCTTTTGCTGTTGGTTACAGGGAAAGGTGTTCTGCTGCTCTTCGGAAATCTGTCTTCTCCATCTGTCAGTGCTGACTGTATGTGGAAAATTCGTTTCAGGTGAGTTCCGTGGCTGTCGACGGTTTATTCTGTATTGACGTCCATCCTTTGCACGGATGCTGTATGACTGGATGTTCACTCGACGGTCCACTGATATTATTGCACTGTTCTCTTCACTGATTGTCAGCAGCTGCATGCCCTGTGCAGCTCTCAGTCCTAATACTGGTTTTCAGTCTGTTTCCGAGATCACAGTTCACTTTGTACTTCTTTCTGTTCTTGGGGTTCTTCACTCGCAGTATTATCTCTCCAACCGGTTCCATTTCAGTTCCATTGAATATCACCAGTTTTCTCTGTGTGTCTTGCAGGTCAGAGCATCGTTCATCCCCGGTGACTTCTCTGTACAGGCTCGCGGACAAAACATTTGGTTGCTCCTGTGTCAAGAAGAAATCTTATTGGTATTTCATTGATCAGCATTCTTGCCCGTATGTTTCTATTCTTTTTTCTTGTTTTGTCATCAATCTTGAGAATTTCATCATCACTCTCTGTATCCCACTCGTCTTCTTCAAAGTGTCGAATTTTTTGTTTTCTTCTTGTATGTTTGGTGTTTTGCAGCATGGAGCAAAGCGATCATTCGCTCCACAAGCTCTCCATCTCTTCCCAAAAGCTGGACATTTTTCCTTTGCTCTTGGATGCCTTCCACCACAATATCCACATCTCACTCCATTCTCTGATCTGGATCCTCTCTGCCCATTTTTAAAGATTTCTTTTCTCAAAATGCTTGGACTTCCTGCACATCTGTGTCTTCCTTGTCATCTGCATAGTTTGCTGTTGACTTGTTTGTGTGCTCAGCACATATCAACGCATCCTGTCAATGTCAGCTGTCGGACTTCTAGCAGGTTTGATCTCAAAGTCTCGCCACGTACACCCAGCACAAATTGGTTTCTCAGCAGTCTATTTTCTAGTGTTCCATAGTTGCAGGTTTTGATAAGTCTTCTTAGGTCTGCCACATATTCTTCCATGGACTCACCTGCTGCCTGGTGTCTGCAGTTGAACTTGAAAGCTTCATAAGTTTCGTTTGTAGAGCCCACACAGTATTCTTCGAATTTCTTCAATACTGTATCAATATCATTTCTTTCAGCTTCACTTGTGAAAGAAAGACCTTCCTAGATGTCCAGTACGTCAAGACCTATACATGACAGAAACATTGCTGTCCTGTATGTCGAACGCTCTTCCATCTGGTTTGTCACAATTTCGTAGCTGTCCCAAAGCCTCTTGAATTTTCTCCAACTGCTCTGCAGGCCTCCTCCCTTCACATCAAGTTTCAGGGGTAGAGGAATGTTCGCACGTCATCAATCTGCTCCTCTTTCTTCGTGTTCATCTTCCATGGCTAAACTTTCAGTCTTCTTCAGTCTTCTATGTCGAGATTTCCTTTTTGTTCCAAATTACGAATTTTCTGACATCCCACTTCTGACACCATGTTTCGTTCTTTCAAGACCAAGACTCAAGACAAGAGCGTATGCTTCTACGTCTTTACTGTGTCCTGTCTTCTTCTCAACTGACAATACAATAGAATAACTGAACAGCAATCATCTCATATCATGTACACAAGTAGTCCTGATCACTACTATCATACGTCACAGACCCTTACCTGGCTCCAATGTAGAAACACTTGATGATAGGAATGATGATGGCTGCGTTTCCTATACCCATAAGTAGCAAGGAAAAAATGACCAGCCCCAGACTCCTGAAAATGAACAACAAAAAGTCCAACATGAACACCTGCTTAGAGAAGAAGAAGAAGAAGAAGAAGAAGAAGAAGAAGAAGAAGAAGAAGAAGAAGAAGAAAGAAGAAGAAGAAGAAGAAGAAGAAGAAGAAGAAGAAGACCACAACAAAAACCTGCACAACTACCCTCCCCACCCTGGGATAACTAGCTAACCATCCAGCTTTATGCTTATTTTGCTTCTGGGGCGTTTGTGGCTTTGTTGAGTGATACAGCTTTATGCTTATTAATTTTGCTTCTGGGGTGTCTGTGGCTTTGTTGAATGATTTCTTGTTGGTAAGCGGATTGTTGTTGTTGTTGTTGTTGTTGTTGTTTTGTTGTTCTTGTTGTTCTGTTGTTCTTGTTCTTGTTCTTGTTTCTCGGCTAGACCTCCGAGTTTCACCAGTGCTGAATTTTTTGCGTATGCAACAGTGTTTTTGCCCACCATCAAGGCAGTCACATTCCGCCTTCGGGGACGAGTAAGTCTAAACATGACTCCTGTGTGCATGCGGTTTTCCTTTCTTTTTCCTTCTTTTTTATTTTTTAGATTATTCAATCAATCCTTATTTACCCGTTCCTACCACAGTGCAAGGGTCTGCTATTTTGAAAGGTGGAACTTGTTATGACGTGTAAGCAAAGTGTTAGGTAAACGTACCAGCGTGCATAACCTGTGTGGTCGTAGGGGAGCGAGGCATCAGAGACCTCAGCTTCTCTAGGGGCCAGCATATTGAGGGTGGCGCCCATCTTCTCTCCCTCGCTGCTTTACCTTCCCTGACCCTAAAGAGGGCAGGTACCTATTCACAGTTAAAAGTTAAAGTCTGTCCCGAGCCTAAGGCCATCAGGCCGGTGCTTATCCCGATTTCTGTGGCGTTAAGCGACTGAGAGTCATAGACTCCCCCCTGGATAGGACGCCAGTCTATCGCAGGGTTAACCCCCAACACAAGGTTGGTACCCCTTTTACACCTGGGTGGGGTGAGAAAATAGCCTAGAGTGCCTTTTCCAAGGGCACAACGCCATAGCCGAAAGCTGGGATCGAACCCGCAACCTTTAGATTACGAGTCCAACGCCCTAACCACTAGACTACAGCGGCTACCTATTGACAGCTGGGTGATAAATAGATAAAAAATATATGAACAATTAGATAATAAATAACTTAATAACTACATAAATAGATAGATAAGAAAAATAACAATAAAATATACAAGTAAACATACCCGTTCATTCAGTACACTCTACACCTGCACCCCACGCAGTTACCCGGGGGAAACTTACCCTTCAACAAAGGGCAGGAGAGGGGTAGGCCCCAACAGTAACAGCCCCACGGCGTCTAACCCAGAGCCAAACACCAGCAAGGAATAACTGATGTTCTGTTAGACACACGACAGCAAACAACATAATAAATGTCCATTTTGTTTTGTTTGGATCTTTGTTATTCCAGACATTCAGGAATATTTTTTGTTAGAGAGAGAGAGAGAGAGAGAGAGAGAGAGAGAGAGAGAGAAGAGAGAGACGAGACAGAGACAGAGACAGAGACAGAGACAGAGACAGAGTCAGAGACAGACAGAGATACAGACAGAGACAGAGATACAGACAGACAAAAAGAGAGACAGACAGAAAGAGAGACAGACAGACAGAGACAAAGAGGAAGAGAGAAAGGAAGAAAAAAAGGGGGAAAATAATAAAAGGATGAAAGGATGAAAAACAGATTAGAAGGATGAAAGAAAAAAAAGACGGGTGAAAAGCAGAAAGAAAGAGAGACAAAAATAAAGAAGACAAAAAGCAAGGAATGAAAGAAGAAAGAGAAAAAAACAGGGTAGAAAAGAAGGAAGGAAAGAAAAAAAAGAATAAAGAAAAAACGAAGGAAGAAAAAC
>CM060344.1:23867969-23872969 GCA_030674155.1 Stramonita haemastoma | reverse complement strand
AGGACTATGTCCAATATTTTTGAGGGACTGTGCCGATTGTGCGATTCTGTGTAAACATTTGATTTTCAGGATCTACACTGATTGCACATCAGTATATACTTTTAGTAATCTGGTTTTGTTGTTTTTGTTGTTGTTGTTACAGGTGGGTTTTTTTTTTTAATTTCTTTTTTTTTAATTTAAAAAATCTTTTTCTGCATTGCATTGCCTTGATTGTTTAAAGCGATTAAGTTTTGTCTTGCTTATCTAATATTTTTTTTCGTAAACAACAACACAAGATTATGAGGACTGATACCTATGCTCTCTTCCTATGGTCTTGATTGACCACTTGCTAACAGACTGAAACATAAAAAATCATATCAGATATTCTGTGCTCCAGGTGTGCCTGTCTGATGCAGTGCTCTGAATATGTAGCAAACAGTGACTGACCATTACCAGACCATATTCACAGAGAAAAGATTTTATCTAAAATCTTTGAGAAATTGTGCCGATTGTGCGATTGTGCATCAACACTTGATTTTTCAGGATCTGTGCTGGTTGCACATCAGGATATACCTTTTAGTAATCTGGCTTTGTTGTTGTTGTTGTTGTTACTAGTTTTTCTGTATTGTATTGCCTTGATTGTTCAGTGGTGATTTAGTTTTGTCTTGCTTATCTAATATATATAAATTTTTTTTTTCTTTTAAACTCTTTTTCTTTATCTAGAACTGTATCTCACACCTGCAACCAGGCTGCTGCTTCTGGTCTATTTGACAAGTTCTCCTGAGTAGACCTACAGCTAATTTGATTGAGATTTTACATATAATTATTATTGTGTGCTGTATGTAGAGTGGTTATTGATTTTGTTCTTTCTTTATTCATTTCATCCTTTACCACAATCAAGTGTTACTCTCTCCCCCTTATTATTACTCCCTCAGCTTGTTTTCTTTATCCCCACCAATTTTTGTACACATTATTACATTCCTCACCAACGTAACATTGATAGATGCATTCAAGGCATACTACGTGGCCCTCCAAGGATGGATTACGAATTTGCCACCTAGATAATAAATCATGCAGTTAATGAAATTGAAGATATATCAACACTCGTCACAAATCAAGGCAAACCATTTCATGTACTGGGTCTTTCTGAGTCAAGACTTTCAGAGCATATAATGGACACTGACATAAATATTCCAGGTTATAAAATCCTGCAAAGAGATCCACAACAACAATAAAAAACTAGTACCTTAATCTATGTTAGTGAATCTGTAACGTTCAAACGTCTTCCACATCTAGAAATCCATGAAGTAGAATCTATCTGGATTGAAGTTTCTGTGAAAGGTACAGCTCCTATTATAATGGGGTTCTGTTACAGAAATCCAATAGAAAGGAAGAATTGGACAGACAAATTTGACTCCATGATAAATGAAGTCCTATTAGAATCTAGGGAAATAATCTTAATGGGGGATTTCAATATTGACCTAGCAAAAGTACACAAACAATGGATCGAAGTCATAAATTCATTCAGTCTCCACCAAATAGTTAACCCACCTACAAGAGTCACATCAAATTGAAGCACAATAATTGATCACATCTACGTGTCAAACCCTTAAAACATCATAGAAACGTGTGTCCCTGTCAATAACTGCAGTGATCACTACCCAATCTGTACCACATGGTCAATAAAAGGAACAAAAATTCCCAAACCTGGCCATAAAACTATAATCTACAGTTCTTTTGCAAACTTTGATGAATAGTTTTTCCTCCTAGAATTACGTAACTCCAAGCTCTTGGACACATTGACATTACAGATCCAGACTTAGCCATTGAGTTTTGGATTAAAACTTTTACTGAAATCTATAACAAGCATGCTCCACTAAAATCCATCAGTATCAAAATCCCCCTAAACTGCCTTGGCTCACAAAAGAACTACAGGAAGCATGTTATCTGAGAGACTTTCTAAAAGAACACAACAATTATGAGGAGTCAAAAAAATTAAGAAATGCCATAAACTCTCAAAAACATTGAGAAAAAAGAAATATTTTCAAGTCTTACTATCTTCCAAACAACACTTATGGCGAGCAATAAATCAGATAACAAACAATCAATGGTCTTCAAAATCAAACGTAATCAGACATTTCTGCTGAAAAGCTTAACAATCACTTCATCAATGTTTCTTCTGATGTAATTAACAATGATAACTCCAATGACCAATGACCTCAAAGAATTAAAACAATACTGCCAGGAAAAGCATATTTCTTCTAAACTTCACATACCATTCATGTCTGTTTCTGAGGTCAATAACTATCTGACTCATCTCAAACAATGAAGAACACGTGGTCTTGATAGAATAGATAGCAAAATAATAAAACTATCAGCTCCAGTTATCACAGACACCCTAACATATTTCTACAACCTTTGTCTTGACAAGAAATATTTTCCCAATGCCTTCAAATCAGCTGAAGTGATCCCCATCCACAAGTATGGTGATACTTCAGATCCTTCAAACTATAGGCCAATCTCTATTATTTCTATGCTTTCAAAACCCCTGGAAAAACATATGAATAAACACCTAGTCTGTCATATAGATATCAACAACTTACTTCACCCTAATCAGTCTGGATTTAGACAAAATCACTTGTGTCACACAGCACTGACTAGTCTTGTAGACAATTGGCTATCAAACATTAATGACAATAAAATTTTGTGGAGTATTATTTGTAGATTTAGAAAAAGGCATTTGATACAATCGACCACAGACTTCTCCTCAAAAAGTTAGATCTATATAAAATCTCTATAGATACCCTAGGACTACTTGATTCCTAACTTACAAACAGGCAACAATGTGTCTCAATAGCTACATCCGCATCCAAACTGAAACCCATTCATCACGGAGTACCACAGGGATCCATACAAGGAGCAATTCTCTTTTCATTATACATAAATGCCCTTCCTCTACATATCAAATCCAAATGTGAACTATTTGCTGATGACACAACTATACATACAAGTCATAACGACATTGACTCTCTTGCAACCATATTACAAAAAAGCGTTGATGATCTTGTCAAATGGACAGAACTGAACCGTATGTCTATACACCATAAAAAAACCAAAATGCATGCTTATCACCAAACAAAAGCATCAAAATTTATCACATGAACTGCTTCCCATCCATATCAAAAAGGAAGCAATTGAACAAACCTCTTACAACAAAGTTCTAGGAATAACAATCGATGAAAATCTCAGCTGATTCTATCACGTATCTCACCTATGCAAACACTTGTCCCAAAGAGTATACAATTGACTAAAATTAAACACTTTCTTGACTTTCATTCAAAGAAATTGTTCTTTCAAGCATATATACAATCCTCAATAGATTGTTTCAACCCTGTGGGATTCTGTCAGTGCAAACACTTTGAATCCATTACTGTCTTTATAAACGTGCTCTTAAACCGGTCCTTCTGAAGAAAACAACCTTGCTAGAAGTGGATTATACTCAGTTAAATATTCTTCCCCTATGCCAAAGAGTGAAATATAACAAAGGAATCATGATGTTCAAGATGATGGCAGAACTGTTCCCACATGCTTAAAAGATAAGTTCCCAATGAATCATTCCAGAAATACGGAAAAGCCAAATGTACCCATCCCAAGAATAGACTTGTTCAAATATAGTTTACTGTACTCGGGCCCTATGATGATGAACTCCCTGATTCAATTAAACAGCATCAATCATTAACAACCTTAAAAAATCCCTTCTAATCCACTTGATGCACCGAAAATAACTAACCACACCTCATCCTGTTAGAAACTCTCTCTCTCTCTCTCTCTCTCTCTCTCTCTCTCTCTCTCTCTCTCTCTCTCCTCTCTCCTCTCTCTCTCTCACTCTCTCTCTCTCTCTCTCTCTCTCTCTCTCTCTCTCTCTCTCTCTCTGGTAGCTTCCCTTGCTAAGGAAACAAGCAAGACGCATCTCTCCACAGCAGTCACTTAAAATATCCAGTTTTTCACAGTTTCAGGTACAGAATGCCTGTCGAAGGACTCCCGTCTACTTTAGAAGCTATATTGAATGCAGCTCTGCAGGAAAACACGCTGTCTTCGTTCAAGATAAACAGCAGAGGAAATCAAATGGTTGTGGTACTCAGGATGACAACAACAACTGCCAGCCAGCCCCCTGTCGCTGAAGATCACAGCGCTGTGTATAGGAGAAAGTCTGTGTCACAGGTGAACAGGGACAGGAGAAGAGCGGAGGAGCACAGATTGCAGCAAGAAAAAAGGCAAGTCCAATTGATTCATCCCCTTCAAATTTGTTTCTTCCAACCCCACCCAGTTTGCTATATACTGTCAACAACTGTAATGACGGGGTTGGGGCAGACATGTTTGTGTATGGTGAGGAATACCCTCCCTTTGTAACCCACCCCCTGACTGACACAAGGCATGATAATCCATCCATTGACATGGCACCATGCAACACTGACACACAGACGTGGCACTTGCAAATGGGGCACTGGATGCGACAGAGTGTGTTGAACAGAGTTTGTGTGATGGTGTTGAAACTGTCATGTGCCAAAGTGGCACACTCCATGCCGACAAGAGTGGCAACACAGCTGCTTCACACTGTGTATACAGCACCCAGCACGTGGAGACAGGGGACAGTGGACTTTGTGAATTACGACAGCCAACAGCACAGCTAAGGGATTTTGACAGGGAAATTTTGGCCGCCCTCCAGGAAGGGCAGGAACGTTTGGCACGTGCATTGAGAGGCGAAGAAGAGCCTGTGGTTTTGAATGAAACTGTGGAAAAAGAGCATCTCTCTTCTGGTATATCGTGACTGCTGTAATGAAGCTAATGTTTTGCAAAATGTCTTTGAAATATTTCTTTCTAATGTGCTTTTTGACTAAATGGTAATGAATTCCATGATAAGGAATCCTTGTCTGGATGATCATATAATTGTATGCCATGATTTTCTTTTTTTCGCATTGCAGTGGATGTACCTATCTATGCAATTAAACCATTTGAATCAT
>CM060344.1:23850469-23865469 GCA_030674155.1 Stramonita haemastoma | reverse complement strand
AATGTTTTTTTCAGGTGAGCTGTGATGGTTGTATTTTATTTATTTATTTATTATTTATTATTATTTATTTATTATTTATTATTTATTTATTTATTTATTTATCATGTTTTAGTGAGTGAGTGTGTGAGTGAGTGAGTGAGTGAGTAGATTGTGTGTGTGTGGTCAGGTGTGTGTGTGTTGTGCTAGTGACGCGCCGCACGTGGGTCGTTGTATGTGTAGATTGGCAATAGGTGTAAGTGTTTGTGTTTGTTAATGTTGTTGTGTGTGTGTGGTGTCGATCTGTCTGTCTGATCTGTGTCTATCATTCTTCTGTTTGCCTTGTAGCGTGTTTGTTTTATAGCATCTTTATCATAATAATTATACATTCATAATATTCTTGCTGTCCTCCGTCTCTTCTTGTAGTACCATCTTTGTTCTGTTCTCTCTGCTTGCCATGTGTTCTGTTGTTGCTGTGTGCTGGTGTCTCGTGTCTCTGGTGCTCCCTCTGTCTGTCTGTCTGTTCCCATCTGTCGTCTGTGCGCTTGTAGCTGTGTTGTTCACCTCTTTCATTAATAACTTTGATCTACCATCATTGTCCTTATCTCTGTCGTCTCTCTGTCTCTCTCTGTACCCTTCTTTCGTCCTCTCCTCTCGCCCATGTCTCTGTCTCTCTGTGCCCCCTTGTCCTGCTCTGTGCTCCCTCTGTCCTCTGTCGTCTTCACCTCTGCTGCCCCTCTCTCTGTGCCCCCGTTCTGTCTCTCTCTCTGTGCCCCCCTGCTCCTGTCTCTGTCTCTCTCTCTGTGCCCCCTCTGTCTCTCTCTGTGCCCCCTCTGTCTCTGTCTCTCTGTCATCTCTCTTGTGCCCCCTCTGTCTCGTCTCTCTGTGCCCCCTCTGTCTCTCTCTGTGCCCCCTCTGTCTCTGTCTCTCTCTGTGCCCCCTTCTGTCTCTCTCCTCGTGCCCATCTGTCCTCATTGAATCTCTTTTCTGTCACTCACATCCTCTCTCAATCACTCTCTGTCTGTCTATCTCTCTGTCTCTCTTTCTATGTCTCTTTCTGTCTGTCTGTCTTTCTTTATGCATGTGCTTCTGTGTGTGTGTGTGTGTGTGTGTGTGTGTGTGTGTGTGTGTGTGTGTGTGTGTGTGTGTGTGTGTGTTGTGTGTTATTTGTGTGTGCGCACAGGCACTTGTGTCGTCTGAGTCTGTATAATTATAGATATAGTTTTTGTTGTTTGTTTTTTTTTTTAACAAAGAGAGATAAAGGAAAATAAGTACAGGTAACAATTACAACTCATATACCATTGCAAGAATGCTTCCAAAGATGTGAAGAAAAACCAACAAAAACAAACAAGCAAACCCAATAAAAAAGGTTGCTTTCGATTTTAAATTTTAAATTTAATATAATGTGATGGGGTGGTAAGTAGATTACCTCCCATGCGATCAGAGCCCTGTCCCAGCGTTGTGTTCCTAAATCCGGACACACCTGAATCGGGACACACCTGCGAATTGTGCAATGCTCTGTTTCCTTGGGTGGTGGTTGAAAGCCCTCCATTGCATACTCTTTGCCTTCATGGTGAACGGTAGAATTTATGTAACCTCTATTCAGAGGTCATATCCTAACTGATTAGCTGTACCCACCCGAAAAGCTGTGCAGAGATGGGACATCACATGGGCCAGTGTGTGTGTGTGTGCACAGAGTCAAAATGACAAGTGCACACTAATATAGGCCCTTGTGTGCTGGTGGGAAAAGATGTCAAGATTGACAAAAAACTGCATATACACAGCTGGCGACTGGATCTAAAAAAGTACATGGGTGCTTATGCATTATCCTTGATATAAAGTTAAAGTTAGTTAAAGTCTGTCCCGAGCCTATAGAGGCTCATCAGGCCGGTGCTTATCCCGGTTTCTGTGGCGTTAAGCGACTGAGAGTCATAGACTCCCCCCCTGGATAGGACGCCAGTCTATCGCAGGGTTAACCCCCAACACAAGGTTGGTACCCCTTTTACACCTGGGTGGGGTGAGAAAATAGCCGTAAAGTGCCTTTTCCAAGGGCACAACGCCATAGCCGAAAGCTGGGATCGAACCCGCAACCTTTAGATTACGAGTCCAACGCCCTAACCACTAGACTACAGCGGCGGCTCAACTTGATATAAAGGAATAAATAAAAATAAGATAAAATAAATGACTACCTCACTCAGGTGTATGGCCAGAGAGGCATCCATATAGCCGAAGGTGTAGGACGCCCCCATGAGGGTGAAGGAGCAGACGACAACCAG
This sequence comes from Stramonita haemastoma, assembly GCA_030674155.1. Taxonomy (NCBI): domain Eukaryota; kingdom Metazoa; phylum Mollusca; class Gastropoda; order Neogastropoda; family Muricidae; genus Stramonita; species Stramonita haemastoma. The sequence continues at coordinate 23,863,217 of CM060344.1, read as the reverse complement.
AGGACTGGCCGCCAGACCCAACACTGACCTCTGGTGCACGCTCTGCCGCCCTGGACCCTCTGTCCCGTGCACACAAGCCAACGCATACATGTTTAGGATGGTGAGCATGCATGCGTTATGTACGCATATTGCTGGGTATGTGGTTTTGTTCGACACTTTCAAACACACACACAGACACAGACACAGACACACACACACACACGCACACATACATATACACACACACTTTAATGAATAGTCCTTTAGGATGTTTGTTATAGCTATTAGTTACATTAGCGATCGTCATGTATTTACTTGTTGTTATCATTGTTTAGCCCTATTACATAATTGCCCCCTCCCCTTCCCATCATCTAATATCCGTTTGAGTGAACAGACGTAAAATCGAAGCAACAACAACAACAACACACACTAACACACACACACACACACACACACACACACACACACCACACACACACACACACACACACTACACACATACACACACGCACGCACGTAGACACACACACACACACACACACACACACACACACACACACACACACACACACACACACACCACACACACACACACAGATGACAGTGGGAACAGATGACATTTACAAAACTGCATACACACAGGGACTGGATGTAAACAAGCACAGAAGTGTTTATCCCATCATCCTCGATATAAAAGAATAAATAAATAAAAATAAACACCCACACACACCCACACACACCTTAGGAATGGTAAGTATGCACGCATAGGTACGTACTGACAATAGAAAATAAAAGTTGTAGGCATCGAATCTTGCTGGGGTTTTGTTTTACATTGTCGGTGCATACAAACGAACGCATAAAAAGTTCTGTGTACATGTAGGCTATGCATTCACGCGCATTTACACACACACATACTTTGATCTTTTATTTCGAGGATAATGGAATAAGCACTCATGCCTTTTTTTTTACATCCATCCCCGTATGTATACAGTTTTACACATTTTGTTAACCATGACCACAATATTGTTTCCAGCCCTACCGACCACGAAAGCTAAACCAGGGCTGTCACTTCAATCAGTTTCAGAGGCTCCAGTAACTTTCAACTTCAGGTTCAAAACCAACCCCTCTTAATACTTTCAAATATCTAACACCGTCCATCTGAAAAAAACACAACAACATTAAATGACACATTTTGTTATCCGTTCCCACCAGTATACAATGGCCTACTCTTCTGGAACGGGGAACAGGTTTTAACGTGTGCGACAGATGTTCTGCATGCGTTTTGGCACGGATCCTCGGTTTCTAGTGTCATCCGAAGGACTTTTGGGGGAGTGGAGTCGGCACTGGTGTTAACTCCAGGGGAAAAATCCCCCTGAACAGGCGGGCATCTCGGTGGTAGCTGAACCCTAGGCTTGATCCTAGGTCGTCAGATGGCGATTGCAACGCTCTAACCACTAGGCTATCTATCCTGTATCCCCGGCATACTTTTAAAAACCGACAATAACATTCATCTGCATATTTTGCTTGTGAGCGAGGCTTCATAGACACACTAGATCAAGGTATATAGCGTGCGCTTTATGTATATATCAACTGCATTATACAACACAAATATTATACATTTAAAAAACAACAAAAACTGTTTGAGAGAGAGAGAGGCAGACAGACACAGAAAGACAGACAGACATACAGAGAGACGGGGACACACCACACACACCACACACAACACACACACACACACACACACACACACACACACACACACACACACACACACACACACACAACACACACACACACAGACAAGACAGCAACAGACAGACAGATGAGACACACAGACAGACTAAGACACACAGACAGCAGCAAACAGCTAGCCAGAGCAGACAGCTAACCAGACAGCCAGCCAGCCAGCCAGCCCTACAGACAGACAGACAGAAGACAGACAGACAGACGGACAGACTCTCACTGGAAGGTGCAGGCATCAGAAAGAAGGTGACGAGGGTCAGAATCATCAGCAACGACCCGGAGATGAAGAAAGGCAGCCCGAACCCTCCTAGCTGTACAGGATCCAGCCACGCCAAACAGTTTTAGTCACACACACACACATATACACACACACATGCACACACACACATACACACAACACATGCACACACACACACACACACACACACACACACACACCACACACACACATCACACACATCACACACACACACACACACACCACACACACACACACACACACACACACACACACACACACCACACACACACACACACACACACACACACACACCACCACCAACATTTCTATTTTAAACAACAGCAATACCTACAAGAAAATAAATCGGCAGTAGTAATTACCAAAATAGAACCTCCTCCCCTCCCCCCCCCCATTTAGGTAACCATATTCTGACTTCGGGGATGGTGTCCAAACAATATTATACTGAGTGCTTGCGTTTATGAAAAAAAAATGTCGTCCGTTCCTACCGGCACGAAATGGCCTACTCTTGTGAAAGGTGGAACAAATTGTTAACGTGTGAGCAAGATGTACTTACTGCGTGCATACGCACACACGGCCTCGGTTTATAGTCTCATCCGAAGAGCTTTGACATTCAGTTTTTTTTTCTCATCACACTGGAATGAAAGGGCAAGGCTGGGAATCAACCCATTACGTCATGCACAGTTTATTTGTTAGGCCTAAACGCAGAACATTTTGTGCGCAGTTAAAACCCGTTCCGCTATTGGGAAGAGTAGGCCATTGTGTGCCGCTGGAAACGGATGACAACATTCACAAAACTGCTTACATACGGAGACTGGGTGCAAAAACACGCGAGAGCTTATTCCATTATCTTCAAAGTAAAAGAATAAGAACAAAAAATAAAATACATTGAACCATATTGCCACCTTTCCTCTGAACTGAAGAAATAAACAAGTAAACGAAAAGACATATGAATAAATAAAAAGTTTTCAAATCAATACACACATGAATGAATGAATGAATGAATGAAGGAAGGAATGAATGAATGAAGGAAGGAAGGAAGGAAGGAAGGAAGGAAGAAAGGAAGGAAGGAAGAAAGGAAGGAAGGAAGGAAGAAGGAAGGAAGATGAAGGAGAAATGAATGAATGAATGAATGAATGAATGAAGAAAGAAGGAAGGAAGGAAGGAAGGAAGGAAGGAAGGAAGGAAGGAAGGAAGGAAGGAAGGAAGGAAGGAAGGAAGGAAGGAAGGAACAAACCAAAGGGAAAGCAGAAACTCACCTCATAAAGCACCCCTCCCAGCAGTGGACCAAGCATGTACCCCATTCCTATAAACACTTCCATCGCTCCCTGTTTCAAAACAGAGATCATCAGTTTAATCAATCAATTGATATATATATATATATATATATATATATATATATATATATATATATATATATATATATATATATATATAATATATATATATATATATATATATATGTAAAACACATAGCGAAAGTAAAACAACCAGCATATTATGGCTCCCCAACATTTCGGCTTTCGCCATCCTCAGGGGTGTTTATATATACATAGGCGTATAGATCAATCTTGCAGAAGAATGCAAAGAAGGAGAAGAAGAAGGAGAAGAAGAATGCAAAGAAGAATGCAAAGAAATATGCAAGAAAAAAGAAGGAGAAGAAGAAAGAAGAAGAAGAAGAAGAAGAAGAAGAAGAAGAAGAAGAAGAAGAAGAAGAAGAAAGAAGAGAATGGAACCCACGACTCTATGGACCCACAAGATTGGAGTCGAACGGTCTTAACCACTCGGCTATAGCGTCCATCCTAGGGAAATAATAGTGAGATATCACAGTAGTGTTGAGGAATAACAAATTTATTTTATTTTATTTTATACCACTTCATGTCACAGCAGATTTCTGTGCGTGAAATTCGGCCTGTTCTCCCAGGGGAGAGCGCGTCGCCACAAGTGCAGCGCTTACCCATTTATTTTTCTGTTTGCAACTGTATTTGTTTTTCTATCAGAGTAGCTTTTTTCTACAGAATTTTGCCAGGGACAACCCCCTTGTTGCAGTGGATTCTTTTACGTGCGCTAAATAATGACGTAAAACACACGGGACCTCGGTTTATCGTCTCATCCGAAAGACTAGCACCCAGACCACCACACATGGTCTAATAGACCCCGCACGCAGAACATCTTGCGCACACGTTAAATCCTGTTCCGCTTTTCGTAAGAGTAGGCCATCGTGTGCCGGTGGGAACAGATGACATTTACAAAACCGCATACACACGGGGACTAGATGTAAAAAAGCACAAGAGTGCTTATACCATTATCATCGATATAAAAGAATAAATAAAATATAAAATAAAGAAATAAAATAATGGATGGGGGAAAAGTACCACAGACTGAAGTATTCTAGATAACATCCCCAGGGTGTTAAGCTAAGGAACGCTCAAACATCCAACACAACACAAAAGTAAACCCAAAGACCAAAGCACCAGACTTAACGGTAGGTAGTACATCCTTTTTACACTGACAGGTAGGAACGTACACGTTTCGAAATGCCTTCCTGAACTGCAAGGTTGAAAAGGACAGTTTTACCAGCCGCCATGGCACAGTGGTTAGGGCCTTAAGTTACGGATTGGAAGGTCGAGGGTTCGAATCCCATAAGAGTCATAGTTGTTTTATTTCGGACTCCGACCGGCTCCTACCGAGAGTGAGTGTGCTGTGGGCTTAATGGGAAGACTGAGACCACACAGTCGAGCTTTATCCATTTTAGGGATGCGATTTTGAAAGCGTTGCTCAAACTTCCTGACCAACACTGCAGGTGTCTGTATCTCTCAGGTCTATTCGACGCCAGGAAATAGTTATCAACAGAGAACATGTATTTCCATAGTCAGAATTGCTACATTTATTTATTTTCATTTATTATTTATGTGTTCATTTATATCGAAGATAGTAGAATAAGCACTTATGTGCATTTTTACATCCATACCCAGCGCGTACCCAGTTTTGAAAATGTCATATGTTCCCAACGGCACACAATGGCCTACTCTTACGAAAAGCGAAACAGAATTTAACGTGTGAGCAAGACGGTCTGCGTGCGTTCGCACACAGGACCTCGGTTTATAATCTGATCCGAGGGACATCATCCTTATTATCTTCATTGACCATCATGCAATAAAAGATAGTCGTCTCCGATTCGGTGGTTCTTAGAAAATGAGGGAGCAAAATCAACACAAAACAGAAACACCCTAAAAGCGTAGTTTGTGGCATGCTTAATCCTTTAAAAAGCGTTGTTAATGTCGAGAACGTCCAACAGTCTCAGACAGCAGACCAGCAGCAGGCTAGGCAGCCAGACCAGCAGTGGCGGCGGCGTCACTCACGAAGACGATGGAGATGGAGTCTGGAAACTCGTTGGCCACCAGGGTGAAGCTGGAGGTGATGAAGGCAGAGGCCCCCACAGCCATCAGGCACCGCAGCACGAACGACAGCACCGTGAACGCCAGGCCTGCTGGAGCCAGGTACAGCGTGCTGCAAGCAACAAGTCAGCTATTACAGCCTGCTGCAAGCAACAAGTCAGCTATATACAGCCTGCTGCAAGCAACAAGTCAGCTATATACAGCCTGCTGCAAGCAACACGTCAGCTATATACAGCCTGCTGCAAGCAACAAGTCATGTATATACAGCGTGCTGAAAGCAACAAGTCAGTATATACAGTGTGTTGCAAGCAGCAAGTCAGGTATATACAGTGTGTGCAGCAACAAGTCAGGTATATACAGCCTGCTGCAAGCAAAAGTCAGCTATATACAACCTGCTGCAAGCAACAAGTCAGGTATATACAGTGTGCTGCAAGCACAAGTCAGGTATATACAGCCTGCTGCAAGCAACAAGTCAGCTATATACAGCCTGCTGCAAGCAACAGGGCATGTACACAGCGTGTTGCAAGCAAAAAGTCAGCTATATACAGTGTGTTGCAAGCAACAAGTCAGGTATATACAGTGTGCTGCAAGCAACAAAGGTATATACAGCTGCTGCAAGCAACAAGTCAGGTATATACAGCGTGCTGCAAGCAACAAGTCAGGTATATACAGCCTGCTGCAAGCAACAGGTCAGGCATATACAGCGTGCTGCAAGCAACAAGTCAGCTATATACAGTGTGCTGCAAGCAACAAGTCAGGTATATACAGCGTGCTGCAAGCAACAGGTCAGGTATATACAGCCTGCTGCAAGCAACAGGTCAGGCATATACAGCGTGCTGCAAGCAACAAGTCAGTATATACAGCTGCTGCAAGCACAGGTCAGCATATACAGCATGCTGCAAGCAACAAATCATGTATATACAACGTGCTGCAAGCAACAAGTCGATATATACAGCGTGCTGCAAGCAACAAGTCAGTCAGTCAGTCAATTAGTCAATCAGTCAATCAGTCAATCAATCAATCTGACTGCAGCCTACCGCTATGCTAGTTTTGCCATGGCCAGACAAGCCATTCCGACTTCATAACTCTGCTATGCCCCAAAGGGCAACAGACATAAAACAATAATAAATATAAACTTCTATTCCGTGGTGCAATACATTTGTCAATGATAGGCCACTCCCACTTTGTGTGCTGTATAAGAGGAAGCCGCTTGGGAGATGAGTGAGTGTCAATGCCCATTCATCCTATCTCTACAGAGCGTGGGTTCACAAACTCTTTCCTTTCCTTCACCATCAGAGAGCCCAAGAGAGAGAGAGAGAGAGAGGGAGAGAGAGAGAGAGAGAGAGAGAGAGAGAGAGAGAGAGAGAGAGAGAGAGAGAGAGAGAGAGAGAGAGAGAGAGAGAGAGAGAGAGAGAGAGAGAGAGAAGAGAGAGTAGAAGAGAGAGAGAGAGAGGATAGGGGACTTCCCCATACTGACCCAAACAAAATGGAGCAGCCTCCAGCCACAAAGAGCCCGGCCAGAAAGGCGAAACGTTGACCAATGTGGACCATCTGGACATAGACAGCACAGCAGTGAGTGGTCAGTTAGCAGAGGGATCAACAACAACCACAACAACAACAATGCGGACCATTGACATAGACAGCAGTGAGTGGTCAGTTACAGAGGGATCAACAACAACAACAACAATAACAACAACAATGTGGACCATCTGGACATAGACAGCACAGCAGTGAGTGGTCAGTTAGCAGAGGGATCAACAACAACAACAACAACAACAACAACAATGTGGACCATCTGGACATAGACAGCACAGCAGTGAGTGGTCAGTTAGCAGAGGGATCAACAACAACACAACAACAACAATGCGGACCATCTGGACATAGACAGCAGTGAGTGGTCAGTTAGCAGAGGGATCAACAACAACAACAACAATAACAACAACAATGTGGACCATCTGGACATAGACAGCACAGCAGTGAGTGGTCAGTTAGCAGAGGGATCAACAACAACAACAACAACAACAACAACAATGTGGACCATCTGGACATAGACAGCACAGCAGTGAGTGGTCAGTTAGCAGAGGGATCAACAACAACAACAACAACAACAACAACAACAACAACAATGCGGACCATCTGGACATAGAGAGCACAGCAGTGAGTGGTTAGTTTGCAGAGGGATCAACAACAACAACAATAACAACAATGTGGACCATCTGGACATAGATAGCAGTGAGTGGTCAGTTAGCAGAGGGATCAACAACAACAACAAACAACAACAACAACAACAACAACAACAACACACAACAATGGGACCATTGGACATAGACAGCACAGCAGTGAGTGGTCAGTTAGCAGAGGATCAACAACAACAACAACAACAACAACAACACAATGTGGGCCATCTGACATAGATAGCAGTGAGTGTCAGTTAGCAGAGGATCAACAACAACAACAACAACAACAACAACAACAACAACAACAACAACAACAACAACAGCAACAATGCGGACCATCTGGACATAGACAGCAGTGAGTGGTCAGTTAGCAGAGGATCAACAACAACAACAACAACAACAACAACAACAACAACAACAACAACAACAGCAACAATGCGGACCATCTGGACATAGATAGCAGTGAGTGGTCAGTTAGCAGAGGGGATCAACAACAACAACAACAACAACAAACAGGGTATAAACTAACACACACACACACACGCATGCACGCACGCACGCATGCGCACAGAGAAACACATTTACACCCATTTACACCCATTTGCATACGTACATGCATATACATACATACATACACATACATACATACATACATACATACATACATACATACATACATACATACATACATACATACATACATACATACATACATACATCTACATACATACATACATACTATACGTAGGTACGTAGGTACGTACGTACGTAGGTACGTACGTACGTAGGTACGTACAGATAGACAGACAGACAGACAGACAGACAGACAGACAGACAGACAGACAGACAGACATACATACATACATACATACATACATACATACATACATACATACATACATACATACATACATACATACATACATACATTGTTTGTTTGTCCGTAGTGTTCGCGGATGACCTCCAAAGCAGTAGAGGAGGCAGCTGCTGTTTTGGAAATTGGGCAAAAATTTGATTATAGTGGGGATGCCTTGCCCATATACATCCCCACTCTCTCAGCCAAGATGGCATAAGGACAGTCAGCGTTGGAGATGTTCTCCAACGGCTAACAAGCCCCCAGGGCTGCAGCACATAAGGACGGTGCAAGTCAAGCCTCCTAGCAGAGAGTCATAGTCGATCACTAAAGATTAAGCACAAACCCAACACAAAAATACATAAATACATACATACACACATACGTGCGCGGCGCACAAAAAACAACACACAAAACACACACACCAGCACACACACACACACTCACACACACACACACACACCACACACACACACACACCACACACATACACACAATACACACACACGCATACACACAAGCACAAAGCATAATAATAATAATGACATAAATGGATACTCACATAGTTACCAAAAATGGGAGAGGTGAAAAATCCACAGAGCTCGTAAGAACTGAACACCAAACCTATCGTGCCTTGGGACAGACCCTTGGCCGCTGCCTGCAACATCAACACAATGGCTGGTAATGTGTAGTCTTGCAAAACTGATAATATTCGCATGGTATGAGAAGCCAGTTTGTGGTAGATGTTTTCTCATTTGATTAGAAACAGTATTTACTGATTATCGAATGGTTTCTTTTTGTTCAAATAATGATGAATATTATCTTCAAGTTCTTTGTTGTATCTGCATTCCGATTTTGGGGATGGTGTCTAAACACAACAGCCGTGTGCATGCGTTTTTGCTTTTAATTTGCCATCTCTTCCCACCGGCATGAACTGACCTCTTGCGAAATGCGAACAGTTTTCAACATTTGTGCACGATGTTCTACATGCATTCACACATGAGGCCTCGGTTTAGAGTCTCATCCAAAGGTCTGAGCGCACTTTAAGGTAATGGTAGGTATTCCAACATGGCTGTTTCTTGAACTAATTTTGTTTAATCACGACTAAACTTTTCAAACTTGACTTGCTCTGTTTAAGTTATTATCTAGTATGACAATGGCGTACATGTTTTTTTTTTCTTTTTTATAACTGTTCATCCGTTGCTAACGGCACAAAATGACCTTCTCTTCAGAAAGGCAGAACGTTTTTTCTTTAAAATGAGCTTAGACATTCAACCATAGGCTTACAATTGATAACTTTGTTGTCACGTTTTTAAGACAGGCAGGCTTGTGGGGGGGGGGGGGGGGGGGGTATCCGCACTGTTATTGAAAAGCCCAATGTAGGTCTTCTCTGAGAATAAACATGACCGATGTTTTACTAATGCATTAACAAATCCGAGCAAGTTCAATTTGAAGTAGATTCTTACGATACCAAGATCAGCTTCACTGTTGATATTGCATTTTGCAACGTTGTATAGATCTATATGAACAAAAAAGGGTCATCTTCTCATCAAATAAGAAAACGATTTTTGATAATGACATAGAGTAAACGTTGAACAGCTACGGTGCTAGAACTGAACCCTGTGGTAGACCCGTTTGTAAAAAAAAGTCTATGCAAGGAACAGGAATTTCTGACTTTTCTCTGCCTGTTCCAAGAAGAGAAATGTCTTTATGGTGGCAGGGAACTGAACTTGAGAAACCATTCACTTTTAAATCATACTGCACATCAACCATACCAAGCCTGGTTCTACGCTTTATTTACGTACAGAGTAGCCAGAATATTGAATCCTGCAAAAGTGACTGATGCTTTATCTGGGTAACCATGACCTATTGATGACACGGTTCCGAAAGGGTCCACAACCATGATTTTTTAGAATAAAAAATTGCTGGATACATTTATGAAGCTATCCCTGTGTGAATTGTCTATTTTCTGCCTTCTTGGTCCATTCTCCCGCCTTTTTTTCAAGAAAGACTTAAAAGATAGCCATCCTCTCCCATGTGGAGGATGGGTGTGCTGGGCCTGACTTGTCAGGCGCTTAACGGCAGCACCACCAGCACACAATGGCCTACTCTTTCGAAAAGTGGAACAGGTTTTAACGTGTGCGCAAGATATTATGTGTGCGTTCGCACACAGGGCGTCCGTTTATAGTTTCATCCAATGGACTTTTGGAGAGTGGAGTCTGCACTGGTTTTAACTCTCAGGGAAAATATCCCTTTGAGAGGGATTCGAAACCTGGTCCTGTGTGCGTGCGTGCGTGCGTTGCGTGCGTTGTGTGTGTGTGTGTGCGTTTGTGTGTGTGTGTGTGTGTGTGGGGTGTGTGTGTGGTGTGTGTGTTAATCATTGGGTTTTTTGGTTGTTGTTTTTTTTAAAATCTGGGACATATGTTTATGTAATTTGTCATCGGTAGTACTTCCCCAAAATGAAGATATTTTGATTAAGGTGGGGTTTTCTTTTTTGTTTGTTTGTTTCTTTCTTTCGTTTTGTTTTTGTGTTGTTTTTATTTTGTTTTGTTTTTCCCCCTTATTACCAAAATATTATGATGTCTAGGCATAAGAGTATATTTGTTGACAGTTGATAGTTGGATAATGTACCCAGTAGCTAACTTTTTATGTTTTATTTACTACTTTGTTTATTTTGTTTTAATTACTACTTACTTTTTATCGATTTTCTGGTTCGACTTTGTTATTGATTTCTATTATAGTGATCATTTAACTGTTTATTATCTAGTTCACTGTATTGCGCCTTTGTTATTCTATAATATCTTCTGTCCTTACATCTTGTCTTCTGTTTATTGCTGTCTTGTTGTTTTGGCCGTGTTGTTTGGTTTATTATTGTTGTTAGCTCGAGATGTTTTTTTAAATTGATGTAATCCTTGATTAGGGCGGGGACTGGGTGTAAAAAACCACATGAGTGCTTATTCATTAACCTCAAAATAAAAGAATTTGTTTTGATTCGATTTGACTCACCTCAGCAGGATAGAACGGCGCCAGCAGAGAGAAACAAGCACTGGAGAACACGTTGGCTGTGCACATCAAGGCCAGAACTCCTTTCTGCGTGGAGGACAGGTTGGAGAAAAAGGACTTGGTCGACCCTTTCCCTGCAGAAGCAGCAGCAGTGTCAGCAGCAGAGGCAGGGAGGAGGGGCCGTCCTCTCCACGTCACCCGTGGGACACCCAGAAATCGCTCCGTTCGCATCGCCTGCACTGGCAGGAACCGCTGAGTTCCACGGAGAGTTCTTGCGGAGATGATTGCGATTGGATGAAGACGTCTTGGTACCCAGGATGGGTACCCGTTCTTCTGACACCATTTTGTTTTCAAGTTGAGGTGGGGTAGGCGGGTTGTGGGGGTTGGGGTGTGTGGGTTGTGGGAGGGTAGAGAGGTGTGTGGTGGTGGTATTGGTGGTGGTGGTGGTGGTGGTGGTGGTGGTGGTGGTGGTGGTGGTGTGTGTGTATGTGTGTCCGTGCGTGCGTGCGTGTGTGCGTGTGTGTGTGTGTGTGTGTGTGTGTGTGTGTGTGTGTGTGTTGTGTGTGTGTGTGTGTGTGTTTAGGAATTTGGGGGGGGTGAAGTATAGGGGTTTATTTATTTTTAGAGGATGTGGGTTTGTTGGTTGACGCTGGATTTTAGGGGTTGATGTTGGTTTGGGGGTTGTTGGGTGTTATTTATTTTTTCAAGATGGTGATGGTTGGGGTTAAGAGGAAGGCAGAGGTAGGGGTGAGGGAGGGGGTTGAGGGTGTGCGGTAGGGGGTGGGGGAGAGTGGGCAGTAAGGGGGTTGGGGGGTGGTGGTGGTGGAGTTTAGGCGGTGGTAGTGGTATATCTTCTTTTCTTAGATGTTTTCTGGGTTTGAAAAACTCCCTGTCTGGAAAAAATTAAAGAGAAACATTAAACGGATTATTTACTGTTTTCTTATAAATCATCTTACCCACACGAGTTTATATACCCAAAGTCTAGAATTATAGTGCATATTTAAACTGTACATTTGAAGGTAGTTTATTCACCATGAGTTTTATATCATTATACATACATACAGACAGACAGACAGACAGACAGGACAGACAGACAGACAAAGCACGCAGACTGGCAACAGACTAGGAAGGCAGACTGTAGATGGAGAAACACATAGAAATAAAGAAAGACTGACAGACAGAAATGGAAGAGAAAAGAAGAGAAGAGGAGAGAAGAAGAGAAAAGGGAGGGAGGGGGAGAGAGAGAGAGAGAGAGAACTCGAACTCGAACTCGAACTCGAACTCGAAAGGTTTATTCATGAAAAAAGGCCATTGGCCCATACATGAAGGGGGTTGC
>CM060344.1:23835469-23840469 GCA_030674155.1 Stramonita haemastoma | reverse complement strand
TTATGGAAAATCTATCAACCCAATCCGTTCTCTCAGAGGGATTTCTGTATAAAAATCCAACCATAATGGGTTTACTTCTTTTGAGTTGTATTTCTAGCCATAGAGACTCTACTTGTTGGGTTTCAAGATGGTGAATACGTTTAAAGTTTATGGAGTCATTTATATATACAACTATTCCTGTTGTTTTGGCGGAAGAGGGGTCTTTACGGAATTGCTCTAAACCCAGGTATTTGGATTTCATTATCAGATACCAAACTGGAAAGTCTGGATTCTGTAAATCCAAATAAATGAAATGGTTTATTTGAGTTGTGTAAGATACTATGTGATCAGCTAGCTTGTTTAAAATGCTGTTAATGTTTAAATGACCAATACGTAGTCCATCTTTTTGTGGCCAGGTTTTCAGACAGGGAGCCATGTTGTTGAAAAGGTGAGAGAAGAAGAAGAGAAGAAAAAAAAGAAAAAAAAAAGTTTCATCACAAAAAACCCGAATGATTCTAAAACGGTTTGTAGGAAACATATTTATCAACTTAAAGACAGAGTAAGATAAATAGAGGATGGAGATGAGAGGTAGATAAGTGAATGAGCAATACAAAGAGAGGAGAGAGAGAGAGGAGATGAGGGAGAGAGAGAGGAGAGAGAGGAGAGAGAGGAGGAGAGGAGAGAGAGAGAGAGAGAGAGAGGAGAGGAGGAGAGAGAGAGATGAGAGAAGATGAGAGAGAGAGAGGAGAGAGAGAGAGAGGAGAGAGAGAGAGAGAGAGAGAGAGAGAGGAGAGATATAATGGCACCATTAACAATCAGTTATTGCTACCACTGTATGCCTTGTAGTGAATGTCCGATACGCTTCATTGATTTTAATTATTAAATGGGACTGTACCTCATGCACAACAAGCACCCGAGTCTGAATCTTGTGTGGTTGTGTGTGTGTGTGTGTGTGTGTGTGTGTGTGTGTGTGTGTGTGTGTGTGTGTGTGTGTGTGTGTGTGTGTGTGTGTGTGTGTGTGTGTGTGTGTGTGTGTGTGTGTGTGTGTGTGTGTGTGTGTGTGTGTGTGTGTGTGTGTGTGTGTTTGTGTGTTTGCTGCTCTCTCTTCTCTCTCTCTCTCTCTCTCTCTCTCTCTCTCTCTCTCTCTCTCTCTCTCTCTCTCTCTCTCTCTCTCTCTCCTCTCTCTCTCTCTCTCCTCTCCCTTTGTAATTTTTCTTTCGTGCCTTAGGCTTTCTTGTTTCTATCCTAACATGATTTTGAAGCGTTTTAATTTTCTTTCAAGATGAAATTGGCCCCCTTCCCCTTTCCTCTTCTCTCTGTCTGTCAGTATGTCTGTCTCTGTCTCTATGTCTCTGTCTGTCTGTCTGTCTGTCTGTCTGTCTGTCTGTCTGTCTGTCTGTCTGTCAGTCTCTCTCTCTCTCTTCTCTCTCTCTCTCTCTCTCTCTCTCTCTCTCTCTCTCTCTCTCTCTCTCTCTCTCTCTCTCTCTCTCTCTCTCTCTCTCTCTCTCGTTTCTTCGTGTATAATTCTTGCGGTCTCAAGCTAAACTGTCTCTTTTCATTCAGTTATACTTGTCAGTAGTATTAAGATTCTTCGGAGAGGACGAGGTTAGCGTTGAGCTTATCGAAAGACAATTTATAACATAATGGAGAGTAATGCGTCATTTTTTCACTTGCAGTTATAAGGCATAAATTATCTCAGAAAACGATCACATTGTATTCAGGAAAAAGGAGGGGTTAGTCTTGTCAGAGGCGGGAAAGAAAAAGGACTCATATTAATGGAAAGGTTATATATGCCAAAGTTGTTAAAGGTCTAGCGCGAAATTGGTTTGCAGGACACTGTAGAATCACATTTAAGTTTTTCGTTTGCTTGCAGAGATCTGCTAGGTAAAGCAAAAAAATCCTGTTTTGTAAATTCTGAACAAAAGAACTAAGGCAATAGAACAGTGGTTACCTCTTAAGGTTGTTTCTGAAATGACTTGATGCACAAATTCACCCCACCCTGCATTAATGGTGCTGAATTATAGGGCTTACATTTCGGTGTAGTTAAAACTGAGAGGGTTTTTTGTTTGCATTAAATAAAATTTCGGGGCTTGTCTATCCAACCACCCGATGACTTAGTTTATGGGGAAACCAGCAGATATCTAATTATTTTAATTTCCACGGTTGAGTGCATTCGTTCCTGGCTGAAATTGATACAGATGGAACCTCATAGATCAGCACATCAAGCTTATAAAATGTTAATGAATTTAGATGCAAGGAGTAAGAAAAAACCAGTCATACACTTTTCACCTCCACCTTGGTGTCCAGAAGTGGAAGGCACGGTCCTTGGTGACACAGGCGACGACCGAGCCGGTATGGATTTCGATTTGGTTTTGTCTTCCATGGCGTATCTTGGGCGAAAGAAGCCTGGCGGAGCCCATTCCTCTCCAGACTGATTTTTTTGTTGGGTTTACTCCCCACATGGGACAGGTAGTACTGGGTTACATGAATACCAGTAGCAGAGGGGACCTCTGACCTGACCTGCCGTCTATTTCAATGGTGGCATAGGGGATTGGTTCAGGATGACGTTCGGCGTCAGGCAAGGCTGCTTGCTCTCACCTACTCTCTTTAACATATTCCTTGAGAGAATCATGACTGATGAACTGGAAGATCATGAAGGAACAGTCGGCATTGGAGGCAGAACAATTACCAACTTGCGTTTTGCTGATGACATCAATGGACTGGCAGGGAAAGAAGTTAGTTAGGTTAGTGGAACGCCTCAACAAGACTTCAACAGCCTATGGCTTGAAGATCAGTGCACAGAAGACCAAGCTGATGACCAACAACATCAACGGCATCAACACCAACATCAGGGTCGGTGGTCAGAATTTGGGAACAGTTGTAACAGACAAGGGATCTAAGCCTGAAATACTCGCAAGGATTGCACATTTACTGCACTGCCAAAATTGAAGACCATTTGGAAGAACAAGAACATCTCGCTCACCTCAAAGATTAGGCTGATGCACACTCTGGTCATCTAAATATTCCTGTATGCTTATGAGTCATGGACCCTCACAGCAGATCTGGAGAGAATACAGGCCACAGAGATGAGATGCTTTCGCTGACTCCTCGGCATCTCTTACAAAGACCACATTACTAACGAGGAAGTGAGAATCAGAATCGGTCAAGCCATCGGACCCTTTGAAGATCTCCTGACCGCAGTAAAAAAAACAAACTGAAGTGGTATGGGCACGTCGCAAAATCAACAGGGCTTGCCAAGACGATTCTGCAAGGAACCGTGCAAGGCAGGAGAAGGAGAGGCAGGCAGAGAAAGAGATGGGAGGACAATGTCCGAGAGTGGATGGGCCTCCGGCTGAGTGACACCCTGAGAAAGGTCGAGGACAGAGGGAAATGGAGAGAGCTGGTTGCGAGATCTTCCGTGGCGCCCCTACGGTCTTAACAGACTACAGGATAGAAGAAGAAGTAAGAAAAACTGGGTCTCGAGTGTAGGGTTAGAATTATATGGATGCAGTTTTGGATTTGTATGAAAAAATCAAGGTGTAGGGGACATGACTGGGTTTATTCATACCTTCGACAAAGACTGGTGCATTGCAGATGGCAGACTTGGAATTCATATGTTCAGGAGAGTGATGGATTTGATGTGTACAGAATGTTGAACCCTTTGCATTGTGTTCTAGTTTATTTATCGATGCACATAGATAGACATCTGAAACGCAAAATGTCTAAATTCAGATTTGATTATTATAATCATACATTTACATTCTTATCGCTATAAATCTGTCCATGATCGTAGTTTGACATGTCCATTATGTCACGATGCCCTTGAAAATGAATTCTATTAACTTTTGCTATGCTCTGAGCTGAAAAAGCTGCCAGAACAACTACACCTTGGGTTACAGGTTGGAAGGTCGCAAGTTTGAATCCCTTAAAAGACACAGGTTTTTTTTCAGGAACCGACCAGCTGCTACCCAGAGAAAGTTTGCCATGGGCTCATTGGGAAGCCCGGGACCACACAGTCGAGCTTCATCCACTTTCTTTACAGATGCGATTTTTAAAGCATGGCTCAAAAGGCCTGACCGACTCTGGAGGTGTCTGTATCTATCAGGCCCGGCATCAGCCAGGGTATAACTATTTCGACAGGAAACGTAAAGTTCTGCCCCTGTCGAGTAGTCTCAGAGCATATACACTTCCACAGCAGCAGCATTACATCATCCTCATCATCATAGATCATCATGCTACACAAGAAAATTGTCTCTGATTCAGAGGCCCTGGTTGCTATGAGCTCATGGTGATCTCAGATTCCGTTTCCCCATACACATCTGTGCCTGTGGTGAGTTTGTGTCAAATCTTTCACAGTTGGAGGTTCATGGAAGAAGGTCTTTGGAGGGACATTGGAGCGGGCACAACCTCGGATGAGCCTTCACTCAGATAGCTCCGTACTGAGCCATACTGTCATCAGGTCATGGTACTGTGAGTAGCTCGTACTGAGCCATACTGTCATCTGAGAGCTCAGTAGGTACTGTGTATGTTAGCTCGTACCTGAGCCATACTGTCATCTAGAGCAGTAGGTATGTGTATGTTAGCTCCGTACCTGAGCCATTACTGTCACTACTTAGAGCTCAGTAGGTACTGTGTATGTTAGCTCCGTACTGAGCCATACTGTCATGACTTAGAGCTCAGTAGGTACTGTGTATGTTAGCTCCGTACCTGAGCCATTACTGTCATGACTTAGAGCTCAGTAGGTACTGTGTATGTTAGCTCCGTACCTGAGCCATTACTGTCATGACTTAGAGCTCAGTAGGTACTGTGTATGTCAGCTCAGCACAGTAGCCAGTGAACACCACCACCAGCAGTGCAGGGCTCTTCTGGCTAGTGGCCCCACGACGGCCTAACATTGATTAACTCCCTGAGGACTTCTGCACCTGAGGATGCAACATAACGAATCTGAGTCTGGCTGGGTCAGAGAGATCACAACGGACAGTGCTGGATCAACAGCACAGGACTGTCACAGAGGACTTCTC
>CM060344.1:23822969-23832969 GCA_030674155.1 Stramonita haemastoma | reverse complement strand
CCTCATTCACTGGTACAATGTGAACACCATCATAAGCTGTCAGTCAGTGTCCAGCACTTATCACCATCTGCTTGAGAGCAACCCCCTTCAACATCACAGTAGTACAGGCTTATGCCCCTAATCAAATAGCACGGGTAAAGAAAAAGATTAATTCTATGACCAACTACGAGGAGTTCAAAATCAAATTCCAAAAAAGACATCCTTGTCGTACAAGGTGACTGGAATGCTAAGATAGGTGTAGATGTCTACAAAGACTGGGAGGGCATTTGTGGACCACACTGTAACAAAGAAACAAATGAAAGAGACTTGAGACTCCTGGAGTCTGCCAGTAACAACAATCTCCAGCTAGTGAATACACTTGGCCCACATAAAAAATCCAGAAGATGGACATGGCATAGCCAAAATGGTGAACACCACAACCAAAATTAATAGATTACATCATGGTAAAGAGACGATTTAGGTTTAGCGTAAACACTGCACGAACACAAAGCTTTCCAGGAGCAGACATAGGGAGTGACCATGATCTTGTAATGATGACATTCCGACTCCGTCTCAAAAAAATTCACAAGCAGAACAACATCAGGATCAAGTTTGACTTCGAGAAGCTGAAGGATCCAGAGGTAGCAGACATTTTTCAGGCAAGGATAGGTGGGAACTTTGCAGCACTTACTCTGATAGACTCAGATGATATGGATTTAGATACCTTGACAGATGGTTTCGACACAGCAGTGACTGAAACAGCAAGCAAACGTCTTGGCAAACATCGAGGAGTCAAAAAAACCATGGGTCACACCTAACATCTTACAAGAATGTGACAGACACAGAGTGTTGAAGAAAAAGAAACATGAAACCACAGAAAGAGCAGAACAATATAGGGCACTCAACAAAAGAATCAGGAAGTCCATGACAGAAGCAAAGGAGAAATGGATTGGCAAACAGTGCCAGGACATTGAAGAAAACATCAAGAAAAATAACAGCAGGAAAGCATATCAACTGGTGAAAGACCTGACTAGCACAAAACAGGAAAGAAGCTCAACAATCCAAGACAAAAATGGGAAGTGCCTCACTGATGACCAGGATAGTTTTAACAGGTGGACAAAATACTGTTTGTGCCTGAAACTGTTCCTCTAAGACCGTGAGTGGTGGCCTATGTGCTAGTCTTTCGGATGATGAGACGATAAACCGAGAGCTTGTGTGCACTAGGCATGTATTGTATGCCAGTTTTAAGTCAAGGTGGATTTCTCTGCCTAAAATTTGGGCTGCTCCTCCACCGGGGAGAGAGCGTTGCCACAAGAGCAGTGCCACATTCAGCAGGCTTAAAAGGAATCCACGGCAACCATAGAGTTGTTCCTTGTAGAATTATGTAGACAGAAACGGCACTGTGATTGGAAAAGAAACACACAAACAGAAAAACAAAAACAAAAAAATAAGTGCCGCTGCACTTGTGGCGACGCGTTCTCCCCAAGGAGAGCAGCCCGAATCTCATGCAGGGAACTATACTGAGACTAATCTAATCCAATCCAATCTTTTTGTTGTTTATAGCCCCGCCGACTACAGATGCCATATCGGGGCTGTCACCATAATCTATACCACTTAAAGTGGTATACAAAATAAAAATACAAATGATGCCTTCAACTCAAACATGAAAGACAGGCAGATACACTACCGTGAGATCAAGACACAAACTCGCCGACTGATTCAGAAACTGCTTACAAACGTGCATCAAGCCCAATGCGATGAGCCTGATCTGTCAGGGGCTTCACGGCAGCGCAACACATTTTCGCTCATATGACAGACAACAACAGTAATTTTGTTTTCTGAGTGTTCCACTAAGAACAAGAAGACTAAGAAGAAGAGGAAGAAACCTAAAGTTTAAGGTAAGGTAAGTCCGATCTGAGCCAAGTTTGTAGTACATAGCAGTTAATAAAAACAAGTGACTCAACATTGAGTGATACTGGGATAAGGCCAGAGGCCGAGTTTCAATATTGGAGCTGACATATGTTTTGTTGTGTGCGATAATGGTTTATTTTATTATTCTTTGATATTCCAGAGAGAGAGAGAGAGAGAGGAGAGAGAGAGAGAGAGAGAGAGAGAGAGAGAGAGAGAGAGAGAGAGAGAGAGAGGAGAGAGAGAGAGAGAGGAGAGAGAGAGAGAGATGAGAGAGAGAGAGAGAGAGGAGAGCATAGCTATATGACTATATTTGTGTCACGAAAGGTCTGTTATTTATTCCTGTAAAGAATTCTGTGTGTGTGTGTGTGTGTGTGTGTGTGTGTGTGTGTGTGTGTGTGTGTGTGTGTGTGTGTGTGTGTGTGTGTGTGTGTGTGTGTGTGGTGTGTGTGTGTGTGTGTCAGTATGACTGTCAGAGTCAAGTTGAGGTAGTGCAACAAAATTTCACATGACCTGTAATTAAGATTGACTCAGCATATCAAGGCTTTACCCCCCCCCCTTCCCTAAGGGACGCAAAACAAAGAAGGTAAACAAGTAAAACAACTACCTCCAAAATTAACATTCCAATATGTGATGAAATGTAGAAATGTGCGTTCGCACACGGGCCTCGGTTTAAAGTCTCATCGGAAAGACTTTTGGGGAGAGTGGAGTCAGCACTCCAGGGGAAAAATCCCCTCGAAGGGTAATCACCTGGTCATCAAATTTGACCTGACCTTTTTTCGGTGTGTATGTGGATATTTTTGTTTGTTTTGTTGTGTGTGGGTTCTGCTTTTTTTTTCTTTTTTTGCTGGTACTGGCGTTTGATGCATAATAATAAATTTCAACAAAGTAGGTAAAAAATAATTCTGTTTTACACACACACACACACAACACACACACACACACACACACACACACAGACACAGACACACACGACAACACACAGGACACACAGCACACACAGACAACACAGACACACATACACACACACGCATGCACGCACCCCCCTCCCCTCACATGTTTTTAAGGGACGTGGCCAAGCACCATTTAACTCTATTTAAAACACCTGTGCCTGTGTTATAAAATAAAATTTCCACCTGTTTACCTATCATGCCTGTTATTTAGGATCCCCCAAAGAGACGCACAGACTGTGACCAATTAATGACAGAAACAAAGCCAAGGGAAGCTATAGCCAAGTGGGATGGCAACTGCTGAATCAAGGGTGGTGACACATTTTTTTTTTACATTCTCCAAGGCCAACTTTCAGTGCAGACCTGCCAGTGCCTTAATTCTTTTCGTGTATTTACACATGTACATGCAGAAGATCAAATTATGCACGATAAAGATTCCAAAATTCATGTCAGCATTAGGTGAGTTATACAAACACGATTACCCAGCATGCAACCTGTAGGCTGAAATGAGCTGCTTTGAAGTCGGAATGTGTTGGCTAAGGCCAGCAGGCAGACCTCCTGCAAAAAGACAAGCTTAGAAGACCTGGTACTACACACCACACGGATGAGAGAGAGAGGAGAGAGGAGAGAGAGAGAGAGAGAGAGAGAGAGAAGGAGAGAGAGAGAGAGAGAGAGAGAGAGAGAGAGAGAGAGAGAGGAGAGAGAGAGAGAGGAGGAGGAGAGAGGAGAGAGAGAGAGAGATGAGAGAGAGAGAGAGAGAGCTCTGAACTTTGAACGCTTTAAAATGTACATAACCTTTGGCCACAATACTGGGAAACTTGGGGGAGGGAGGAGAATCAACATACTGAAATGTAACATATCATTGAACAGGAAAGAAATGAACCCAAACAAACAAGCAAACCACCAACCGATTCTTGTAAATCATGACTGCAGTGATCATGTCTTGAACTCTGAGCTTGATAAACAATTATATTAGACTGCATGAGTATTGTTCAAATGTTTATCAAAATGAAATATTTCAATTCAGGTTGATAGTTCAAACAAAATTTCAAGACACAAACCTTATTTAATACAGTCTTCAATCAAGTGACATTATAAGTCAACAATTTCTTCCTTCTATTGATGGAATATGTATCTGGATAGAGAATGGCTGTGTTCTCCATTTAATATTCTCAGTAGCTGTGATACTGGTACATTAATACATTGAGTTAAAATCTTGTCCCTTACATCGGAATACATTGAGCACTCAAACAAAAAAATGAGCTTCATTTTCTAATTTAGTTTTACAAAAAGGACAAAGTTTTTCTTGATTATTAACACTATTTCTCCAAACATTGTTATTGCGTGGTAAAGCATTTAGCCCAGCTTGTATAATGGCAACTCGAAAACAATATGTGTTTATTAAGTTAATGTAGTTTTTTTTTTTAATAGTTTTAAAAGATCTGTAGTTTTCATATCTCTATCTCTTATGGTTCCACACCACTCTTGCCTCAACATATCAATTAATCTCTGCTTGAATAAATACAAAAAAGGCTTCTACACCACCAACACCTTGTTTTAACCATATAGACCTAATATTAAATCCTGTTTCACATAGAATTCTCTGATTTTTGACACCCAACATTCTTTTCCATTTATATCTACTTCCAGCAGCATTTCATATGCATTATATGGTTGTGATGGGGTGGTAAATAGATTGCCTCCCATGCGATCAGAGCCCTGTTGTAGCATTGTGTTACTAAATCGGGACACACCTGCGAATTGTGCATGCTCTGTTTCCTTGGGTGGTGGTCGAAAGCCCTCCATTGCCTACTCTTTGCCTTCACGGTGAGCGGTAGAATTTAGGCAACCTCTTTTTAGATGTCACTTCCTAACTGGCTAGCTGTACCCACCCGAGAAGCTGTGCAGAGATGGGATATCACATGGGCCAATGTCCACTCTGTTACAATGGTGTCAGAAGTGGGATGCTTTCCCCACAGTGTTTTCCACCCGACTGGGCTCTGGTATGGCTGGTGCATTCCATAAGGCTATGTTGGAGGGCAAGGCAAGGCAAATTCTTTTATTCCAGGATAATAGATAAGCACTCGTGTTTTTTTTTAACATCTAGTCCCCACCTTTTCAGGGATAACATCAAAGATAAATCAAAATAACCTCAACTAAACAAGAACAATTATAATGATCCAAATACCAAGAGCAAGAAACCATACCAAGTATCAAACAACAGGTAAGAAATACCAAAGATACAATAATAAGGTATGTATAAAAAGGCATCATTCAGAAACGAAAAAAAAGAAGTAAGAATCAATGCTGATTTTGATTTGAATATTAAAAAAGAAGCTTATTTTGATTGAATTTTTTAAGTGGAATAATTAAAGAGTAAACTTTATCAATCCACCACCATCTATCAACAAAATAAGTCTATAAAACATAATATTTTGATTAAAGGGGAAAAAAACACAAAAAACCAACTCACACACACATATACACACACTCTCTCTCTCTGTCTAACACACACACACACACACACACACACACACGCACCAGCACACGCACGCACGCATTCACTCACACACTCACTCACAGGTTCGCCTGCATGTCATCAATAAACTTCATTTTAAGGGAATATAATTATGCATTGAATTTTAGATAAAATCATGTAGCGGAACACATGAGGAATCTATTGCTGTAGGGCACCTATTTTGGTCCATATATATGCTAACACCTCACTTAATCTTATGATTATGGTCATAAGAACTCGATTCATAACCATATCCTAATCATGATGGACATAGTTATTCAGCTTACTTAAATGGATCATTAGTTGAGTTTACACAATACAAATTACATTTAATACACATGATTATTAAAATAGAGAGTACAAAATATGAATAGAACATTTCTAAATATGGATAGGAAACATGTTTAGACAATAGGTGACACATTCAGAGAGAGAGAGAGAGAGGGGAGGAGAGAGAGAGGAGAGAGAGGAGAGAGAGAGAGAGAGAGAGAGAGAGAGAGAGAGGAGAGAGAGGAGGGGGAGAGAGAGGAGAGAGAGAGAGAGGAGAGAGAGAGAGAGAGAGAGAGATCACTAGCTAGTGTAACACAATTATCTAATTCTTATATAGTCATAAAAATGAACATCTACTACATTCTAAATAAGATTCTGAGAGAGAGAGAGAGAGAGGAGAAGAGAGAGAGGGGAGAGAGAGAGAGAGAGAGAGAGGGGAGAGAGAGAGAGAGGAGAGAGAGAGAGAGAGAGAGGAGAGAGAGAGAGGGAGAGAGAGAGAGAGAGAGAGAGGGGGGGGGGGGGGGGGGTTCCAGCAGGATGAGGTGTGGTTAGTTACTTCTGATGCATCAAGTGGATTTGAAGGTAATTTTTGAAGGTTGTCAATGATTGGAGCTGTTTAACTGAACCAGGAAGAGAATTCTACAGCATAGGGCCTGAGTACAGTAAACTAGATTTGAACAAGTCTGTTCTTGGGATTGGGACAACAGGCTTTACAGTATTTCTGGAATGATTCATAGGGAACATCTTTTAAGGATGTGGGGGATGCCATTATCTTGTACATCATGATGCCTTTGTTATATTTTAGTCTTTGGTGTTAAAAGTTAAAGTCTGTCCCGAGCCATAAGGCTCATCAGGCCGGTGCTTATCCCGGTTTCTGTGGCGTTACGCGACTGAGAGTCATAGACTCCCCTGGATAGGACGCCAGTCTATCGCAGGGTTAACCCCCAACACAAGGTTGGTACCCCTTTTACACCTGGGTGGGGTGAGAAAATAGCCGTAAAGTGCCTTTTCCAAGGGCATACCGCCATAGCCGAAAGCTGGGATCGAACCCGCAACCTTTAGATTACGAGTCCAACGCCCTAACCACTAGACTACAGCGGCAGCTAATCAGTAAGATGAATAGTTAAAAAACATCAGGTAACATTTGGATTCCATGCCTGCCATATTCATTCATTTGGTTAGCTAACAGGTTAATGAACATTATAAATAATGTAGGACTTAATACGCAGCCCTGTCTCACACCTATCAGGCACTCAAAACATTCTGTTAATTATTATTTACTCTAATACATGACAACACGGACATATACATAGCTGAGAGTGCAGCAAAAATCTGACCTCTTAGCCCATGGCTTTTGATACAAGCAAGAAGTTTGTCCTGTCTGACACTGTCGAACACATTCTTAAAGTCAACAAAAGCAACATATAACTTCTTACCTTTTTTTCGACATTTTTTTTATCAATGACATAGAGGTTGAAAATCTTGTCACATGTAGAATATTTCATCTGAAAACCTGCTTGGTTTTCACAAATAACATGTTTTTTCTCAAGCCATCCATGTGTGACGCTCCACCACGAAATGAGCCGCTTAGCACCTAACCCTTTTCTCCGCTAGGAGCCATTAAAGGCAGGTGGGGTCATGTTAGCAATTTTGAGATTTTAATTGATTATAAAACTATTGCCATTATTCTACATTATAATGAAATATCAAGTCATATTTTGTATTCTTTTGCTTTTAACCGTGTTTTTAAAATGCCTGAGCCCTATTCTGACCATTTATTACGATGCTTAACTTGTCCATTTCTCATTTTGTCATTTCCTGCAGTCTATCATTTCAACTTGTAATTTCTTTTCATAGAATTGTCCAATTTTCAATCTGTTTTTGTATTGTATAGCCATTTCATTGCCTGTTAATAAAATGACAATAACTAGAAATTGACCTCTGGTGCAATGCGACTCCTTATGTGGTGGAGCGTCACATATAATCTTGAGTTTGATATTGATGTATAATACTTTGACAAGAAGCTGAGTAATGAAATACCCTGTACTTGTCTACATTATATATTTTCCCTTTTTATCGGCCTTTGACCAAACATGAGGGTATATACCTTTGCTAAATATGGTGCTGAAAAGTTTAATAATAAAATGTTCAACCTCACTGCTGCCAATTTTTTAACATTTCAGCAGTAATTGCGTCAATTCCGCTGGCTTTTCCATACTTCAAATTATTCATAGCTTTACCTATTTCCTCTTCAGATATATCTTTGTTTATTTCGTGTTCATCTTCTTCGGACAAATTTATATCTGTATGTGTATGCTGATTTAAGTGCAGTGTCAGTGCTTTGAAAAAAAAATTAAGTGATCTACCCAGTCTGAAGTTTTTTACGTTATTTCTAAGTTCCTCTTTATTATTACAACCCATACTTCTAAGTTCTTTCCATAAAAGTGATGGGTTAGAAATGTTTGCAGTGAGAGATTCTACTTTTTGCTTTCTGAAGGTATGCTGTTTGGATTTTAATAACTTTTTCTACTTTTTACGAGTTGTGACATAAACAAGCCTGTTATCACCATTTCTTGTTTTTTCTAAACCCAGTGCATCCGACTTCTGCATGGGAGAGAATTGTTATGTTTTAAGTTCTTGAGAAAGAAAAAGGCAGAAGAATGTACTAAGAAGGCAGAAAAAATAGACAAGAAGGAAGCAACAGGAAGAAAAGGAATAAGGCAGAAACAAAGAGAGGGATCGAAAAGAGGGAGTTCCTAACACAGAATTTCCAGGTGGGGATGCTATTTGTACAGACAGGCCTCCTACCACCCCCACGGGAGAAATTTTATAGGTTATTAGACTAGGGGAAAAAAGCACTAAAAAAATGTAGTCGTATTGCACGTGTAAGCAATTAAAAGGGCACACCATAAAAATGGAAAAAGGATGAAAAAATCTGAGCGGTTTCCCTTGTCACGCATTCGCACCTTTCTATTTTCTTCTGTTTTCTCTTTGTTTTGTTGTTGCTGATTTTGTTTCCTTCCTAGGCTACAGCCCCGAGGCTCACCCATGGTGAGATGTGCGTATGCAGCCCCATTTTGTCCACAATCAAGGTAGCCGCATTGTGACTTCGGGGATATTTGTGACGCTCCACCACATAATGAGACGGAGTGCACATGAGTTCAATTTTTAGTTATTGACATGTTATTAATGTGCAATAAAGTGGCTATCAAATACAAAAAACAGATTGAAAATCGGACAATTCTGTGCAAAGTTATTACAAGTTGAAATGATAGACTACAGGAAGTGGCAAAATGAGAAACGGACAAGTTTATTTTCTTAACACGTTGTCAGAATGAGGGCTTGGGTATTTTCAAAACACATTTAAAAGCAAAAGGGATAAAAAATATGCCTTGATATTTCATTATAAGGTAGATAAACGGATATAGTTTAATAATTAATCAAAATCTCAAAATTGACAACTTGACCCCTACCTGCCTTTAATGGCTCCTAGAGCAAAATTGGGTAATGTGCTAAGCGACTCATTTCGTGGTGGAGCGTCACATTTTTCTTCTATTTTCAGCTTTAAAAAACGTTGTTACACCTACATAATACGATGTGATGCACACACGACTTCTTGGGACATCTACCTGAACTTCTAGCACACAGGTGTTGATCTGAGCACTGGTCCCATACAGAAACTTTCAAACAGCGTCTGTTGCATGACATGGCCCTTGGCGGAGTCTACCCTTCTTTATATGCATGCTGGGTATGTTCGTGCTGCTCTTATCACCAGCCCTAATAGCTGAAATTACTCGTCAACGAACGGAAGATGCATGGGGTTTGGGCATTTGGGCATGTCTCATTTCATTTTATGACAGCTTACTTAATTTTATTTCATCATGTTTACAGCTCCACCGACCACGAAAGTCTTTCAGATGAGACTATGAACCGAGGCCCCGTGTGCGAACGCACGCAGAACATCTTGCGCACACGTTAAATCCTGTTCCGTTCTTCGTAAGAGTAGGCCATTGTGTGCCGGTGGGAACAGATGACAATATTTGCACAACTGCATAAACACGGGGACTGGATGAAAAAAGCACATGAGTGCTTATTCTATCATCCTCGATATACAAGAAAAAAAAAATAAATAAATAAAAGGTCAGGTCAGGGCTGTCACCTTGTTCGATTCCAGTAACTCACATCTACTTCAAGTTAAAAATCAGCTTCTCTTAATCTGCCCCTCAAACATCCAACACCCTTAACCCCACAAAAAACCCAACAACTAAATCTCCTTTAATTTGATGGTAGCCTTAAATCATTATTTTCCTTCCTTTTTTGACAAATAAAGCCAGGCTGTGTTCAGGATGCCAGCCATTGCACTTAATGAATCATT
>CM060344.1:23812969-23817969 GCA_030674155.1 Stramonita haemastoma | reverse complement strand
CCCCTCCACTCTCGGACGTTGTCCTCCCATCTCTTTCTCTGTCTGCCTCTCCTTCTCCCGCCTTGCACAGTTCCCTGCAGAATCGTTTTGGCAAGCCCTGTTGATCTTGCGACGTGCCCAAACCACTTCAGTTTGCATTTTTTGATTGTGGTAAGGAGATCTTCAAAGGGCCCAATGGCTTGACCGATTCTGATTCTCACTTCCTCGTTATTAATGTGGTCTTTGTAAGAGATGCCAAGGAGTCTGCGAAAGCATCTCATCTCTGTGGCCTGCATTCTCCTCTCCAGATCCGCTTTGAGGGTTCATGACTCACAAGCATACAGGAATATTGAGATGACCAGAGTACGCATCAGCCTGATCTTTGAGCTGAGCGAGATGTTCCTGTTCTTCCACATGGTCTTCAATTTTCTCAGTGCAGTAAATGTGCAATCCTTGCGAGTATTTCAGGCTTGGATCCTTGTCTGTTACAACTGCTCCCAGATACTTGAAACTTTGTACCGTTTCCAAATTGTGACCACCGACCCTGATGTTGGTGTTGATGCCGTTGATGTTGTTGGTCATCAGCTTGGTCTTCTGCGCACTGATCTCCATGCCATAGGCTGTTGAAGTCTTGTCGAGGCGTTCCACTAACCTAACTCTTCTTGTTTTCCTGCCAGTGCATCATTGTCATCAGCAAAACGCAAGTTGGTAATTGTTCTGCCTCCAATATCGACTGTTCCTTCATGATCCTCTAGTGCATCAGTCATGATTCTCTCAAGAAAGATGTTAAAGAGAGTGGGTGAGAGCAAGCAGCCTTGTCTGACGCCGACCATCATCCTGAACCAATCCCTATGCCACCATTGAAATAGACTGCGCTAGTGGCCTTATTGTAGAGCTCCTCAATGACTCTGATCATGTTGGCATTGATGTTGTACAGCCTCATGGTAGCCCACAGAGCTGCATGCCATACCCTGTCAAAGGCCTTTTTGAAATCCACAAAAACATGGTAAAGGTCTTGCTTATGCTGAAGGTACTTCTCGCATAGTATTCTTAGTTTAAAAATCTGCTCTGTTGTACTTCGTCCTGCCCTGAAGCCTTCCTGTTCTTCAGCAATAATAGTCTCTGCTTGTGGCTTCAGTCAATTCAGTAGGATCTTCAGCATGACTTTGCTTGGATGACATATCAAGCTGATTGTGCGATAGTTCTGGCATTGTTGTAGGTTGCCTTTCTTGGGAAGGGTGATGATTAGTGATTGTGTCCATGGTGCAGGCCAGTCTCCTGTCTGCCAGATCTTGTTGCAGATTATCAGTAGGGTGTTTATCATGGCTTCCCCCTGCTTGGACCAGTTCTGCCGGGATGTTGTCTATTCCTGCTGATTTCCTCCTCTTCATCGATGTCACAGCTACTTCCACCTCTTCCCGAAGGATGAGGTAGTTGTCAGTGTCTGTCGGTGGAGGGACATTCAGTACCTCTGGATCTCCTGAGGTTTTGTGGTTATACAGGTCTGCGCAATATTCTGTCCAACTCTTTAGAATGTCCTGGTCTTCTGTTGAGATCTTTCCATTTTTGTCTTGTATGGTGCTGGTTTTCCCCTGTTTTGTGCCTGTCAGGTCTTTTACTAGCTGGTATGCTTTATTGGTGTTGTTCTTGCTCAGATTTTCTTCAATGTCCTGGCACTTCTCTTCAATCCAGGTTTCTGCTGCCTATTTCATGCTTGTTCTAATTTCTTTGTTGATTGCCTTATACTGCCTTGCTCCTTGTATCTCGTTCTTCTTTTTCTTCAATTCTCTTCGTTTGTCACACTGGTTAAGGATGTTGGCTGTGACCCAGGGCTGCTCCACTTGTCGTTGCTTGCCAAGAATCTCATTGGCTGTATCAGTTACTGCCATGTTAAAGTTGTCGACAAAGTTATCAATATATGTGTCATCTGGGTTGACATGGTGAGGGGTGCAAATTTCCCTCCTATCATGGCTTGGAAGGCTTCAGCCACCTCTGGATCTTTCAGTTTTTTTAGAACGAATCTGATCCTTGTCTGGCCCTGCTTCATGACCTTCCTCAGATAAGGCGGAAGGTCATCATCACTAAATCATGGTCACTTCCAATGTCAGCTCCTGGAAAACTGCGTGTCCTTGCGATGTTTACGCTGGACTGGAAGCGCCTCTTCACCATGGTGTAGTCAATCTGGCTGTGGGCTACTCAGTCAGGGCTATGCCATGTCCATTTTCGAGATGCTTTGTGTGGACCATATGTGTTCATCAACTTGAAGTCGTTGCAGTTAGCAATTTCCAGGAGTCTCAAGCTCTTTCATTAGTCTCTTTGTTACAATATCGCCCACATGTGCAACTCCAGTTTTTGCAAGCATCTTCTCCTACTTTGGCATTCCAATCCCCACAAGTGCAACAAGGATGTCTTTCTTGGGGGTCTGATCTAAAACTTCTTGCAGCTGTTCATAGAAGTCTTCTACCTCGTCGTCATTGTGGCTCGATGTTGGGGCATATGCCTGAATAATGGTGATGTTGAAAGGAGTTGCCCTTCGGCGGATGGTAAAAAGCCTGCTAGAGATTGGTCAGCAACCCATGATACTGTTCACAATGTACTTGTGGACCAGATACCCAACACCTTGTTCATGTTTGCCCTCTTTCCCACTGAAGTATAGTTTGTGACCTTCCTGGGTTGATGTTTTTCCAATGTTCTTCCATCGTACTTCACAGAGTCCTAGGATGTTCCAGCGGGTACCTATCAATTTCATGTACGAGTTCTTCAAGTTTGCCTGTTTCTCTCAATGTTCTAACATTCCATGTGCCAATGGTGATGTTCTTTCTGACACGACTTCTGTCTGGTGCACCAGTCATACTCTTTTCACCTCCACCCTGATGTCCAGAAGTGGTAGGCGTGGTCCTTGGTGACCCGGGCGACGACCAAGCCGGTATGGATTTCGATTTGGTTTTGTCTCCATGGCATATTTTGGGCGAAGGAAGCCTGGCGGAGCCCATTCCTCTCCAGACTGATTTTTCTGTTGGGTTTACTCCCCACATGAGACAGGTAGTACTGGGTTACATGGATACCAGTAGCAGTACATTAATGATATGATATGATATAATCGTGACATGAATTATTACTTTGTACAGGATCATCAGTAGGTACTGAAATAGACCACACAGAGAAAAATAGTAATGATGATAATGATAAATTATAATCATGACATGGGTTATTACTTTGTAAAATATCAACAATAGGCACTGAAACAGACCATACAGAGAAAACTAGCAATGATGATAATGATATAATATAATCATGACATGGGTTATTACTTTGTAAAAGATCAGCAGTAGGCACTGAAACAGACCACACAGAGAAAAATAGTAACGATGATAATGATATAATATAATCATAACATGGGTTGTTTGGAAAATAAAAGAAAGAGAGGCAACATTTTTTAAAAATCAGCAGAGTGAAAAGAAGAAGAGAAGAAGAAGAAGAAGAAGAAGAAGAAGAAGAAGAAGAAGAAGAAGAAGAAGAAGAAGAAGAAGAAGAAGAAGAAGAAACAGAGGCAATCTCTGAGAGGCATCATCGTTGTCGTTCTTGCCTTCTGCTCTTTTTTATCATCGTCATCGTAATCGGGCATCCTCCTGTCGTCGTCATCATCATCATCTCATCACCAATCACCATCATCTCATCATCATCATCATCATTCATCATCTCATCATATCATCATCATCATTTTTCTCCTCTCCTACTCCCTCCCCTCCTCCTCCTCCTCCTCCTTCTTCTTCTTCTTCTTCTTCTTCTTCTTTTCTTCTTCTTCTTCTTCTTCTTCGTCTTCTTCTTCTTCTTCTTCTTCTTCTTCTTCTTCTTCTTCTTCTTCTTCTTCTTCTTCTTCTTTTTCTTCTTCCTCCTCCTCCTTTTATTTCTACGTTTTCTTTTTGTTTATTGCCACCATCACTAGCATCGTTGTAAGTTGTTGTTGTTTGGCACTGCTTGACGTTGTTTTCTTGGTGGTCATAGTTGTTACAACATCACCACCATCATACTACAACCAACACCATCCGAGTCTTCCTATTGGTCATCATTACATATTACCACCGTCACTACGGTCATTCTACAGTAATTATCCTGGGTATTCTTGCTGGTTTGTTTTTTTGAGGTTTTGCTTCAATGAAAAATGATTAATGCGTTCACTCTAGGTGTAATTAAACAAGAACTGAAACTAGATAAACTACAACAATAAAAAAAACAAAGCAAATAAGGACAATACTAAATGAAAAAATTAAAGCCCACAGAATAGCAAGAATACCAAAATTGCATATCTAACGTTCAACTATTTTTAACAATTTCTGGTCCACGAGGGGAGAGAAAGATTATAGTTGTTGCTGTTGTTGTTGCTGCTGCCGTTGCTGCCGTTGCTGCTCGTGGTAACATTGCTGCTATTGCTTGTTGTCATTAATAAAATTGTTTTTTCGCTGTGGTTGTTTTATGCCGTTTTTGTTTGTTGTCATTTTGTCGTTGTAATTCCAGGTAAAAGTGTTCCCATAACCTACCCTGTCTTTTGGGGAGCGAGGCATCGACCTCAGCTTCTCCAGGGCCAGCATATTGAAGGCTGCGCCCAATATCCTCTCCCTCGCTGCTTTACCTTCTTTGACCCCAAAGAAGGCAGGTACCCATTTACAGCTGGTGTGAACAGTGGGAATGTGCTGAAGCCAAGGCGCCAAATGGTCACCCATCCAACTGGTAACTACACTCAAAACAGCTGAACCTTAGCGTGGGGAAAGCGAGTGCTATGACCACTGAGATTTACCCCGTGCCGAGTAAAACAACCAACCCCAAAGTACACCACACTAGAGAAAAGAAGAGACAGAAAAAGATGTCTTACAGCGAGAAACAACAGTCCCGAGTTCATGGTGATAGACCACGCGTAGTTGGTGGCCTGCATTATTGCGCTGCTATGCTGGGGCCTAGGAATGTCCTGAACACACACACACACACACATCCACATGCACGATTGTTGCATTTTAAGCCAGTGT
>CM060344.1:23793591-23812869 GCA_030674155.1 Stramonita haemastoma | reverse complement strand
CTCAACGCTCTAACCACAAAGCTATCCCGCCCCCTTCCCCACCCCACACCCCAACTTCCCCCTCCCCCTCTCGCCCCTTTGCACCTGGTATTTGGATCATTATTATTGTTGTTGTTTAGTTAGAGGTTATCTTTTTATCTTGATGTTATCCGTGAAAAGGGCTCGGACTGGATGTAAAAAAGTACACGAGTGCTTATTCATCATCCTCGCATAAAAGAATTTGCCTTGCCTTGCCTTGCCTTGCCTTGCCTCATTTTCCAAGATAACGATGAGTAGGCTTTTCTAATGACCTATCCCTTTTGACCCCAGGGTGAGTGTCGAATGATGATCAGATCTGCATAGTTTTGAATAAATTTGAATACATCATCAGAGTTGTTAACCTCCAGGAGGAGGCGATCCGAAGGAGAGTTTATTGTGTGTCGGAAAACCACCCACATTTTTAAGATGTTTATTTTATTTCTTATTTTGTTCTTTTGTTTCCAGGATAATGGAATAAGACCCAAATTTTAAGATGTTTATTCTGTATCTTATTTTGTTCTTTTATTTGGAGGATAATGGAATTAGTACTCGTGTGCTTTTTCTTTTTCTTTTTTACATCTAGTCCACATGTGTATACCGCTTTGTAAATGTTTTCATCGGTTCCTAAAAGAACACAATGGCCTACTCTTCAGAAAAATTAATCAGTTTTTAACGTGTGCGCAAGATGTGGGGGTTCTAAGATATTTTGTAATTGTTGTCGGACGTTCCCCAGCTTAACTTAACACCCTGGGGGTCTGTCACTCAGAATATGCACTGTTGTGTCTCACTCATCCCACCTGGGAATCCTGTCAGACCATGAGTACACACTGGATGAGAAGTTTGCCTGTGTAACTGTTTTCCAAATACCTTGCCTGTAGGCAGCTAAACTTCGACTTCAGAGGATTTTTGGTAGTCACCATCCCAGGTGGGTGTCTTATTCAGTCTGGCTCCACAACTAAGCCTTCACCACTGTCTTCACTCTCCCCGAAGTCGGAGTTCGGCTATCTAAATACTTGGGGAAAAGAAACGGTGGCATACACAAAAATTCCACCATTGGTGAACCTTATAGCTCTAGCCAAAAAACGCAACCCCTCCCCCCCAAAAAAAAACAACAACTACATATATATATGTCAGTAGGTAAGGCGTCTTTGTAGTTTGTGTTCTGCATATGTTAGCTCAGAACAGGCAACCATACTCCGGCGTCAGGGAATTTTTTTGTTGTCCTTAGAAGGATAGTTAAGGCTGTTTCTTATGCTAAGAGTTTGTTGCCATTGAAGACAATGTCAATATGTAGATCGGTGGTCTAGAGGTAACGCGCCTGCCTAGAAAGCCAAAAGTCCGCGTCGGAGTGTGCAGTGGTTTGATCCCCGTTTGGGCCCAAAACTTCCCCCATCCATTAAACCATGAGTGGTGCTGGTGGTCTGTGTGCTAGTCTTTCGGATGAGACGATAAACCGAGGTTCCCTGAGTTACACAAAGATATTTAGCGCACGTGAAAGAACCCACGGCAACTAGAGAGTTGTCCCTGGCAAAATTCTGTAAAAAAAGCCACTCTGATAGGGAAACAGATACAGTTGCAAACAGGAAAAAGAAAACAATAATGAGAAGGCGCTGCTTTTGCGCCGACGCGCTCTCTCGGGGAGAGCAGCCTGAATTTCGCGCAGAGAAATCTGCCGTGACTTGCAGTGGTGTAAAAATGTAAAAACATGATTTATCAAGGCATAAAAACCTTTTACTGTGTATTTATAGGCTTTGGCAAATTTTGCAGATAACAATGACACAGCTTTTCGCTTGGGTAAAAGATCTGTGGCTTACAATCAAGGAATGAACTGTGTAATATACGGGAAATTGAAAACTCATGGGTGTAGGCCAATATAAAAAAAAGATACAGGTATTCCCATAATCTATGGGCAGCAAGGTGTCAGAGACCTCAGCTTCTCTAGGGGCCAGCATAATGAGGGCGGCGCCCATCTCCTCTCCCTCGCTGCTTCATATTCCATGACCCTAAAGAGGGCAGGTACCCATATACAGCTGGGTGAACTGGGGGACTGTACTGAAGCCAAGGCGCGCAAACAGTCACCCATCCTCTTGGTAGCCACACATGCTCAACTCTGCTGAACTTTGGCTTGGGGAGAGCCAGTGCTCTGACAACTGAGCAAACCCCACCCCCACCCCCTCCCCCCCAAAAAAAAGAAAATAACAATAACGTGAAAACAACGTGTATTGTCATGCGAATGAAAAAAACATTCACGAGATATAACATCACGAGAATGCGTCATAGAAGTAAAAAGAGGTTGTAAAATATGAGTTTAACGGAATACGTCTGCAAACACAATGACTTCAGTGAAAAAAATGAATTAACGAAATGTGTGTGTGTGTGTGTGTGTGTGTGTGTGTGTGTGTGTGTGTGTGTGTGTGTGTGTGTGTGTGTGTGTGGTGTGTGTGTGTGTGTGTGTGTGTGTGTGTGTGTGTGCGTATGTGTGTGTGTGTCTGTGTGTTCTGTGTCTGTGTCTGTGTGTCTGTGTGTCTGTGTGTCTGTGTGTGTGTCTGTGTCTGTGTGTGTGTTCTGTGTGTATGTGTGTGTGTGTGTGTGTGTGTTGTTGTGTGTCTGTCTGTCTGTCTGTCTGTCTGTAGTTATGTGTGTATGTGCGTTCGTGAGCGCGCGAGGTCTGTGTGTGTGTCTGTATATGTGCCTGTGTGTGCCTCTGTGTGTGTGTGTGAGCGCGCGCGCACGCGCACGTTTGTGTGTGCATGCACCCGAGGGCATTTGAGTAACACCCAAACAATTTACAATGTACTATACAAATTAATAACAGTACTAGATGTGTCGTGTTTATAAATCATTGTTTTCTGGACTAGACTGTCTGTCTATGATTGTATGCTTGTTTACGTAGCTTAACTGTTTGCTTTGAAGAGTGTGTGTGTGTATGATGTGTGTGTGTGTGTGTGTGTGTGTGTGTGTGTGTGTGTGTGTGTGTGTGTGTGTGTGTGTGTGTGTGTGTGTGTGTGTGTGTGTGTTGTGTTGTGTGTGTGTTGTGTGTGTGTGTGTGTGTGTGTGTGTGTGTGTGTGTGTGTGTGTGTGCGTGCGCGCGCGCACGTGTGAGGTGTGCATGTGTGTGTGTGTTTATTTAATTCTTTAAAATTTTATTCTTTTATATCGAGGATAATGTGATAAGCACTCTTGTGCTTTTTTACATCTCAGTCCCCGTGTGTATGCAGTTTTATTAATGTCATCTGTTCCCACCAGCACACGATGGCCTACGCGAAAAGCGGAACAGGATTTAACGTATGCGCAAGATGTTCTGCGTGCGTTTGCACACGGGTCCTTGGTTTATAGTCTCACCCATGGACTTTTGGGGAGAGTGGAGTCAGCACTGATAACTCCAGGAGAAAAATCTCCTCGACCGGAATTGAACCCGGGTTGTCAAATTGCGAAGCGCAATGTTCTGACCACTAGGCTATCCCGTCCCCCTATGTGTGTGTGTGTGTGTGTGTGTGTGTGTGTGTGTGTGTGTGTGTGTGTGTGTGTGTGTGTGTGTGTGTGTGTGTTGTGTGTGTGTGTGTGTGTGTGTGTGTGGGGTGTGTGTGTGTGTGGTGTGTGTGTGTGTGTGTGTGTGTGTGTGTGCGCGGGCGTGGTGGTTGCGTGTGTGTGTATGTGCGCGCGCGCCCGTGTGTGTGTGCGTGTGCATGTACGTGTGTGTCTGTATGTGTGTGTGTTTGCGTGTGGCAGACAGACACATAGATAAACAGATAGATAAGCAGATGAATACATAAACTTTCTTTTAAAAAATCTTCTAAAAGTATTGCAGCAGTAAACTCCACAAGATAAAGGGAAGTTAAAAAAGCAAAATACAAATTGAAATTAAATAAAGATAATAAAACAAAAATTTAAAAAACGTGTCCAAACAAAACTAGTTTCTAAAATGAAACAGCTTGTTAAGAAAAAAAAAAGAATAGAATAAATGGCATAGGAAATGTAGACAATGGAGAGAATATTGATACCATATGACATAACACCAGAGGACGAAATCAAACATAAGTGCGAGAAATAATGCAAGGACAATGGAGAAACGTGCTTGTCAAGGCATGCACTTTCGTGAAACTACACACACACACACACCACACACACACACACACACACAACACACACACCACACACCACACAACACAACA
Source organism: Stramonita haemastoma (assembly GCA_030674155.1). Taxonomy (NCBI): domain Eukaryota; kingdom Metazoa; phylum Mollusca; class Gastropoda; order Neogastropoda; family Muricidae; genus Stramonita; species Stramonita haemastoma. The sequence goes on along the minus strand of CM060344.1, from coordinate 23,808,679 downwards.
CCACACTAATACACAAACGCGTGCACGCTCGCACGCACGCATACATACATACGCACGCACGGCACGCATACACTCAAACGAATGCTCTCTCTCTCTGTGTCTCTCTCTGCCTCTGTCTCTCTGTCTCTCTGTCTCTGCTTTTCTGTCTCTGTCTCTGTCTCCGTCTGTCTGTCTGTCTCTCTCCTTGTTATGCTTATTCTATAACCCTATGTAAATAAAAAGTGTTCATTGCTCTCTCGTTAGCTTGAGTGGATTATATTTTTATTATTTTGTTTGTTTTCAATCATGAATATATCCCCTAGATGGGTGGGGACTGAATATAAGACAGCGCACGAGTATTTTTTCATTATCACACATCGCGAACAAGCAACAGCTGTCACATCTGTGACAAATTGTGATTCCGCTGGGAACTATTTTTTTGGGAGAGAGCCGAAAGATTCAGCAGTCTGCGTATGTGCCTGTGTGTATGTGCATGTGTGTGTGAGTGTGTTTAGTTCATATAGGAGAGATATTTCTTTATGCGATGGAACCATCCTAGGTAAGTCTCATGATTTTAAAAAAAGTGTTTACTGCTTCCACGTCTTCTGTGAATCCACTTGTAGAGATGCCCCGCCCAGGGGGCTTGCAGTATAAAAGCATCCCCTACCTTCTGGAAATTCTGTGCCAGGATTTCCCACTTTTCTCGATCCCTCTCTTTGTTTCTGCTTGTTATTTTCTTCATGTCACTTCCTATTTTGTGTAGTTTCTACCTTCTTGGTCCATTTTCCCCGCATCTTTTTTCCATTCTTTCAGAAAGACGTAAAAGATAACAAGTCTCTCCCATACCGAAGTCAGATGCGCGGGGCCAGCCTGGTGGCCGCTTAGTAACAGCAGCACAAGGCGTTTGGGCTGAAATGACAGACAGGAAGAGTTGCTGTCTGAACGTTGGGAGGAGGAGAAGCCTTCTGTGACAGTCCTGTGCTGTTGATCCAGCACTGTCCTTGTGATCTCTCTGACCCAGCCAGACTCAGATTCGTTATTTTGCATCCTCAGGTGCAGAAGTCTTCAGGAGTTAATATAATATAATAATAATAATATAATAATAATAATAATAATAATAATAATAATAATAATAATAATAAAATAATAATAATAATAATAATAATAATAATAAAATTGGAATTTATATAGCGCCAAATCTTGTAAAGCAAACAAATCGAAGCGCTTGCATTCAAATCAGTCACACGCATGCAACAATTCACAAATGAATTAACAAATTATATATTTACACAAACGCAAACACACACACACACACACACACACACACACACACACACACACACACACACACACACACACACACACACACACACACACACACAGGATAATGGATAGTGATGGAGATGGAGGAGACTGAATGAAAACAGGGACATATCTGAGGTGTGATGATGGAGGAAGATCCTATGTAGAGAATTAGTGTGTCTTTAGATTGGCGTTGGTAGTGTCAAACAAAGGGATTTGGTGAAGGGACAGAGGGAGGCCATTCCAGATAGATGGACCAGAAATAGTGAAAGAACGACGGCCGACACTGGACTGTTTGAACCTTGGTATTTTTAAGCACATGGTATCTGCAGCAGAACGGAGGGATCGAGAAGGAGTGTACAGTTGGAGACAGTCACAGAGATAGGAAGGTGCAGTCTTGTGTAGACATTTGTAGCAGAGGGTATTGATCTTGTATTTCACTCTTTGTGCAACAGGTTGCCAGTGAAGAGATCGCAAGAGAGTAGTTATATGTTCGGATTTCTTCTTTCTTGGACAAGTCGAGCTGCAAAGTTTTGAATACATTGAAGGGAGTGGATAGATGATGCTGGTAGACCAGCCAACAGTGAATTACAGTAGTCAGTCGAGAAAGAATTAGAGATGTTACAAGCTTGGATGTTGCGTCAGTAGACAGATACTTGCGAACTGCACTAACACGCCGTAACTGATAGTTGCAGGACTGACAGGTCTGGGTGATGAATTTTATCATTGTTAGGCAGCCGTCAGGCCACCAGCCAGAAGAGCCCTGCACTGCTGGTGGTGGTGTTCACATGGCTCTGTGCGAGCTGACATACACAGTACTACTGAGCTCTCTAGTGACAGTAATGGCTCAGGTACGGAGCTAACATACCAGTACCACTGAGCTCTTATGATGACAGTTGGCTCAGGTAGAGCTGACATACACAGTACCTACTGAGCTCTAAGTCATGACAGTAATGGCTCAGGTACGGAGCTAACATACACAGTACCTACTGAGCTCTAAGTCATGACGTAATGGCTCAGGTACGGAGCTAACATCACATACTACTGAGTTTACTCATACTGAGACTCTAAGTCATGACAGTAATGGCTCAGGTACGGAGCTAATCTGATTGAGAGGCTCCTCCGGGGCAGTGCCCACTCCAACATCCCTCCAACGACTTTCTTCCATGAACCTCCAACTGTGAAAGATTTGACACAAACTCACCACAGGCACAGATGTGTATGGGGAAACGGAATCTGAGGTCACCATGAGCTCATAGCAGCTAGGGGCACTGAATCAGAGACAATTTTCTTGTGTAGCATGATGATCTATGATGATGAGGATGATGTAATGCTGCTGCTGTGGAAGTGTATATGCTCTGAGACTCCTCGAACAGGGCTGTACTCTACGTGTCCTATCGAAATAAGTATACCCTGGCATCAGCCGGGCCCGAGAGATAGATACCTCCAGTGTCGGTCAGGCTTTTGATCCATACTTTCAAAATGCATCTGTAAAGAAAGTGGATGAAGCTCGACTGTGTGGCCCCAGGCTTCCCAATGAGCCCATGACAAACTTGCTCTGGAGTTAATATCAGTGCTGACTCCATTCTCCCCCAAAGTCCTTCGGATGAGACTTTAAACCGAGGCCCCGTGTGCGAACGCACGCAGAACATCTTGCGCACAGCCAAATCTTGTTCCGCTTTTCGTAAGAGAAGGTCATCGTGTGCCGGTGGGAACAGATGACATTTACAAAACTCCATACACACGGGGACTGGATGTAAAAAAGTATAAGAGTGCTTATTCCGTTATCCTCGATATAAAAGAATAAATCAAATCAAATCAAATCAAATCAAATCTCTCTACTCTCTCTCTCTCTCTCTCTCTCTCTCTCTCTCTCTCTTTTCTCTCTCTCTCTCTCTCTCTCTCTCTCTCTCTCTCTCTCTCTCCTTCTCTCTCTCTCTCTCTCTCTCTCTCTCTCTCTCTCTCTCTCTCTCTCTCTCTCTCTCTCTCTCTCTCTCTTCTCTCTCTTCCTCTCCTCTTCTCTTCTTTCTCTTCCATGTCTTTCTGTCTGTCTTTCTTTATTTCTATGTGTTTCTCCATCTAACAGTCTTTCTGCCTAGCCTGTTGCCAGTCCGCGTGCTTGTCAGTCTGTCTGTCTGTCTGTCTGTTTGTTCTGTATAATGATACAAAACTTATATTGAATAAACTACTTTCAAATGTACAGTTTAAATATGCACCATAGTTCTAGCCTTTGGGTATATAAACTCGTGTGGGGAAGTATCAGAAAACCGTCATAAATCCGTTTAAATGTTGCTCCTTGTTTTATTTTTATTTTTTTTTTTTTTTTTTTGCAGGCAGGGAGTTCCTCAAAGACAAAAAGCATCTAGGAAAAGACGGTATACTACCACTACACCACCACCGCCGAAACTCCACCACCACCACCACCACCCAACCCCCTTACTCTCTCCACTCTTCCCCACCCCCTACCCCACACCCTCAATCCCTACCCTCACCCCCACCCCTGCCCTCCTCAAACCCCAACCATCCCCATCTTGAAAACAAAAATAACACCCAACAACCCCCAAACCAACATCAACCCCTAAAATCCAGCATCAACCAACAAACCCACATCCTCTCAAAAAAATAATAAAACCCCAATACTTCATTCCCGTCCCCCTCCCCCCAGTTTCCTAAAAAATACAACAACCCAAAACACAAAAAAACCACCAACCCCTCCTCCCTACTAACCTCTCTACCCACCCACCATCCCCACACCCTCCCACACCCCCCACACCCCACCCATACCCCCTACCCCACCTCAACCCGAAAACAAAATGGTGTCAGATGAACGGGTACCCATCCTGGGTACCAAGACGTCTTCATCCAATCGCAATCATCTCCGCAAGAACTCTCCGTGGAACTCAGCGGTTCCTGCCAGTGCAGGCGATGCGAACGGAGCGATTTCTGGGTGTCCCACGGGTGACGTGGAGAGGACGGCCCACTCCCCTGCCTCTGCTGCTGCTGCTGTGGACACTACTGCTGACACTGCTGCTGCTTCTGCAGGGAAAGGGTCGACCAAGTCCTTTTTCTCCGACCTGTCCTCCACGCAGAAAGGACTTGTGGCCTTGTTGTGCACAGCCAACGTGATCTCCAGTGCTTGTTTCTCTCTGCCGGCACCCTTCTTTCCTGCTGAGGTGAGTGAGTGGGTGAGGCAAGGCAAGGCAAGGCAAGGCAAGTGAGTGGGTGAGTCAAGGCAAGGCAAGGCAAGTGAGGCAAGGCAAGGCAAGGCGAGGCGAGGCGAGGCGAGGCGAGGCGAGGCGAGGCGAGGCAAGGCGAGGCGAGGCGAGGCAAGGCAAGGCAAGGCGAGTCGAGGCGAGGCGAGGCGAGTCGAGGCGAGGCGAGGCAAGGCAAGGCAAGTGAGTTAGTGAGTCAGGCAAGGCCAGGCAAGGCAAGGCAAGTGAGTGAGTGAGTGAGTCAAGGCAAGGCGAGGCGAGGCAAGGCAAGGCAAGTGAGTGAGTGAGTGAGTCAAGGCAAGGCAAGGCAAGGCAAGGCAAGTGAGTGAGTCCAGGCAAGGCAAGGCAAGGCAAGTGAGTGAGTGAGGCAAGGCAAGGCAAGGCAAGGCAAGGCAAGGCAAGGCAAGTGAGTGAGTGAGTGAGTGAGTCAAGGCAAGGCAAGGCAAGGCAAGGTAAGGCAAGGCAAGGCAAGTGAGTGAGTGAGTCAAGGCAAGGCAAGGCAAGGCAAGGCAAGGCAGTGAGTGAGTGAGTGGGTGAGTGAGTGAGTGGGTGAGTGAGTGAGTGAGTGAGTGAGTGAGTGAGTGAGTGGGTGAGTGAGTGGTGGTGAGTGAGTGAGTGAGTGAGTGAGTGATTAAAGGGTGGTGGCTGTGGAGTCGGGGAAAAGGGAGGGGTGGAGGTGGAGGGAGGGAGGGTGAAGGGTGGGGTGGTGGGAGAAGGTGGTTGGGGTAGGGTGTGTGGGTGGGGAGTTGTGTGGGTGTGGTGGGTTTGGTAGGGGTGGTGTGGATATTGGGGTTTGTGTGGGGGTTGGGGTGTGGGGTGTGGGTGGGGGGGTAGGTGAGGGGGGTGAGTGGGGGGGTGAGTGAGGTGTGGATGGGAGGCGTGTGGGGCGGGTGGGGAGTTTTATGTGGGGGGTGGTGGGTTGGGGTGGGCGTGTGAGGGTGGGTATGGGGGTGTGGGTGTTTGGATAGATGGATGTGTTGTGTATTGGGGAGAGAGAGAGAGAGAGAGAGAGAGGAGAAGAGACAGAGACAGAGACAGAGACAGAGACAGAGACAGAGACAGAGAGAAACACTGAACAATGAAATGATTTAATTGCACATCGGCCTTGGGCCACAATACAATATAGAAAAAAAGGAAAAATATCTGACATAATAGCACCTATCTGTATTCTACAATCACTGGACATCTTAAGCTTATGTACATTTCATACCTACTACAGTTCAAGTCTTCAGGACAGTTGTCTAACCACATTTTACATTTCACTTTTACTGTAATGATCAGAACCAGAGACATTAGTATAAGAGGGTCAGGTAAGGAAAAAAAGGAAAAACAATCATGTTGTAGCACACATTCTTGATAATACACGATATAGATAAAGGTGAACATGTTTAGACAGATGTACATCACAGGATTACCTAAGAGAGAGAGAGAGAGAGAGAGAGAGAGAGAGAGAGAGAGAGAGAGAGAGAGAGAGAGAGAGAGAGAGAGAGAGAGAGAGAGAGAGAGAGAGAGAGGAGAGAGAGAGAGAGAGAGAGAGAGAGAGAGAGAGAGGAGAGGCAAGGCAAGGCAAGGCAAGGCAAGGCAAGGCAAGGCAAGGCAAGGCAAGGCAAGGCAAGGCAAGGCAAGGCAAGGCAAAATTCTTTTATTCGAGGATAATAGATAAGTACTCGTGTGCCTTTTTACATCCAGTCCCCGCCCTTTTCAGGGATAACATCAAGATAAAAAGATAACCTCAATTAAACAACAACAATTATAATGATCCAAATAGATCCTCCATATAAAAAATAATTGAATAGATGAATAAATAAACAGATTAACTAAATAAATGATCAGATAAATAAATACACCTTCGCATCAGAAATCAGTTGATTAAAGCATCTTGCATGCAAGATTGTTTAATAGTAATTAAAACTCGTGATCGTGGCCAGTTCACTTAATGATAACTACACACACACACACACACTCACACACACACACACACACACACACACACACACACACACACACACACACACACACACACACACACACACACACACACACACACACACACACACACACACACACACACACACACACACACACACACACATTGTGTTCTTGGAATGCATGAGTAATGACGTATCTATGAAATTAGTAGAATTGATTCTTTATATTTTACCGACTGAAGAGAATGCAGAATGAATGGGTGTTTTTTTCTGTCTGCAAATGTCAAAACAGAAGTGATTAATTGCTGGTGATTTGAATGCTCATTCACCATTTTCTTTTGGGGGAAGGGAAAAGGGGAGTGACTTGTCACTTGTACCTATTATAAATTGAAATTTTTGGGGATATTTTTTGTTCGTTCTTCAGAGAGCGCTCTGAGGTTCACCAGTGGTGAGATTTTGCGAACGCGACTGTTCTTACTCACGATGAAGGTAGCTGAATTCCGACTTCGGGGAATCTTTGATATCAACGCCACATCTCTTAATGACACAACACAGCTGTCAGTTTCTCCCACTTTCAGCTCCTCTCAGCTGCTGATTGTCCCATCCCATCCCATCCCAGCCTGGCTGTGACCAGCTAGTGCTATTTATAGCAGGAGCTGACCACACATGGACTAGGTAAAAGGAAGGAGCGTGCTAAATTTAGCACTCTTGTTTAGGCCTTACTGAGTGATGTTGGATTTGTGCACTGTGACAAGCATTACAAGAGTTTTCCGATATTTATTTGTATTTCGTTCCTCAACTAATTAATTAATTAATACATGGAATTTGTATAGCGCTATCTCTTGTAAAGACAAATCAAAGCGCTTGCATTTGACCTACAGAGCCACAGATCATGCTGCCACCAGGCGCAAAGATCCCCAACTCCAACTCCCCGATTTTTCCTCAGGGATGTTGTCTAAACACGAACCTGGTGGCATGCTGGTTTGTTATAATTTTGTCATCCGCTCCTACCGGCACACGATGGCCTACTCTTCCGAAAGGTGGAACGGGGTGTTTTAACGTGTGCGCAAGATGTTCTGCGTGCATTCGCAACACGGGGCCTCGGTTTCGTGTCTCATCCGAATGACTTTGACATTCAGTTCGATTTTTTCGTCAAACTGGGAAGAAAGGGCGAGGCTGGGTTCGAACCAGAAACTCACGATTTACAATTGGCAGGCGAACGTCTTAACCATTCTGCCACCGTCCTTCCAACTAGAGCTGCAAGGTTCTCCAATGGTGAGATTTTGCCTATGAGACCGTTAATTACCCACCATAAAGGTAGCCACATTCCGACTTGAGGGATGATGTTGAAGCACGACACTAGTGTGCATATGCATGCGTTTTTTAAATGTTCTCACCTTTTTCTACACCACCCCTCTCCGCTCCCTCATTAGACCTTGATTGGTGGTCTGGGCGTTAATCTTTCGGATGAGACAAGAAATCAAAGTTCCGTGTGCAACACATTCAGTCAACGTAAAAGAACCCACGGCAACAAGAGAGTCGTCCCTTAGGAAACCAAATAAACATGGAAACAGAAACTGAACAAAATGGGTAGTGACACTCTTTCCCTGGGGAGAGCAGCCCCAATTTGACGCTGATAAACTTGCCATGACTTCAAGTGGTATTCAATCCAATTCATTAAAAACCATCCCCAAAGCCAGAATGCGGCTACCTTACTGGTGAGCAGAAACGGTTGCACATCGCTATTGGTGAACCTCGGAGCTCTAATCGAGGACCAGAAAAAAAAAATCCATTCTACTGTACTTATGAAACTTAGGACCATACATAATATCTATCTATCTATCTATCTATCTATCTATCTATCTATCTATCTATCATCTATCTATCTATCTATCTATCTATCTATCTATCTATCTATCTATCTATCTATCTATCTATCTATCTATCTATCTATCTATCTATCTATCTATCCTTTTAGTCTGGCTACCGTGGGGGCACCCCCGAAGACTTGACAACCAGTTTTCTCCATTCCTCTCTCTGTTCTTCCTTTCTCAAAATGTTGTTGAGTTCTAGGCCTGCTCATTCGCTGATGTTGTCCACACCTTCATTTCCTTGATCTGCCTCTTTTTCTTCCTCCTTGGATAGTGCCTTGCAGTATTGTTTTTGCAAGTCCTTTTGATCTTGTGACATGCCCGTACCATTTAAGTTTACGATTCTTTACAATTGATAGAAGATTTTCGTAAGAACCAATGGTTTGCTGGATTCTGTTATGCACGTCTTCGCTGGTCATGTGGTCTCTGAAGGAGATGCCAAGGAGTCTCCGGAAACATCTCATCTCTGCTGCCTGTATTCTCTCCAAATCAGCAGTCAGGGTCCATGGTTCACAGGCATAAAGGAATATGGATATGAAAAGGGAGCGCATTAGTCTGATCTTGGACTTGAGTGAGATATTTTTATCTTTCCATATGGTGTTCAGTTTTGACAGTGCTGTTATTGTCTGTGCAATCCTGCATACTACATCTGGCTTGGACCCCTTGTCTGATACAACGGCTCCCAAGTACTTGAAGCTTTGAACCGTTTCCAGCTTCTGGTCATTGACCATGATATCAGTGGCGATGCCCTTGGCGTTATTAGTCATCAGTTTGGTCTTCTCTGCACTGATTTCTATGCCGTATGTTTTAGAGGCCTTGTTCGGGTGTTCTTTTAGGCTGGCAATGTCTTGTTCTGATCCTGCTAGTCCGTCAATGTCATCTGCAATGCGGAGATTTGTGATCGTTCTGCCACCAATGCTGACTAATCCTTTATGGTGTTCCAGTGCATCAGCCATGATTCTCTCAAGTGAGAGTAGTCAGCCCTGCCTTACTCCAACTGATGTTCGAAACCACTCTCCAATGTTGCTGTGCACTGCACTGGTGGCCTTGTTGTACAGCTCTTTGATGACTCTGATCAGATTTCCATTTCTGCTGTACAATGTCATGGTTGCCCACAAAGCTGCATGCCACACCCTGTCGAATGCCTTCTTAAAATCAATAGATACGTGGTAGAGGTCTTTTTGGTGTTGAAGATACCGCTAACAGAGTATTCTGAGGTTGAATTTCTGTTCAGATGTGCTACGCTCTGCTCTGAAACCTGCTTCTTCCTCAGCTATGATGGTCTCTGCTTGTGGCTTCAGTCTGTTCAATATAATATTGAACATGACCTTGCTTGGGCGGCTAATTGGCACTGCTAAAGATTTCCTCTCTTGTGGAGGGTGATGATGAGTGACTGCCCATGCTGTTGGCCATTTTCCTGTCTGCCAGATCTTGTTGCAGATTTTTAGTAGTGCATTGATCATGGCTTCCCCTCCAGCTTGAACCAACTCAGCTTGAATGTTGTCAGCCCCTGCTGACTTCCCCATACATAAGGGTGGAATAGTTTTCCTATTCTTATTACCTTGCACATTCACGGAGTCGGAAGGCAGTTACCTTAATGGTGGTCAAAAATCGGTCACATACACAAATATCACTATTGGTGAACCTCGAAGCTCTAACCAAGGAGAAAAAAGAAACAACAAAATCAATTCAACAGTACTTAATAACTTAGGAAACTTTAGAACATCTATAAGAGAGGGATTGTTCTCCAAGTCTATTACTCTATTACCACGTATATACCCGAAGCCGAGCACCTTACAGTGGGTAAGAAAGTCGCATCTGCACAAAAAATCTCACAATTGGTGAACCTGGAAGCTCTAGTCCAGGAACAAAAGAAAACAAAATGTATTGTCTGAAACAAAAGATCAGCACAAAATGGAAAAGAAGGCTCAAGATTCAAGAAGGTGTCATTCCGAAATCCGGAGCCCAGGCCCAAACGAGTTTTTTGTCGTTATTGATGTAGGCTAAGTGTCACCTGTTCAGCTGTCAGCAGACAACCTTCATGATGGAAGCTGCTGATAATTCCCTGTCAGCTGTCTCCCTTCCTTTCCATGGGGGAACGGGGTAGCCTAGCGGTTAAAACATTGCGCCCGCAATCTGACGACCAGGTTTCGAATCCCGCTCAAGGGGATATTTTCCCTGAGAGTTAAAACCAGTGCAGACTCCACTCTCTTCAAAAGTCCATTGGATGAGACAATAAACCGACGCCCCGTGTGCGAACGCACGCAGAACATCTTGCACACACGTTAAAACCTGTTCCTCTTTTCGAAAGAGTAGTCATTGTGTGCCGGTGGGAACAGATGAAAAAATTTACAAAACTGCATATACACGGGGGTTTCATGGGCAAAGCGCCTGAGTGCTTATTGCATTATCCTCGATATAAAAAAAATCAATAACTCTATCAATCAATCAATCAATCAATAAAACTTCATGCTGTTGTGCCTGCTAAGTGTCTGTGCCTACACTGACATGTTTTTTGTGCTTTGAAAATCTACTATAATTAGCAAAAATATAACAAATAGCATTCTTCTTTAAAAGAAAGAGAAAACATCTTCTGAAGTCGGAGTATGGCTGCCTATATGGCGAGGTACTTGAAAACAGCCCTACATGTCAACTGTTCATCCAGTGTGTGTTTACGGTCTCACGGGGATTCCCAGTAGGTGTAATGACTGAGTCAAGAGGGCTTATTCTGGGTGACCCCCAGAGTGTTAAGCTGGAGAAGAACTCGCAACAACGACCAACACTTTCTGAAACAATATGATCACAGTATCCCAGACTGTGACAAGTTAGTCTGCCTTCTTCTCAGACACCAACTGCTGTTGTCTGTAGTATGGGCGAAGATGTCTTGCGCTGCCGTTAAGTGCCTGACAAGTCAGGCCCAGCACACCCATCTTCCACATGGGAGAGGATGGCTATCTTTAAAGTCTTTCTGGAAAAAAGGCAGGAGAATGGACCAAGAAGGCAGAAAATAGATGAGAAGAAAGTGACAGCGAAAAATGAAATAAGACCGAAACAAAGAGGGAATTCCCAGCACAGAATGTCCAGGAGGTGGAGATGCTATTTATACTGACAGACCTCCGGCATCCCGACGACAGGGGAAGTTATTCTGTCTCAAAACACGCCATGCTAACTATACAAGACACAGTGACATCGACGCTTTTTTCTGATTTACACGAACTATTTATTTTTGAACGCGACAGATGAGTTTATTCCTTAATATTTCATCTTTAACTCTGACACGCACTTGGATAACATCTGGTGGCATTAAACCTGCCACAAAATTGTTTTACTTAAACAATTCGATTCAGCTTTTTAAAACTTGTCTACAAGCTAGATTAATTGCTAGCATCTCACATTGTGCTGAAAAGAGTTAATCAACTTTTGGAAAGAATAATATAGCAAGGTAAAAATGACGAGTTAATTAGACTTTGTATTCTGACAGTCTGCAGTCATAAAAATGATGTATGCAAATGCGTGTGGAAAAAAATTCCACAAATGAAAAATAAGGTTAATCAGCCACTCAAAAGTAGATAATAATCAATGACAAAGAATTTGCTTTCAGCACAAAATACGGCTGAAGCTGCTTTATGAATACGTCGAGTAATGATAATAAGGTTGTCACAACCAAAGACAATCCACAAAAATACAAAAAATGCAAAGAGACATACTACAGTTATCCATTTTTTCTGAAAATATCTGTATGATTGCTTCAATAACATTTGCAAGAACTTGACGATAATAGTCCTTATTATTTGAATAAAAAGAAACCATCATATATACAGAAAAGGATGTTTCTAATCAAAATACAAAACATTTACCAGAAACTAGGTTCTCCTACGATGCGAATCTTATCAGTTTTGCTAGACTAGAAGTAAGGTTTCTCTGATGCATGAAAATGCTTTATCATTTTCCCCACACCAAGATAATGGAATTAGAAAAGGAAATAAACAGTTTTAGGGCAGATGCATGTAATCTGCATTATTTAATACATGTTGTGTTATCTTAAAATGTCAGTGTATTTATAACTTCTCAAGTTGAGATATTAATGAATTCTTGAGTCTGGAGTCTGCACCACACGTGAAAAAAATCTTAAGGAATCTTATTTTAGCAGGTTGGGATGAAAAAAAAAGATAATTACCAATAACTAAGCCGGCTTTTAAGGGGGGACGTGGGGACCGAAACTGATGAAATTTTGTTTACAAGCCCTTGTTAAAAGTTATGCCACATATTGAAAGGGCGTCACTTGTAAAGCATAAAAATTCAAAGAATTAATCAGTTTTCTACACTGTTGCCATGGAAACAATCCAATATGGCCACCAAAACTAAATGTTTTAAACTCCTAAACCTCTATAAAAGTAGAAGAACCTGTTTTTACAGACATATTTTACAACCTGAATTCTTTAAATTCACACAGGGAGAGCTTCATAAATGTATCCAGCAATTTTTTATTCTAAAAAAAACCCATGATTTTGGGCCCTTTCGGAACCGTGTCATCAATAGGTCATGGTTACCCAGATAAAGCATCAGTCGCTTTTGCGGGATCAATATTCTGGCTACTCTGTATGTAAATAAAGCATATAACTAGGTTTGGTATGGTTGATGTGCAGTATGAATTAAAAGTGAATGGTTTCTCAAGTTCAGTTCCCTGCCACCATAAAGACATTTCTCTTCTTGGAACAGGCAGATAAAAGTCAGAAATTCCTGTTCCTTGCATAGACTTTTTTTACAAACGGGTCTACCACAGGGTTCAGTTCTAGCACCTTAGCTGTTCAATGTTTACTCTATGTCATTATCAAAAATCATTTTCTTATTTGATGAGAAGATGACCCTTTTTGTTCATATAGATCTATACAACGTTGCAAAATGCAATATCAACAGTGAAGCTGATCTTAGTATCGTAAGAATCTACTTCAAATTGACCTTGCTCGGATTTGTTATTGCATTTGTAAAACATCGGTCATGTTTATTCTCAGAGAAGACTTACATTGGGCTTTTCAATAACAGTGCGGATACCCCCCCCCCCCCCCTCAAGCCTGCCTGTCTTAAAAAAGTGACAACAAAGTTATCAGTTGTAAGCCTATGGTTGAATGTCTAGGCTAATTAAAAAAAAAAACGCTCTGCCTTTCTGGAGAGAAGGCCATTTTGTGCCAGTAGGAACGGATGACAAGTTAAAAAAAGAAAAAAAAAAGTCCACCATTATCATACTAGATAATAACTTAAACAGAGCAAAGTGTGAAAAGGTTAGTCGTGATTTAACAAAATTAGTTTCAAGAAACAGCCATGTTGGAATAACTACCATTCCCTTACAGTGCGCTCAGACCTTTGGATGAGACTCTAAACCGAGGCCTCACGTGCCAACGCATGTAGAACATCTTGCACAAAATGTCAAAAACCCGTTCCGCATTTCGCAAGAGGAGGTCAGTTCACGCCGGTGGGAACGGATGGCAAATTAAAAACAAAAACGCATGCACACGGCTGTTGTGTTTAGACACCATCCCCAAAATCGGAATGCAGATACAACAAAGAATTTGAAGATAATATTCATCATTATTTGAATAAAAAGAAACCATTCGATATTCAGTAAATGCTGTTTCTAAAAAATTGAGAAAACATTTACCACAAACTGTCTTCTCTTACGATGCGAATATTATCAGTTTTGCCAGACTAGAAGTACCCCACCCCACACTACCAGCCATTGTGTTGATGTTGCAGGCAGCGGCCAAGGGTCTCTCCCAAGGCGCAATAGGTTTGGTGTTCAGTTCTTACGAGCTCTGTGTATTCCTCACCTCTCCCATTTTTGGAAACTATGTGAGTATCCATTATGTTTTCATTATGCTTTGTGCTTCTGTGCATGCGTGAGTGCATGTACATGTGTGTGCGTGTGTGCGTGTGTGTGTGTGTGTGTGTTTGTGTAAGTGTGTGTGTGTGTGTGTTTGTGTGAGGGGGGGGGTGGACGTTGTGCACGCACGCGCGTATCTGTGTGTGTGTGTGTGTTTAGTCTTTCGTGATCAACTATGACTCTCTGACTAGGAGGCTTGACTTGCACAATCCTTATGTGCTGCAGCCCTGGGGGCTAGTTGGCCTTTGGAGAACATCTTCAACACTGACTGTCTTTATACTCTCTTAGCTGAGAGGGTGGGGGTGTGCTGTGGGCAAAGCACCTCCACTATAATCAAATTTCTGCCCAATTTCCGTAACAGCAGCTGCCTCCTCTACTGTTTTGGAGGTCATTATCGAACACGATGGACAAACAAACAATGTATGTATGTATGTATGTATGTATGTATGTATGTCTGTCTGTCTGTCTGTCTGTCTGTCTGTCTGTCTGTCTGTCTGTCTGTCTGTCTGTCTGTCTGTCTGTCTGTTCTGTGTATAATTATGTATGTATGTATGTATGGATGGATGGATGGATGGATGGATGTACGTACGTACGTACCGACGTACGTGTGTGTGTGTGTGTATGTATGTATGTGTCACGGTTCGCATTTTTTTTTTTTAATAGATCGTTTTACGTGTATAGTGGCTAGTTGTCCAGTGCGCGCATTTTTCTGCACTGTCTTCTGTGTGTATAAGTTGTCTATGTTAATTTCCTTTTTTTATGGTGTAAGCGAGGTCTCTCGAGAAGTTCCGAGGCGAGAGTAAATAACGGTTAGATCAGCGGAGCGGCGGCAGGCTTAGGCTGAGCAGGAGGACGTGGTCGCCGTGCCAGTTTTTTAGCTGTTGGGCGCCACGTAGATCTAGTTTTGGCTCCGTTCGA
>CM060344.1:23776091-23783591 GCA_030674155.1 Stramonita haemastoma | reverse complement strand
TGGCCTACTCTTCCCAATAGCGGGACGGGTTTTAGCGTGCGCACAAAATGTTCTGCGTTCATAGGCCTAACAAATAAACTGTGCATGACGTTATGGGTTCGATTCCCAGCCTTGCCCTTTCATTCCAGTGTGATGAGAAAAAAAACTGAATGTCAAAGCTCTTCGGATGAGACTATAAACCGAGGTCGTGTGTGCGTATGCACGCAGTAAGTACATCTTGCTCACACGTTAACAATTTGTTCCACCTTTCACAAGAGTAGGCCATTTCGTGCCGGTAGGAACGGATGACAATTTTTTTTTTAAAAACACAAGCACTCAGTTGTCGTGTTTGGACACCATCGCTGAAGTCAGAATATGGTTACCTAAATAAGGGGTAAGGGGTGGGGGGATGGGAGAGGGATGGTTGCAATTTAGTAATTACTACTGCCATTACTACTGCCGATTTTTTTTTCTTGTAGGTATTGCTATTGTTTAAAAAGAAATGTGTGTGGTGCGTGCGTGCGTGCGCGCGTGCGCTGTGTGTTTGCGTGTGTGCGTGCGTGCGTGCGTGTGTGTGTGTGTGTGTGTGTGTGTCTGTGTGTTTTGTTTATTTATTTATTTATTTATTTATTTATTTATTCTTTTATATCGAGGATAACAGAATAAGCAATCATGTGCTTTTTTTCTCCGGTCCCTGTGTGTATGCAGTTTTGTAAATATTGTCATCTGTTCCCACCGGCACACGATGGCCTACACTTACGAAAAGCGGAACAGGATTTAACGTGTGCGCAAGATGTTATGCGTGCGTTCGCACACGGGGCCTCGGTTTAAAGTCTCATCCGAAGGACTTTTGGGGAGAGTGGAGTCAGCACTGATGTTAACTCCAGGAGAAAAATTTCCTCGACCGGACTCGAACCCGGGTCGTCAAATTGCCAGCGCAATGTTCTGACCACTAGGCTATCCGTCCCCCTGTGTGTGTGTGTTTACATGTGTGTGTGTGTGTGTGTGTGGTGTGTGTGTGTGTGTGTGGTGTGTGTGTGTGTGTGTGTGTGTGTGTGGTGTGTGTGTGTGTGTGTGTAGTGTGTGTGGGGTGTGTATGTGTGATGTGTGATGTGTGTGTGTATGTGTGTGTGGTGTGGTGTGTGTGTGTGTGTGTGTGTGTGTATGTGTGTGTAGTGTGTGTATGTGTGTGTATGTGTGTGTGCATGTGTGTGTATGTGTGTATGGTGATGTGTATGTGTGTGTATGTGTGCATGTGTGTGTATGTGTGTATATGCGTGAATGTGTGTGGGTGTATATGCTGATGTGTGGCGTTGTATATTGTGATGTTGTGCGTGTATATATATATATATATATTATATATATATATTTATGATATGTGTGTGTGTGTGTGTGTGTTGTGTGTGTGTGTGTGTGTGTGTGTGTTGTGTGTGTGTGTGTGTGTGTGTGTGTGTGTGGGCTAAAACTGTTTGGCGTGGCTGGATCCTGTACAGCTAGGAGGGTTTGGGCTGCCTTTCTTCATCTCCGGGTCGTTGCTGATGATTCTGACCCTCGTCACCTTCTTTCTGATGCCTGCACCTTCCAGTGAGAGTCTGTCCGTCTGTCTGTCTGTCTGGCTGGCTGGCTGGCTGTCTCTCTGGCTATCTGAACACACGATGTGTGTGCGTGCGTGCGTGCGTGCGTGCGTGCGTGGTGTGTGTGTGTCTGTGTGTGTGTGTGTACGTGTCTCTCTGTCTGTCTATCTCTGTCTCTCTCTGTCTGTTTTTCTGTCTGTCTCTGTCTGTCTTTCTGTCCTTCTCTCTCTCTCTGTTTTTTTTTTAAGCAAACAACATTTTTGCTGTATAATGTAATTGACACATATATAAAACGCATGCTATGCCTTGATCTAGTGTGTCTTAAAGCCTCGCTCACAAGCAACATATGCACGTGAATTTTACTGTCAGCATTTATATGTATACCAGGGAGACAGGATATGTTCAGGGGGATTTTTCCCCCTGGGGTTAACATCAGTGCCGACTCCACTCCCCACAAAAGTCCTTCGGATGAAACTATAAACCAAGGTGCCGTGCGCAAACGCACGCAAAACATCTGTCGCACCCGTTAAACCTGTTCCCCCTTTCAGAAGAGTAGGCCGCTGTGTGCAGCAGGGAACGGATAACAAAATGTGTGGAACTGTGTACACACGGGGACTGGATGTAATTAAAAAGGCACTAGTGTTAAATCATGTTCCGCTTTTCGTAAGAGTAGGCCATCGTGTGCCGGTGGGAACAGATGACAATATTTACAAAACTGCATACACACGGGGACCGGATGAAAAAAAGCACATGATTGCTTATTCTGTTATCCTCGATATAAAAGAATAAATAAAATAAATAAATAAAAAATATTATCCTCGAAATAAAAGATCAAAGTACATGTGGGTAAGTGCGTGAATGCATAGCCTACATGCACACAGAACTTTTCATGCGTTCGCTGGTGTGTACCGACAAACAATGTCAAACAAAACCCCAGCAAGATTCATACCAACAACTTTTATTTTTTGCATTATGTGTACGTACGTACGCGTGCATACTTACCATTCCTTGTGTGTGTGTGTGTGTGTGGTGTGTGTGTGTGTGTGTGTGTGTGTGTGTGTGTGTGTGTGTGTGTGTGTGTGTGTGTGTGTGTGTGTGTGTGTGTGTGTGAGAGTGTGTGTGTGTGTGCGCGCGTGCGTGTGAGTGTTGTTGTTGTCTTCAATTTAACGCCTGTTCACTCTCAGTGATATCAGACGAAGAAGGTAGGAAGTGTAGTGAAAGATCAAGAAAGGAAAGGGGCGGGTTAGAAAGAGGATAAACAAGAAGTTTGTGTGCGTTGTTGCTGTTGTGGTTTAATTTAGAGTATATTCACATTTGGAGTTATTAGACTAAACAAACAAACGAACAAACAAACAAAAACCCTACCATAATATATTTACAGAAGACTTGGAAATAATCCTAGCAACATCAGTAATGAACGTGTTTCGTGAAACTATGTTCAGTGATTCCCTTTGAATTTCAATGCCATTTTCTTTGTAAACTGAATTTAAAATGAACACTGAAAAAGAATATGTTCACAAGATAGTGGCTCAGAAAAGGAGCAAGTTGCTTTCGAGAATAGTTGGTCTTCCAAGAATTTAATCGTAACTTATAAATGATGTCAGTAATATGTCTTGGATAGCCTGATATTTCTAATTTCCCATGAAGGTTATTCTTGTGTACCTGATTTTCCAATAATGAATTCATTTCACGAAAATAATTTATTAAGCTATGAGCTGGGCAATCTCTTTCTGAACCTTGTTTTGCAAGATTGTCTGCTATTTCATTCCAGTATATACCGCAGTGAGAAGGGATCCAGCAAAAATCTATTCCGATACCTTTTGTCATAATACAGTGTATCAGATATTTTATTTCAAATAATAAATCTGTCCTTACTTTTGAGCTTCAATCTTGTAAGCTTATAGTACAGACTTCGAGTCAACACAAAAATCGATGTGAAAAAAGGCAAAATTACTGTTATTTATAGTAGTAGTAGGCCTCCGTCAGTCGGTGTCGACTATGGAATTCGCGCCAGAAGAAAGGTCATTTGTTCAGCGACAGCGCCAGCTGTGGCTGGTCAGTCCACCGTGGAGAGTTCAACTCGGAAGCCGCATTGTGACTGGGGGTAAACACGCTCAGCAACTTATTTATAGTAATCAGAGCCATAAGTATGGTATAGAGCTCAGCACTGAATATTGAGAAACCCTTCCCAAGACAGAATGATTTTTGTATCTTCAGAGCATGCAGGAATAACGAAACAAGGATCTGTACTTACGTCATAAACGGAACCATCTGTGAACACTTAGATGATTTAGGTAATGTGTTTCAAGATGTTCTTACATCAGAAGTCAACATATCAATATTCATCTTTTTGTGAATGGTGAATCAATATCAAATTTAGCTTCCTTATGGTTCCCACTCTGGCATCTTAGGTACTATTGGCAATAATGGGTATTTAAGAAATTCAGTATTACACTCTGACAGTAAGTCATCATTAAATATGAATTGGACAAAGTGATGAGATATGTTGGCCGCTTAGGATAATCCTTGATGAATCAATGAGTATTTCAGTTATTAATGAGTTTGATACTGAAAGATTCTTGTACAAACTTAGCTACAGATAAATGACGATATCTGATAGAGAAAGTAAATTGACTTCTGATATGTATTCAGTGTATTTGTATGCACTGTAACTCCGAGAGCTAGTTTGATTGATTTACTATCAATCTTTGCAGCTTTTTAATAAAGAAGGTGGAGCTGAATAGTAAACCTCCTGCCATAAACCAACGTGATTTGACAGACTAGTTGCTAGGTGAAGAGATTCTTTGAGTCCTGCCCCATGGTTGAACGGCAATAATTTGAAAACGTTGAAAAGTTTCCTTTCTTTGTTTACTAGACTCTCAATATAGAATCTCCATTTTAATTGTGGTTTAAATGAACACCAGAAACTAACATTTGAGAATATTACAAGGTTTGCCATTTATGTGTAATGCTGGTAAACAACTAGATTTTCACCATTAGAAATAGCATTAATTTAGTGTTTTTCCTGAAAGGAAAGACCGTATCTTTCATTGAAATATCTAATGATCTATTTCTAATTGATAGGTTTTGTTGATATGATTTATATTCTTTTAGAAGTATGTTTCTAATGCTTGTATTCATTGATTGCAATATTCACATATTGTGCTAGTTTATATTGTTTGACAGAACTTTCGGGAAGTCATAATAAGAATCGAAAACAATATAGGAAGCAATTATTGAAATGATAGAATACACTGACCAACTCTTGCACACTCGATTTTTCAGATAGAAAACTCTTAAAATGTTGATCATTTCACCATTAACTCCAAGAAGCTTCAGTTTGTATAATAATTAGCATGCCATACGCTATCATAAGCTTTATTAATGTCAAAGAAAGGGCAAGTGTGTTTTTTCTGTGTGCACACTGGTGTTTAATATACTTGTAAGCTTCACTAGATGTCTGTTGTACATCGACTTTTCTGAACCAGCTGATTCAATGAATGATGTTTCCTTTTCACAGAATACAAAAGTCGTGTTTGACGATTTTTTAAAACTTTTCCCACTTGCTAGGTTAATGCTATTGGTCTGTAGTTATCAATACATGATCTAAGTTTGCCGTTGTGTGTGTGTGGTATGTGTGTGTGTGTGTGTGTGTGTGTGTGTGTGTGTGTGTGGTGTGTGTTTTGTGTGTTGTGTGTGTGTGTGTGAGTGTGTTTGCGTGTTGTGTGTGTGTGTGTTGGTGGTGTGTGTGTGTGTGTGTGTGTGTGTGTGTGGTGTGTGGTGTGTGTGTGTGTGTGTGTGTGTGTGTGTGTGTGTGTGTGTGTGTGTGTGTGTGCGTATGTGTGAGTGTGTGCGTACATGTGTTAGTGAGTGAGTGAGTGTGTGTTTTGTGTGTGTGTGTGTGGTGGGGTGGGTGTGTGTGTGTGTGTGTGTGTGTGTGTGTGTGTGTGTGTGTGTTGTGTGTGTGGTTGTTGTTGTTGTTGTTGTTTGTTGTTCGATTTAGTCTGTCGTCAAAGTACATATCAGACGATGGGAAGGGGAGGGGGTGTAATTATGTTGATGGACGTGTGCAGTAAAGTGGGTGACTATTTCTTAATGGTGTATACAGTACACAAAATATGGCTAAACAATGATAACAACAAGTAAATACATAGCATCTATAATGTAGCTTATAACTATAACAAACTCCTAAAGGACTATTAATTAAAGTGTGTGGTGTGTGTGTGTGTGTGTGTGTGTGTGTGTGGTGTGTGTGTGTGTGTGTGTGTGTGTGTGTGTGTGTGTGTGTGTTTGGGTTGTGTGTGTGTGTGTGTGTGTGTGTTATTTCATTTATTTATTCCTTGATATCGAGGATAATGGAATAAGCACTCATGTGCTTTTTTTACATCAGTCCCCGTGTGTATGCATTTTTTGTAAATCTTGTCATCTGTTCCACTGGCACACGAAAAGCCTACACTTACAAAAAGCGGAACAGGATTTAACGTGTGCGCAAGATGTTCTGTGTGCGTTCGCACACGGGGTCTCGGTTTATAGTCTCATCCGGAAGACTTTGGGGGGAGTGGAGTCAGCACTGATGTTAATTCCACTGTGTGTGTGTGTGTGTGTGTGTGTGGTGTGGTGTGTGTGGTGTGTGTGTGTGTGTGTGTGTGTGTGTGTGCATGTGTGTGTTGTGTTTGTGTTGTGTGTGTGGTGCGTGCATGTTTGTGTTGTGTGTGTGTGTGCGTGCGTGCGTGTGTGCGTGTCTGTGTGTGTTTGCGTGTGTGTGTATGTATGTGTGTGTTTGAAAGTGTCGAACAAAACCACATACCCAGCGAGGTTCGATGTTTTACAAAAAATTGACATATGCGTACATAACGCGTGCATGCTCACCATCCTAAACATATATGCGTTGGCTTGTGTGCACTGGACAGAGGGTCCAGGGCGGCAGAGCGTGCACCAGAGGTCAGTGTTGGGTCTGGCGGCCAGTCCTCTGGTTGTCGTCTGCTCCTTCACCCTCATGGCGGGGTCCTACACCTTCGGCTACCAGGATGCTGCTCTGGCCATACACCTGAGTGAGGTAACCTAGCTGCATTTGTCGCTTGGACTGTGTGACTTGGACTGTGTGACTTGGCTGTAAGTCATGTGTGACTTGGACTGTGTGACTTGGCTGTGTGACATGGATTGTGTGACTTGGGCTGTGTGACTTGGGCTGTGTGACATGGACTGTGTGACTTGGGCTGTGTGACATGGATTTGTGTGACTTGGGCTGTGTGACTTGGGCTGTGTGACATGGATTGTGTGACTTGGGCTGTGTGACATGGATTGTGTGACTTGGGCTGTGTGACTGTTGGGACTGGTGTGACAATGTGTGACTTGGTGGTGACTTGGACTGTGTGACTTGGACTGTGTGACTTGGACTGTGACTTGGACTGTCTGACACACAACAAACACACAGAGAAACAGACACAGAAACAGACACAGAACACGACACACACAGACACACACAGACACACACAGACACACACAGACACACACAGAACACACAGACACAACAGACACAGACGACAGACAGACAGACACAGACACACGACAGACACACACACACACACACACACACACACACACACACACACACACACACACACACACACACACACACACACACACACACACACACACACACACACACACACATAGAGAAACATCTCTAAATTCTTTCTTTATTAACAATAGTCTAATAAACGAAGATCAATCAGGGTTTCGTAAAAACTATTCCTGCCACACTGCTCTAACTCAGCTTACTGACAGTCTCTTACACAACATAAATAACATTAAGTTTACTTGACTTTTTTGTTGACTTTGAAAAAGTATTTGATGTGATTGATCATTATCTGTTATGACGCAAATTAAAATTGTACAAACTGGCACCTGAAATTATTCAGCTACTAGAAAATTTTCTTTCAAATAG
>CM060344.1:23767920-23770991 GCA_030674155.1 Stramonita haemastoma | reverse complement strand
CTCCTCTCTCTCTCTCTCTCTCTCTGTCTGTCTGTCTGTCTGTCTGTCTGTCTGTCTGTCTGTCTGTCTGTCTCTCTCTCTCTCTCTCTCTCTCTCTCTCTCTCTCTCTCTCTCTCTCTCTCTCCCCTCTCTCTCTCTCTCTCTCTCTCTCTCTCTCTCTCTCCATTATCCTCGATAAAGAATAAATCAAATCTCTCTCTCTCTTCTTCTCTCTCTCTCTTCTCTCTCTCTCCTCTCTCTCTCTCTCTCTCTCTCTCTCTCTCTCTCTCTCTCTCTCTCTCTCTGGGGGACGGATAGCCTAGTGGTCAGAACATTGCGCTGGCAATTTGAAGACACGGGTTCGAATCTGGTCGAGGAGATTTTTCTCCTGGAGTTAACATCAGTGCTGACTCCACTCTCCCCACAAGTCCTTCGGATGAGACTTTAAACCGAGGCCCCGTGTGCGAACGCACGCAGAACATCTTGCGCACACGTTAAATCCTGTTCCGCTTTTCGTAAGAGTAGGCCATCGTGTGCCGGTGGGAACAGATGACATTTATAAAACTGCATACACACGGGGACTGGATGTAAAAAAAGCACAAGAGTGCTTATCCCATTATCCTTGATATAAAAGAATAAATCAAATCAAATCAAATCAAATCAAATCAAATCAAATCAAATCAATCAAATCAATCAAATCTCTCTCTCTCTCTCTCTCTCTCTCTCCTCTCTCTCTCTCTCTCTCTCTCCTCTCTCTCTCTCTCTCTCTCTCTCTCTCTCTCTCTCTCTCTCCCGTGCCGCTGTTATAGTTCTCAGTGCTGTAGTTTATTGGGCCCATCACAATGTTGAATAGCTTCTGAACACTCCCTGTGGCTTTGGTTTACAGAGTTCACTCCACCCCCCCCCCCACCCCCCCCCCCCCCCCCCCCACACACACACACACACACAACACCCCCCAAAAAAGAAAAAAAAATCCGCCCTAGCCGAGTGGTTCATGTGACCATTTTCGACAGGCACTTTTCCATATATACCTTTCTTGGAGGTTTTAAGCGCCAGTGTGTCAGGTCTCCGTATGTATGTTCATCTATGTGAACGAGTTTTGAGTATGGGTCGATGACAACGTACTACATATGTCAATGGCTAAGTCCTACTTCTTAACTAACATCAATGGCCCCGACCCAGAGTAGAGAAGGACGACTGCCATCATTAATTTTCAGGAGAGAAAAACGGGTCATTATTTTAAGACTCCGCACTGGGCACAACAGACTAAATCACCACATGTCCACAAAGCTGAAACTTGCTCCTTCTCCCCTGTGTGCCTGTGGTAAAGAAAACCTGACAGGCGAGCACATCCTTCAGAGGTGTACGCTATTCAGCGACCTGAGGAAGAAAGTGTGGCCAACAGAGATAACCCTGCAGACCAAGCTGTACGGCCCACGAGAGGAGCTGGAAAGCGCATACCATTATTTTCTCCCAGACACAGCTGATAGTGTAAAGAGAACGAAAGAAGAGAAAGAAGAAATTAATCAAACAGTATATACTTTGTTGTTGTTGTTGTTGTTGTTGTTGGTTTTCCCCCAGCTTAAGATCCTGGGGACAGGGGGGGGGGGGGGGGGGGGGGGGGGGGGGGGGGGGGGGGCGGCATTGATTGATTGATTTGATTGATTTATTCTTTTATATCGAGGATAATGGAATAAGCACATTTGTGCTTTTTTACATCCAGTCCCCGTGTGTATGCAGTTTTGTAAATGTCATCTGTTCCCACCGACACACGATGGCCTACTCTTACGAAAAGCGGAACAGGATTTAACGTGTGCGCAAGATGTTCTGCGTGCGTTCGCACACGGGGCCTCGGTTTAAAGTCTCATCGGAAGAACTTTGGGAGGGTGGAGTCAGTTACCCAGAACATGCTCGGTTCTGTCTCACTCACCACAGATGGGATATAAATCACTGTGAGGCTCTGAGTAGGCTACACACAAAGTGAGAATTGTGTATGTGTATGTGTGCGTGCGTGCGTGCGTGCGTGCGTTCGTGTGTATGTGTGTGTGTGTGTGTGCCTGCATGCGTGCGTGCGTGGGTTTTTTTTTTCAAGTACCTCGCCATTTAGGTAGCAATACAACGACTTCAGAGGATTGTGTTCAGAGTAACGAAACGACTTTTCTGCGTTGCTAAAGGAGTCCCAAGGGAACAGAAAGTGTCATTTTAGGGGTAGGTGATAACAGAAATGTACGACCGAATGGCCACTTGTTCCATTATGAGGACAACAGCCTGTCATATGATATAGCAAATGGGGACATACAGAGACGTCTTGACTGAACGTCTATTGTATGCATATGCGTGATTTATGAGAAAGGGCGCAATAGTCAAATGACTACAGTAGGGAGCTTTGAATATTCATGATTATGAGGTCACGGGGTCAGCGTTTTTGGATAACAGCAGCTTCTGGTGGAACAGTTAAGAGACAGGTAGGTACCTTTGGGAAAAGCAGGCCATTGTGTGTCGGTAAGAGCGGATAACAACAAAGTGAAAAACCAGCATGCACACAGATGTTGTGTTTAGACACTAGCCCTGAGGAAACATCGGGGAGTTTAGAGTCCCCAGGGCGGTTCATGGAACCATTATGGCAAGGTTTTGTTAGCTCCTGTTACGGCACTGGAACCATTCGTTATCGGCGATTACCTTTCAAAAGGACCATTCCAGCGACGTGGAGAGGGGGGGAGGGGTCTGCTGCATGGGTAACAGCTTGCCCTCCATAACTTACCCAGGCTTTGTGATCTAGAGCCTGGAGCGCTACTCTAGAGTCTTCTGAGACTGGCGGATGCCTACCTACCCACTACCTTGTTGATCACCTGGGTTCTAGACATAGAGCTTGCTCCCTTTCTTTACCTGACTGCATGTGTTTGTTTTTTTTGCCCCATCAGTGTGGTGGTTTTTCCCACCGAATTCTACCAAGGCCAACACTCTTGTTGCACTGTAGGTTCTTTTACGTGCACTAGATGCGTGTCGCACACAGGTTTATCGTCTCATGCGAAAGACTAGCACCCAAATTACTACTCACGGGTCTAGTGGATATGAGAGGACGGGGGGGCGGG
>CM060344.1:23757920-23760420 GCA_030674155.1 Stramonita haemastoma | reverse complement strand
ATGACGATGATGATGATGATGATGATGATGATGGTGACGATGATGATGATGATGATGATGATGGATGGTGAATGTGATGATGATAACGAAGTTACTGATGATCGAAGGTGATGGATGGTGATGATGGTGGTGACGATGACGACGACGAAGATCTTCAAGTCTCCATCAGCAGTATACCCCTATTTGTCATGACTCCTCGAAGTCGGAATGAATGCGACTACCTTCATGGCGAGTAAAACAAGTTGCATACACGTAAAATCTTTACCATCGGTCGTCCCCCAGAGCTGTAGCTGAAGAACGAAAAAAAAAAAAAAAAATGTTCTCGATACCTTCAGTTTAATGCAGTCTGAAAAACAAAATCGCCCATCTCTCGTGGTTTCTAACATTTAATACCTTTTTATTTGCAAACTTCAGATTTTTTTTTTAAAAACAAAGCGATATTTTATTACACTTTTTGCTGCCTACATGTCGTATGTTCTGGTCGGTCGTGACGTCGTTTCTCGCTCTCTGTCCGTTTTCTGGGTGCTGCTAATTAGGCCTAAGGATGGTTTATTTCTTTCTGTGCGTTTTTTCGCTTAGAATGGTTTATCTTGATTTCGTTTTTCGTTTGTGGAAGAGTAGTCAGGGAAAAAGGGGGGGGGGGCGGAGGGCTGGGGAGGGGGGGTGTAACTTCGGGGGGGGGGGGGTGTATGTGTGTGTGTGTGTGTGTGTGTGTGTGTGTGTGTGTGTGTGTGTGGTGTGTGCGCGCGCGCGCTATATTTTCTTTTGGTTATTACTTTTTCTGGACTGCTTACTACGATGGTAAATGGTACTCATGATCATGACTATTGTTTACTTGGTGAAAATTCTTTAGTTTCTTTCGCTCCCTTGCTTGCTTTTTTGTTTGTTTTGGATTTGTTTTTGTTTTTTGGCGAAAAAGCCCTGCTACCAAGCACAGACCTAACACTAAATGAAACAAAACAAAGATAACATAAACTGACGCACTTTACCCTGACCTTAGCATGCAGCAAGCCCACGGATATCTTGGTTCAGAGATATCTAAACAGCTGCTCGCCTTGGGATCTTAAACGTGTAATCCAGCAACTACATTATAATTATACCATGACTCGTTGCCTCCTTCTCCTCCTTTTCAAGGATGATCAGGCTAATGGTCAACGAAGAAAGCAGAAATGTTCAAGAAAAAAATCACCTCAAAAACGAAAAGGTAAAGGTGTCCCATAGCCTGTGCGGTCGTTGAGGAGCGAGACGTCAGAGACCTCAGCTTCTCTAGGGGCCAGCATATTGAGGGCGGCGCCCATCTCCTCTCCTTTGCTGTTTTACCTTCCTTGACCCTAAAAAGAGCAAGTCTCCATTGACAGCTGGGTGAACTGGGGGACTGTACTGAAGACAAGGAACACTGACGGTCACCCATCCCATTAGTAACCACGCTCAACGCTGTTTAACTGTACAGCCTGGGGAGAGCGAGTGCTCTGACCCTGAGCTATCCCGTCCCCAACACAAACAGTAGTTCCAGCTAGATCCGCCTTCAGAAAGATGAAGAAGATCCTGACATCAAGACAAATAAATACCCTTTACACTAAGCAAAATGAAGACAGAAATGACACGTACTTCCTACTAGGGGGAGACGGATAGCCTAGTGGTCAGAACATTGCGCTGGCAATTTGACGACCCGGGGTTCGAGTCCGGTCGAGGAAATTTTTCTCCTGAAGTTAACATCAGTGCCGACTCCACTCTCCCCAAAAGTCCTTCGGATGAGACTTTAAACCGAGGCCCCGTGTGCGAACGCACGCAGAACATCTTGCACACACGTTAAATCCTGTTCCGCTTGTCGTAAGAGTAGGCCATCGTGTGCCGGTGGGAATAGATGACAATATTTACAAAAACTGCATACACACGGGGACCGGATGAAAAAAAAGCACATGATTGCTTATTCTGTTATCCTCGATATAAAAAGAATATTTAAATAAATGATAAATAAATACTGCTCTGCGTGAAGCAGAAACATGGAGTCTTTACACAGTAAAGGAAGTAATATCGCAAACTTCAACATTCTAACCACTGGGCTACCCCGCCTCACGGTTAGTTATGATTGTACGTTTTGTGTATTGTGATAGAGAATTACAGTAACATGTTTTACGTTGTGGGGAATTTTGCTCGACTTTCAGAGAGTTTTTATGCGCGTTCTAATTCCTCTGCTTTCTTTAAGCGCTTTGGTTTGTTCGCTTTGCAAGATTCAGGGCTATATGAATTCCCATACATCATTATCATTGCATTATTGTTGTTATGAAAGGAAAATGCCGTCTTCTCTTTTCGAATTATTTTTACAGTAGCATCCTCTTCGGCTTCCGTTAATGCATCCTTTCAGCAGCCTGTCAACAGTTTGTCGTTGGTGTTTTTTCTGTCGTGCTTCAAAATAGTGACAAATTCTCGAACAGTAATCTCTGTGAATTCTTAAAAGCATTCAACACTTTCCAAAATATTTGAATACAAACACAAATCC
>CM060344.1:23747920-23752920 GCA_030674155.1 Stramonita haemastoma | reverse complement strand
GGGAGTGTTGTTTTACTGTCTGCTTCAAACCTGAAATCTGTCTGTGTTCATGGGAGTGATGTTTTTGTTTATCTACATTTGCATTGGAAAGGTACAAAGACAAACGTAGGGACACAAATGTAGAGACACATACACGCATGCACACAAAGACTCACTCACACACACACACACACACACACACACACACGCAACGCACGCACGCACGCACGCACGCACGCACGCACGCACCACACACACACACACACACACAAACACAACACACAAACACACAAACTACATTACAAACACACACACACACAACACACAAACTACATTACACACACACACACCACGCACGCACGCACCACACACACACTACACTACACTACACTACTCCACACTACGCTACACCGCAGTTAAACCAACATAAAGACCCTCTTTAACACGTAACGACCTTTCTCTCTCATTTTCCGGCAATACCACGACAAAGTATTAACATCTTTTGTTTTTTTTTCAATACCAACTTCAAATTTGAAATCCACCACTGGCGTTAATGTAACCCATTACAACATCCAGAACGGAATTACAGGACGTGTTTCGATTCTACTTTTGGTTGAAGTATATCTCTATTCCAAAATTCCAACAGGGGCCAAAAAAAAGGGCGATAAATAACTGTTGTAATGTAGTAGTTCACCGCTGTGCGACCACTATAACTTTTCTAAGGTCTACCGCGCGCGGTATGTACGATATGTGGCAAAATGTGACTGATGTGAGGAAATGAGACACTCCACTGTATTCTAGCGGTCGATTTGCCCGTTATCTCTGCTCCATTCCGCGTGCATGGGGTCTGGATGCTAAAGGGTTAAGGTGACGAGTTTCCCGTTGGGAGGAGGACGTGTTGGCTTTAAAAAGGTTAACTGTTCAGGTATGAAGTTAACACTGAAACAAGGGGAGGGTGCGGGAGGGCTAGCGGTCTGAACATCAAAAGCCTTGATCTGAACGCTTACTGAGAGTGTAGGTTCAAGTCTCGAGTGAGAGATCAGTATCCTGGAATGTGTGTATGTAGCTTTATCCTTTATTTATGTCAGCTGCAGATGTCTCTGCCTGGATGAGACGATAAACCGAGGTCCTGTGTGTGCTGTACTCATTTAGCCCAATTTCACGCAGAGAAATCTGCCGTGACTTAAAGTGATATACAATACAATACACTACAGTATTATATATAATACAATACAATACAATACACAACAATATCTACTATCCTAACACACACAATTCAAATTCGCTTGTTTTGGTCGGATGATCTTTGGTGCCTGGCAGTTAGGCTTTTTCCACTGACACTGGGATCAAACACTTTACAAACGGCTAGATTTATTTCGTTTCCCTAAACCCCACTGTGGCCCCGTAACTAATTTTCTATGTAAATTTCAATTTGTCTGGGCTGCTTATTTATCATTTTACTAGGTCTGTCATTTACATTTTTCCAGATTGTGAGTTTTATTCCTAATTTGCTGGAGAATCAAAATAATATTTTAGTGTTCACCTGAGAGTTGGTTTCAAGCTGAAAAATGATAATTATATTAAAAAATAAGTGAACGTACGCATGGACAGACACACAATGGCGCAGGCACACAGAGACACACAGGCATACACAGATACAGACACACACACACACACACAGACATACACACATAGACATACACAAAATACAAACACACAGACATACACAGATAACAAACAGATATACACAGATGCACTCAGATATACAGACATACAAAGACAGACACTCACACATACATGCACGCGCGCGCGCGCGCGCGCACGCACGCACGCACACCACACGCACGCACCACCACACACACAACACACACACACACACACACACCACACCACACACAGCACACACACACTGTGAGTGAGTGAATGAGTGTGTACTCGTATAGAGAAAGGGGGGAGAGAGAGGGGTAGGAGAGAGTCAGAGACAGAGACAGAGACTGAGAGAGCTTAATTATTGTTAAATTGTTTTTCAATAATGGACGAATTTTGCTTTAAACCACTTAAACAAAGTGTTCAGATTCACATTATAGAATCGATCACAACAAATTTTTTTTGTTTCTCCTTCTTTCTTCTTCTTCTTCTTCTTCTTCTTCTTCTTCTTCTTCTTCTGATTAGCCTTGTTTTGTTGTTTTTTAGGGCAGAATTGTAAAAAGGCCTTTACTGTGCCTAATTCTTTACCCATTAAAGATTCAATCAATCAATCAATCTTCTTCATCTTTTTCGCAATTCTTCTTCTTCGCAATTCTTCTTCGCAATTCTTCTTCGCAATTCT
Organism: Stramonita haemastoma; assembly: GCA_030674155.1. Taxonomy (NCBI): domain Eukaryota; kingdom Metazoa; phylum Mollusca; class Gastropoda; order Neogastropoda; family Muricidae; genus Stramonita; species Stramonita haemastoma. The sequence goes on along the minus strand of CM060344.1, from coordinate 23,750,612 downwards.
TCTTGCAATTTCGTTCTTCTCGTCTCTTCTTCTTCTTCTTCTTCTTCTTCTTCTTCTCTTCTTCTTCTTTTCTTCTTTCTTCTTCCTCCTCCTCCTCTTTTTCTGCATTCTTCGCAATTCTTCTTCGCAATTCTTCTTCGCAATTCTTCTTCTTCGCAATTCTTCTTCTTCGCAATTCTTCTTCTTCGCAATTCTTCCTCTTCGCAATTCTTCTTCTTCTTCGAATTCTTCGCAATTCTTCGTCTTCTTCTTTGCAATTCTTCTTCTTCGCAACTCTTCCTCTTCTTCACAATTCTTCTTCTTCTTCGCAATTCTTCTTCTTCTTCGCAATTCTTCTTTGCAATTTCTTCTTCTTCTTCTTCGCAATTCATCTTCTTCTTCGCAATTCTTCGCAATTCTTCTTCTTCTTCTTCGCAATTCTCTCTTCTTCTTCGCAATTCTTCTTCTTCGCAATTCCTCTTCTTCGCAATCTTCTTGCAATTCTTCTTTCTCCTCTTCTTCTTCTTCTTCTTCTTCTTCTTCTTCTTCTTCTTCTTCTTCTTCTTCTTCTTCTTCTTCTTGTCATCTTCCCCCCTTCCTTTTCCTTTTCCACATTCCTCCTCTTCCTTCTCCATCTCTTCCTCCTCCTCTCTTTCTTCTTCTTCTTCCTCCTCCTCCTCTGTTCCACCTTCCCTCCTCTTTTACTGTAATTCCGCGGGGACATAGCATTGAAGACATACGACGAGATTTAAAGTGTAGCCGAAAAAAAATTTTTTTTTTAAAGGAGAAAAATTCAGCAGGAATTTCACGCGTCATAGACAGACTGAATTCCTGTCTGCTCGACCGCGTTTACTGCCATTAAATAATTCTTCATGAAAAAAAAAAAACGGAAAAAGTGGCAAGGTGTCGGTCTGGTGACACGACGAATTATAGCTAGGTCTCTTTAGCAGAGGGGGCGGGATAGCTCTGTGGTAAGAGAGCTTGCTTTTCCCCAAGTCAAGCTAAGCAGCTGTCGAGCGTGGTTACAAGCTAGATGGGTGACCGTTTGCGCGCCTTGGCTTCAGTACAGTCCCCCAATTCACCCAGCTGCAAATGGGTACCTGCCCTCTTTCGGGTCAGGGAAGGTAAAAGCAGCGAAGAGAGAGGGGATGGGCGCCGCCCTCAACATGCTGGCCCCCTAGAGAAGCTGAGGTCTCGACGCCTCGCTCTCCTATACCCCCGCATAGGTTATGGGACATCTTTACCCTGATCTTCTGCATGTGTATCTAAACGAACGGAATTGAAGCGCTGGCTGGTATGTACTCTAAGTTGATCCTTAATCCACCAGATGCAAAGATTCGAACCAATGACTTCATGAACCCAACAGATCAACCAGTCTTAACCATCCGGCTGTGGCGTCCGTCAAGCAACAAATTCAGAATCAGAGAAAAAAAAGTTAACGATTAAAAGCCCATAAATTTCTTGCCCTGTGACAATTTCAAGTTTCACTTGAATAGATAACATTTTAATAAGGTGTGGGCGATTCTATCAACAACCCAGGAGAGAGAGAGAGGGGGGGGAGATGAGAGAGAGAGAGAGGGGGGGGGGAGAGAGAGAGGAGGGGGGGGGGAGGGAGAGAGAGGGGGGGGAGAGAGAGAGGGAGGAGAGAGAGAGAGAGAGGAGAGAGAGGGGGGAGAAAGAGGAGAGAGAGAGAGAAATGGAATTCACACTCCCAAACACATGAATAATAAAAGAGAGATTGCGCTACTTGGCAGAACGAGCATTGAACAATAGTGACTTCACGCGCTAAAAAAAAAAAAAAACAGATTGGAGTTCCTTCGATGTTATTTGTTGACTGGGTGGTGGTAGCCAACAGCTTTTGACAGTGGACAACTGGTGTTGGTCTGGCAGAGTGGCAAATTATAGATATTTTATTTATTTATTTATTCTTTTATATCGAGGATAACAGAATAAGCAATCATGTGCTTTTTTTTCATCCGGTAGGTGATTGCAATAACTTTTCTTTTCTTTTTTCCTCTTCAACACCCTATCCACTTAAAGAAACGCTGTGTGTGTGTGTGTGTGTGTGTGTGTGTGTGTGTGTGTGTGTGTGTGTGTGTGTGTGTGTGTGTGTGTGTGTGTGTGGTGTGTGTTGTGTGTGTGTGTGTGTGTGTGTATGTGTGTGTGTGTGTGGTGTGTTGTGTGTGTGTGGTGCTGCGTACGTGTGTGTGTGTGTGTTTGTGTGTGAAATTTTTATTTAAAGTTATCTGGGAAGGTTTAAACAAACATGAACTGTACCTCTCTTGTGTCTTGTCGAGTTTAGGATTGGTACAGATGACAGCGCGCTGCCGTCAGAGATTGTACTGCCGCTAAGCGCCTGACAACTTAAGCCCTGCACATCCCACTTCAGCATGGGAAAAGTGTTCCAAATCGCCCGCTCGCACACACGCATGCACGCACACACGTACACATACGTACACACACACACACTAAAACACACACATACACATATTCACACACACAACACACACTATAAAACACACACACACACATATTCACACACACCACACTTAAACACACACACACAATTCACACACACACACACACACACACACACACACACACACAACAACACACACACACAACACACAACACGTATACATACATACACTATACAACACACACAACACACACACACACACACAACACCAACACACACACACACCACACAACA
>CM060344.1:23740420-23742920 GCA_030674155.1 Stramonita haemastoma | reverse complement strand
TGTGACCTTCTTTTTCTCTCTAATGAAAAACACGGTTATGCATCATGGTTTGAAGTATCTATATCATGGGTCAGTATTTTGTTTGTCCTCCCAGTTCCACGGCTAGAGCCCCAATGCCCTCTCTCTCTCTCTCTCTCTCTCTCTCTCTCTCTCTCTCTCTCTCTCTCTCTCTCTCTCTCTCTCTCTCTCTTCTCCTCTCTCTCTCTCCTCTCTCTCTCTCTCTCTCTCTCTCTCTCTCTAATGTGTCAAAAGTATGTTAATAAAGTTAAAACTAGAGTTAGATGTGGCAATATGCTTACTGATTATATAAATTGTAGCAGAGGAGTAAAACAGGGAGATGTATGTAGTCCTGTCCTGTTCACGCTATTTATAAATGAACTGGCAGAACAGCTAATTAAAAAGGAAGGCATGGTGCCAGATTCACAACTGATCCTACTGAATTGTTTATTTTATTACTGGCTGATGATATTGTTTTGTTTTCTGAGACAGTGATTGGCTTGCAAACTCAGCTCAACAACTTAAAGATTGCAGCTAGTGAATTGGAACTGAAAGTCAACATGAACAAGAGCAATATCGTAGTATTTAGAAAGGGAGGTCACCTAGCAGCGAGAGAAAAATGGTTTTACGACAATGTTCCAATGCCTATTATAAATGCTTACAAATATTTAGGTATACTATTTTCTACTCGTTTAAGTTTTGCAGCTGCTTGTAGGGACCTATCTAGTAAAGCAAAGAATGCCCTGTTTCAGATTATGAAGAAACTGTTTGTGTTAAACAATAACTCTCTACAACTGTTTGTTAAGATATTTGATAGGCAAGTACAGCCTATAATGCAGTGTGGTTCTGAATTGTGGGGCCTAGATGTAAAAGCTGCTGACCTCTGTGAGTCTGTTCATTTGTTTGGACTGAAAAGGTTTTTAGGGTTAGAAAGAAAACACCAAATGATTTAGTATATGGAGAAACAAACCGATACCCTATTTCATTAATTCTGCTGTTAGTGCATACAGTACTGGTTTAAATTATTAAAGATGAATAACGATAGGCTACCACGAAAGGCATACAACAAGTTGTTTGATTAGATGCAAAGGGTAAAGTTAATTGGGTTTCTAATAATTATACTAATATGTTTGTCTAACTGCGACTTGGGTATGCATGGCTATACCAGGTGTAGGACAAATAAATGCATTTATTAAAACTCTTCTTCAGAGAATGGTAGATTGTAGATGGCAAAAGTGGAAAACCATATCAACTCTAGTGATAGATTTGATATATACAGGGTTTATAGTTCAACACATGTAGTAAAGAAATACCTTTCAGTAAACATGGATAAACACTTGAGATTAGTTCTAACTAGATTTCGATGTGGCATATCGGACATTTCTGCACATGCTCTCCGCTATAGAAGAATATCTGCTACCGATATGTTATGCCACTATGTAAAGAATCAGTTGAAGACGAAGTCCATTTTGTTTTGAAGTGTCTTGCCCTCACTAAGTTACGTGTAAAATTCATTCCTGAGAAATTCTATGCCCGACCTTGTTTATTCCGGTTAGGTTTGCTGATGGCATCACTCACCACTCACTCACTCAGTCCCATGTCCCAAAGGACGTAGGGGACATGAGAGAAGACCAACGGAGATCTTTTCCATGCTTCACGATCCTGTGTAGCTAGTAGGAGCGTTGCAGGGTTGGCATCCAGTCTTTGATGTTGTCAACCCATGATTTCTTTTGGCGGCCTCTTCTTCTTTTGCCCTCGACTGTTCCTTGCAAGATGGTTTTTGCTAGGGTGTTGTGTCTTGTGGTGTGACCAAACCACATCAGCTTTCTCCTCTTTATGGTGGAGAGCAAAGGCTCTTGGGGGCCCACACGCTTTTTGATTTCCTCTTTCACATAGTTATTAGTCTTGTGTTCTTTGTATGATATTTTGAGGAGTCCATGATAAAACTGTTCAAAATCTGGCTCTATTTTTATATAAGGCTTTTCAGTTAAGAGAAAAACTTATGTCCTAGGTTATCTTGTGTGGGATATCAAAGTATTGCTAGCTGTTTTGTATTTGGTATAAATATATGTATTGCTTTTTTTTTCTGCCCCCCTTCATATGGGGCTGTGGCCTTAAATGAATAAATCATCTGAAGTCTGAAGTCTCTCTCTCCCTCCTCCTCTCCTCTCTCTCTCTCTCTTCTCCTCTCTCTCTCTCTCTCTCTCTCTCTCTCTCTCTCTCTCGTGGTGTGTGTGTGTGTGGGGGGGGGGGGGGGGGGGGGGGGGTAGTAATAGTAGTAATATATTTTATGTTGGGGGGGGGGGGGGTCTTTTGTCTTTTCGTAAGAGTAGGCCATCGTGTGCCGGTGGGAACAGATGACATTTACAAAACTGCATACACACGGGGACTGGATGTAAAAAAGTACAAGAGTGCTTATCCCATTATCCTCGATATAAAAGAATAAATCAAATCAATCAAATCAATCTCTCTCTCTCTCTCTCTGGTCGAGGAATTTTTTCTC
>CM060344.1:23705420-23722920 GCA_030674155.1 Stramonita haemastoma | reverse complement strand
CTACTTCTTCCAGCTGCTGGCCATTCATGTAGATCTGTGCTGCGGTGTCGTTTGCACTGTTGACCAATACTTTACTCTTTTCTGTGCTGACTTCCATCCCATCTTTTGCACAAGTTTGGTAGGATTGGACTTTTTTTATTTTAGCGAAAACTGTACCCTCTCAGTCTTTTGTCGTCTGCTAGCTTTCTAACCGCAATATGTATGCATGCGCGGGGTGAAGGCTGTAGGAACACAAGTAATCCTCAGTTAATGATCATTGCCAACTCTCTTGCGACTACCTGGTATTGCCAGGTCATTGTCTAACTTTCGCAGCCGTAGAGCAAGATGGAGATGACCAGGGATCTGAACAATTTGACTTTTGTTTTGAAGCTGATGTTGTCGCTTCTCCATATCTTGTTCAGTTTTGCCATCGCTGATGTTGCCATGGCTAGCCTGGTCTTGATCTCTGTGGTGGAGCGTCCATCTTTCGTGAGGGTAGCGCCAAGAAATTTTACAATCAATCAAACAAGTACATCATGCATCTTTCATATCTTTTTTTTTAAGCTGTGAAAATCAGGTGAATTTTATTTCCCGACTGGCACTTTATAGAACATGATGATCAGGAAGCTAACTAAAGGTGGAGTGTAGCTTTACTGCTAAACAAACAGCCACGCCTCAAGTCGAATGTGCTTCGACGAAGAAGAAGAAGAAGAAGAAGAAGGAGGAGGAGGATGAAGAAGAAGAAGAAGATGAAGAAGAAGAAGAAAGAAGAAGAAGAAGAAGAAGAAGAAGAAGAAGAAGAAGAAGAAAAAGAAAGAAGAAGAAGAAGAAGAAGAAGAAGAAGAAGAAGAAGAAGAAGAAGAAGAAGAAGGAGGAGGAGGATGATGAAGAAGAAGAAGATGAAGAAGAAGAAGAAGAAGAAGAAGAAGAAGAAGAAGAAGAAGAAGAAGAAGAAGAAGAAAGAAGAAAGAAGAAGAAGATCAATAACAATAATGATGACAACATCAGCAACGAGGAGGAGGAGGAAGACGAAGTCGAAGAAGAAAGAAAAAGATGATGAAGAAGAAGAACAAGACAAGAAGAAAAAGACCAGCAGCATCCTATCATCGTACCCCTCAAGATGAAGACTGTAGACAGGGCAGGCATGTGTGTTTTGGTTTCCCCTTGGGCAATAGCTTAACCTTGAAGAAATCCCCCCCCCCCCCCCCGCCACTCACTGCTGCGGTATCATGGCAGCAGGTAAGCCTACCTCTACACAAACTACAGCCAGCCCACACTTTCTACATTATTATAGCGGTTCTCTTGTAGCATCCTCGCTTCCTTAAAATGAACTTTTAAGGTAGGGGGAAATATCTTGTGAATCTTTTTTCTTTGGGGGAGGGGGGGGGGCGTGAGGTGGGGGAGGGATCAGGAAAAAGATGAATGTGAGATTATTGTGCGAAAGGTAGGACATGAGTGTGTGTGTGTGATGTGTGTATGTGTGTGTGTGTGTGTGTGTGTGTGTGTGTGTGTGTGTGTGTGTGTGTGTGTGTGTGTGTGTGTGTGTGTTGTGTGTGTGTGTGTGTGTGTGTGTGTGTGTGTGTGTGTGTGTGTGTGTGTGTGTGTTGTGTGTGTGGATTATTTGTGGTTCTTCTATGTTGGTGAGCTGACCCCACGCTTGAGTATTATGGTTGGGTTATGGTTTTGTTGTTGAACCCCACGGTGAAATTTATAGTCTTGTTGTTGCAGTCTTGTCACACCTCCTGATAAGTTGTTGTTGTGTAATATGAATGTGCGGGGTGTCACTTCACCCAACAGAATACGAAAGAATAGCGACAGCAAAAAAAAAAATCATCCCAAAAAAAGAACTGGCGGCTTGTTTTCTTTGAAATGGACCCTTCTTGTGTCTTTCTGAGGTCATGATTCGTATTATTGTGCCTGTACTGTCATTATTGTAATTGCCCTTCATGGTATGATTGAAATGGTTTTGATTGGACTGGACTTGACCGTAGTTGATCTTTAACATCTCAACAAAAATAACTAGATTTGTACCCAGAATCATGGTTGGTTTCTATAAGCGAAAATGTGACGCTCCACCACGAAATGAGTCGCTTAGCACATAACCCACTTTTCCGCTAGGAGCCATTAAAGGCAGGTAGGGTCAAGTTGGCAATTTTGATATTTTGATTGATTATTAAAGTATAGCCATAATTCTACCTTATAGTGAAATATCAAATCATAATTTTGTTTCCTTTTGCCTTTAAACGTGTTTTAAAAATACCCAAGCCCTCATTCTGACCACCTATTAAGATGCTAAACTTGTCAATTTCTCATTTTGTCATTTCCTGCAGTCTAGTATTTTAACTTGCAATAACTTTTCCTAGAATTGTCCGATTTTCAATCTGTTTTTTTGTATTGTATAGCCATTTTATTGCAGTTTGATAACATGTCAATAACTCAAAATTGACCTCTGGTGCAATGCGTCTCATTATGTGGTGGAGCGTCACAAATGTGTTGCGCTGCCGTTACGTTAAGCGCCTGAAGAGTCAGGCCCAGCGTATCTGACTTCGGCGTGGGAGAGAATTGCTATCTTTTGAAGTCTTTCTGGGGAAAAAGGGGCAGGAGAATGGACCAAGAAGGCAGAAAATAGACAAAAAAAGGGGGTGAGAGGAACTAAGGAAACAAGACAGAAACAAAGAGAGGGATAGAAAAGAGGGAATTCCTAGCACAGAATTTCCAGAAGGTGGGGATGCTATGATCATATTATACTGATAGGCCCCCAGTATTCCCACTGCACAGGGGATCAGAGGGAATCAACGTGGAGGACAATTAAAAAAAAAAAATAGATGGGGGGAGGGGGGTGTGGTGCGTGAAAAGCTCTTTATTGCAAAGTAAACGTCAATCTCTCTCTCTCTCTCTCTCTCTCTCTCTCTCTCTCTCTCTCTCTCTCTCTCTCTCCTCTCTCTCTCTCTCTCTCTCTCTCTCTCTCTCTCCTCTCTCTCTCTCTCTCTGTCTATCTATCTATCTATCTATCTATCTATCTATCTATCTATCTATCTATCTATCTATCTATCTATCTATCTATCTATCTATCTACATGTCTATCTATCTATCTATCTATCTATCTATCTACATGTCTATCTATCTATCTATCTATCTACATGTCTATCTATCTGTCTATCTATCTATATATCTATCTATCTATCTATCTATCTATCTATCTGTCTGTCTGTCCCTTATATATCATATCATTCCTCTCTCTGTTCTGCCTTTCTCAGGGTTTTGTTGAGTCCTAGGCCTGTCCATTCGCTGATGTTGTCCTCCCATCTCTTCTTTGGTCTGCCTCTTTTTTCTTCCTCCTTGGACAGTGCCTTGCAGTATTGTTTTTGCAAGTCCATTTAATCTTGTGACATGCCCGTACCATACAAGTTTACGCTTCTTTACGACTGATAGAAGGTTTTCGTAGGAACCAATGTTTTGCTTGATTCTATTATGCACTTCTTCGTTGCTTATGTGGTCTCTGTAGGAGATGCCAAGGAGTCTCCGGAAGCATCTCATCTCTACCACCTGTATTCTTCTCTCCAAATCTGCAGTCAGGGTCCACGATTCATAGGCATACAAAAATATGGATATGACAAGGGAGGCATTAGTCTGATCTTGGAGCTGAGTGAGATCTTTTTTTTATCTTTCCAGATGGTATTCACTTTTAATAGTGCTGTTATTGTCTGTGCAATCATGCATGCTGCAAATAACATTCCATTTAAAAGTGCAACAGGGGCATACAATGTATATAAAAACCGAAGAACAGAGCGCTCACACACACACACACACACACACACACACACACACACACACACACACACACACACACACACACACACACACACACACACACATATTTTCCTTTTCAAACTTCAACAGTCCACGAAGTAATGCTGTGAAAATAATCACCGATTTCTTGCACTGCCAGAAAAGTACAAGGCTCATAATTATTATCTCTCACAGAGTAAAATCACAAACATTGTTTTCATTCTGTCATAATCTTTTACAAAAAAAAAAAAAAAAAGTCTGTTTAACTGTCGGTGTTTGTCAAGAAAATAAATTTTGAACTGAGCGAGCTGACGTCACGTAACTGACAAACAGCACTGGGTACAGTCTCTCTTTCTGTCACAGAGATAAGCCACGCCCACTCTTGCCTCCTGGACCCGATCCACGGGATTGGATGTTGTGGCTTTAAGCGAAGGAGGACTGACGTGTTGTTTTTTTTCTTTCTTTCCCTCTTGCAGCAAAAAAAAGTGTGAAGATACTCACTGACTTCTGCAATGTAGCATTTTAAGAGGGTTTTTCTTCTCTGAAGTACAGTCTTGTCTTTTCTGCGTTTTAGTTTCATAGATTCATCCCTCAAAAATGTCTTCAGGTTGGAAAAAAAAATGGGTTGTGAACCAGTTTTGAAAGGTCTAGGGAAATAGATCAATACCAGATTATTGCAACCAAAACATGGAAATGATAGTGATTTTGGTTTTGACTGTGTGTGCTTTTCTGTGCTGTTGGTAATACCATGCATAGATGTTAGAATGGATGATGGCTTTGTTATTGTACCAGCATTAGCATTATGCTTGTTGTTATTTCAGCCAGACAGTTTTGTCACGGCTCCTGATAGGTTGCAGTTTTTTTTTTTAATATGACTGACAAATAGTGTAACTTGCAACTTTCAATGCCAGGAAGAATTGCTGTAGTAAACAACAAAAAAACAAAAACTGTTGCCTTGGGTAGTTTTTCCTCTGCATTCGATGGTGGCATCTGAACGTAATCGTGTCACTTTGCTTTTACTTCTGGTGTGAACTGCTTTCTATGAGCTTGGTAACTTTGGTTTAAAAGTTTTTACTTCATCATCAAAACTCTAGCAAAATACAAGAAGTTATCAGAGCTTTTGACTGTTTCCTCAAAACTACACTTTTTTCGTTCTTTCCTCAGCTAGAACTCTAAAGGTTCACCAGTGGTGAGAATTTTGCATAATCTATGCCACCGATTTTGCACACCCGCTAAGGTAGCCCCATTCCAACTTCCAGGATAATGTCTAAACAGGACACCAGTGTGTTTACGCTTCCTAAAAAAAATACAGAATTATAATCATAGATTGTCATTGGTTCTTACCCACACAAGTATCCTGCTCTTCGAAAAGGGAAAACGGGTTTTAACATGTGCGCCAGATATTCTTGCATGCGTTTGCATAATTATGTAGTGCTGATTCATAATCTTGCACGGAACAGTCGAGGGCAAGAGAAGAAGAGGCCGCCAAAAGAAATCATGGGTTGACAACATCAAAGACTGGACTGCCCAACCCCTGCAACGCCTCCTACTAGCCACACAGGATCGTGAAGCATGGAAAAAGATCTCCGTTGCGTCTTCTCTCATGTCCCCCCTACGTCCTTTGGGACATGGGACTGAGTGAGTGAGTGAGAGTGAGTGATTCATAGTCTCCTCCGGAGGGCTTTCGTGGGTGTGGCGTCAGCACTGATGTTAACTCCAGAAGTAAAAAAAAAATGCGCTTGAACATGCGTCTTGGGGGTAGCGCGAACCCGGGCTCGAACCCGGGCCGTCAAAGTGCAAACAAGCGCAACGCTCTAACCACTATGCTCTCCTGCCCCTCCCTGCTAACGTATTAATTTAAGCTCAAGAAAAGTAACTTAACAGACTTTAGTGATACTGATGAACTTCCATGACTAAACCTGAATCAAGAACAAAACCCAAGGTTTCTAGCTTTCCGAGTGACAGAGGGGAGGGAGGTGATGATGGTTGGTGGAGGGTGAAGTCCCTGTATCAGATGGCCCCCGCTGGGACTGTATTAAAACAGAATCCCAAACCAAACTTCCGTGTGACCATGGGGCCAACGATTCATTTTCAACTACATGACAGTGAGTTTAATTCTCAGCCATAAGGAATGTATCCAGCTTCCTGGATCAACAGGTTTTTGTTTGGTTGGTTGGTTGGTTGGTTGTTTTTTTCTCGTTTTGGATTGGGGATTTTTTCGTTCCTCGGCTATGCCTCCAAGGTTCACCAAGTGTGACTGTTTCCGTATGCGACCGTTTTTTTGCCCCACCATAAAGGCATGCCGCCGCTGTAGTCAAGTGGTTAGGGCGTTGGACTCGTGATCTAAAGGTTGCGGGTTCGATCCCAGCTGTCGGCTATGGCGTTGTGCCCTTGGAAAAGGCACTTTACGGCTATTTTCTCACCCCACCCAGGTGTAAAAGGGGTACCAACCTTGTGTTGGGGGTTAACCCTGCGATAGACTGGCGTCCTATCCAGGGGGAGTCTATGACTCTCAGTCGCTTAACGCCACAGAAACCGGGATAAGCACCGGCCTGATGAGTCTTAGGCTCGGGACAGACTTGAACTTTAACTTAACCAGAAAGGCATCCGCATTCCGACTTTGTATGCTGGTTGTGTTCATGTTCCCGTAACTCGCAGATCGCTCACTTGAAGAACGGGATCTTTAACGTGCATGTTTGGATTGTCTGCATGAGCGCTTTCCCCAAGCTAAGATCAAGCAGCATCGAGCGTGGTTACCAAGGAGATGGGTGACTGTTTGCGCGCCTTGGCTTCAGTACACTACAGTCCCCCAGTTCACCCAGCTGTCGATGGGTACCTGCCCGTTGTGGGTCAAGATAGGTAAAGCAGCGCGGGAGAGGAGATGGGTGCCGCCCTCAATATGCTTACCCCTGGAGAACCTGAGGTCTCCGACGCCTCGCTCCCCTACGACGAAATAGGTTATTGGTACACCTGTACCTTTACCTTTCATATACACGATGGGAGTTAAAGAACTGGCAGGTAGTTCTACACATGAAGTTGGCACGAGAGATCGTAAAAAAAAGAGTCCTCGCCCTTAATTCACCACACCTACGACCAAACCGTGGATCGAACCCAGGACTATGATCATGGACCCCATGGGATTGAAGTCCAACGGTCTTAACCACTCGGCTATAGCGTCCTGTGCCGTCGTTCAACGTTTAAACTTTACGGATTTATTTATTTATTCATGCTTTCGTCTGCAGAGTTAATCTTGACCCATACCAGACACTGTCTGGCTGTAATTAAAACTTTGGAATTGTTTTGTCCCCAAGACTTGTCTGGCCGGCAAGACAAAAGTAACGTACGTTACAACGCTGAAAAGGACACCGCTGTTTTGAATCAACACTGGGATCATTTGGTTGGAAAATCAATTCAGTGGACGTTCTGTAGGCCGGAAAATTGCAGAGGTCACGAGAAAAGGATAGGAGGGGAATGGGCCGCTGGCGACTGGAGCCATTAGACTAGGGGGCAATAAAGATGGTGAGAGACGTAGTTTACATTATGTTCTCATCCTTGATATAATGGCATGATTTTGTTATGTCTTTGGGGCGGGAGGGGGGTGGTTGTTGTTTCTCTGTTCGTCTGTTAGTCTGTTCAACTCTTGTCTCTGTCTCTATGGCTCTGTGTGTGTGTGTGTGTGTGTGTGTGTGTGTGTGTGTGTGTGTGTGTGTGTGTGTGTGTGTGTGTGTGTGTGCATGTGTGTCTGTGTCCATGTGTCTGTCTGTCTGTCTGTCTGTCTGTCTGTCTGTCTGTCTGTCTGTCTGTCTGTCTGTCTGTCTGTCTCTTCTCTCCTCTCTCTCTCTCTCTCTCTCTCTCTCTCTCTCTCTCTCTCTCTCTCTCTCTCTCTCTCTCTCCTCTCTCTCTCTCTCTCTCTCTCTCTCTCTCTCTTTCTCTCTCAACTCTATAAGAAGAATACTTTGGGGGTACTGCACTGAGTTTTTCAACCGGTATTTTTTGGGCAAATTGAACCTGGCGGAGTCCATCCCTCTCCAGGTGGCAGGCTGCATGCTGGGTATGTTCGTGCTTCAGTAGCGCACCGAATGTCAATATAACGTTCGGGATCTTTAACGTGCATATGTTTGATCTTCTGCATGTGTATATACACGAAAAGAGTGAAGGCACTGGCGGGTCTGCTTTTTAAGCTGACCTTCGCCTTCACCTACCCCGTACTCGGATCGACCGTAGTAGAGCCACTGAAGATTTTGCAACCAGCTTCCCCCATTTCTCACGGTTCCCAGCTTTCCGTAGTACAGTATGTGGGTCGATGGCTAGAGGTATCGTGCCTACCTAGAGGCGTGAGATCCGGGTCGGAGTGTGCGGTGGTTTGAACCCTGTTTGGGCCCAAAACATTTCCCTCATCCATTAGACCGTGAGTGGTGGTCTGGGTGCTAGTCTTCCGGATGAGACGATAAACCCAGGTCCCGTGTGTTACACAATAATTTACTTAGCGCACGTAAAAGAACCCACGGCAACATGAGAGTTGTCCTTTGCGAAATTCTGTAGAAAAAAACAACAACACACACACACACACTCTGATAGGAAAAGAATCACAGTTGCGGCTAGGAAAGGGAAAAAATGATAATGAGTGGTGGGGCTGCTCTTGTGGCGACGCCGCGCTCTCCCCTGGGAGAGAGAGAGCAGCCCGAATTTCATGCAGAGAAATCTGCCGTGACCTATACTAGCGAAAAAGTCAATAGTAAGGCCAGTTCAATCCTCTGGTGTTGCCTTCCCCTCGTTTTCTCTGTCTGTGAGAGCACTTGGAAGAAAACAAAGTTGACAATAGGAAGATCATTAAAAGCAAAAACAAAAAATCCTCCAGTCACCAGACGTCGCTCGCTGCCGAGAATCGAACCCAGAACTCCATGGACTGAAGTCAGCTGGTCTGTCCGCTCATCTGTATAGTCAGTTCTACAGACAAACTTCTCATCCAGTGGATACGTATGGTCTCACAGCGACTCCCAGGACCCCTGTGTCTAGAGCGAGACAGTACATTATAATAGATATTATATTCTAGTAGATCCCCTAGGGTGTTAAGCAAAGAAACGCCCAACTACCAAGTCGTAGCACTGTACAACTTCACAATGATTTTTTTTTCTCTACACGTGATGAGCAGAAGAGTGCCTAATTTATTTTAGATCCCCTCCCAGACTGTCTGCTAAGCTGTGGAACGCCTGACATGTAGGAAACAAGGACTGGATGTCATCAAAACTTCGAATTGTGATGAGATTGTTGAATGAAAACTTTCTTGAAGAAAAAAAAGAACACAGACTCACGCAAGCACGTTCGCACGCGCGCGCATGCTCGTGCACACACATACAGATACATATACTCACGCGCGTGCGCACACACATTCGCAAACACACACACACACACACACACGCACGAACACACACATACTTAACACACACACACGGACGCGCGCGCGAACGCACGCACACACACTCAACACACACACACACACACTCAACACACACACACACACACACACACACACACACACACAACACACACACACAAACACTCACACAATTACAAATACACACACACACACACACACACACACACACACATCACAATATATAATAATAATAATATATATAAAATATATATATATATATATATATATATATATATATTCAACAACACACACACACACACACACACACACACACACACACCACACACACACACACACACACACACACACAACACAGAGTCAGAAAGAGAGACAGACAGAGAGACAGACACAGAGAGAGAAAGAGAGAGAGAGAGAGAGAGAGAGAGAGAGAGAGAGAGAGAGAGAGAGAGAGAGAGAGAGAGAGAGAGAGAGAGAGAGAGTGAGAGAGAGAGAGAGAGAGAGAAGTAGGTCACCGGTTTAGAAAAAAACTGGACCAGTGGAACATTTCAGTCAGAAAATCACTCTTCGGTTGATGTTTATATCGGTTAGCTGACTGCGAGGGCCATTGCTTCTTTGCAGCGATATTGGCAAAAACTTTAGAAGGTAGGAACTATTATGATGGGGGAGGGGGGTCATGTAAAGGAGGGAGGGAGGGAAGGGTGATGAAAGTTTGATGCAGTTATCTTTATTCTTTTGTGTGTAGCAACGATATTAAGTCCTTTGTTCACCTTCCTGCCTCTCTTCTGTCCCTCTCTCTTCTCTTTTTTTTTCTCTCTCTTTTCTCTCTCTCTCTGTCTCTCTCTCCTGTCTGTCTGTCTTCTGTCTGTCTGTCTGTCTTTCTCTCTCTCTCTCTCTCTCTCTCTCTCCTCTCTCTCTCCTCTCTCTCTCTCTCTCTCTCCTCTCTTCTCTCTTCTTCGTCTCTTCTTTCTTTTTTTCTGTCTGTCATTTCTCTCTCTTCTTCCCCTCTTTGTATATGTGAGAGAGAGAGAAGAGAGAGAGAGAGAGAGAGAGAGAGAGAGAGAGAGAGAGAGAGAGAGAGAGAGAGAGAGAGAGAGAGAAAGCGACGGAGGAGGAGGTGAAAGAGAGTGAGAGAAGAGACAGAGAAAAGCAGCAGAGAAAAGTCAGACAGAAGACAGACAGACAGAAGACGAAAAAAAGACACAGACAGAAACAAGAAACAGCATGAGACAGAAAGAACAGACACACAAACAACACACAACACAACACACACAACACACACACAGACAACACACACACACCACACACACACACACACACACACAAACAACACAAGACACACACACAACACACACACACACACACACACACACACACACACACACACACACACACACACACACACACACACACACACACACACACACACACACACACAACACACACACACACACACACACACACACACACACACACACACACACACACACACACACACACAACACACACACACACACACACAACAACACACACAACCAACACAACACACACAACTTTTTTTTTTATCATAATCATTTCGCATCAGTTTTCTTTTGATGCCATCTGACGTGTCTGTATGCCAAGACAACCTGTCTGCACAACTTGGGCACATTTCTCTCTGGTCACGACACTAGGGCATGGAGCGCCACACGGACACAAACTCGAATGCTTAGAAAAAACTAAATATTCAAAACATGTTTTCTGCACTTGTTCTGCTATTATATCAGTCCATCATATATTATGTTTGATTGCCCTGTGCTCATTGCCTCGTATAAAAGAAGCAAAGGATAGATCTAAGGAAAAAATAAATAAATAAATAAATAAATAAAATAATAATAATATAATATAATAATATAATAATATAATAATAATAATAATAATAATAATAATAATAATAATAATAATATAATAATAATAATAATAATAATAATACATGGAACTTATATAGCGCTATATCTTGTAAAAAACATATCAAAGCGCTTACGGAAATTTCCAAAGTGTTCTGTATGATTCCGAGTCCGCATGTCCTAGTATCAGTTGCAGAAAGTATTTGCCAGTCACCAGTAGGTCAGCTACTATAAATGAAATTGTATACACTTATCATCATCCATTACATTCTTCACCCTTTCACTTTTTCCCCTCATCCCCCTTTTCCAGTGCATTCTTAACGTGAATGTACCATTGTCTAAATCACCTTGTAGTGAACGGACATGAAACCAATGAGAAGAAGAAGAGGAGCAGCAAACTCTGACCCAGTCATTCAGTGACCAGGGGGCGGGTAGGGACGGCCTAGTGGATAGAACGTGGTGTCATGATCCGACTGCCCGCGCACCACTGGAGGCGCCAGTTTTTCGGAAATTATTTTTCCACTCCCTAGAGTCAACATCAGTACTGACTCCACTCTCCTCAAAAAGTCCTTCGGATAGGAATGTAAATCGAGCCCCCCCCCCCCCCCTATGCGCAAATGCACACACAGAACATCTTTACACACACGTTGAAAACCTGCTCTCCCCTTCGGGAGAGTAGGCCGGCCATTTCGTGCTGGTAGGAACGGATGACCAGATTGTTGTTGTTGTTTTTTTGTTTGTTTGTTTGTTTGTTTGTTTGTTTACAAAACGGGTCCAGGCTGGTGTCGTTTTAAGTCACCATCCCCGAAGTCGGAATGCGGCTACTTTATGGTGGACAAAAAACAAGTCACATATGCAAAATCTGACCATTGGTGAACCTCAGAGCTCTAGCCAAGGAACAGGGGGGAAAACACACAACACGAATACAAACTGACCGCTTTCATGAAGTGGCAATATTTCTTGTTTTGTTTTTTGTTTTCTTTTGTCACTTGGCTCCAGCTACGATGCTCACAAACGGTGAGATTTTGCGTCTGCAGCCTGAAAATAACCCTCCTGTAAAATCAATGAGGGCAAAAATTCATACACGAAAAAGCAAAAGCCAGTTTCACTCCTTGCAACCTTTCGCCACAAGTATGGGGATGATTTTTTGCCAGGATGGTCACCGAACCTTCCCATGTATCATGGCGGCCGGCGGCAGGAAGTGCTACGTCACGTCCGCCAACGACCAATATCCGCTCACACCCCGTCAACCACGGTGGGAAAAATTGGAAAGGGGCCATGCGTCTGCTTTTATGAAGAATCGGGTGTCCGGGTGTACAGGTACTGAATTTCTGCCTGTCTGTCTGTCTGTCTGCCTCGTGTGTGTGTGTGTGTGTGTGTGTGTGTGTGTGTGTGTGTGTGTGTGTGTGTGTGTGTGTGTGTGTGTGTGTGTTTGTTGTTGTTATTATTGTTGTTGTCTTCAATTTTACGTCTGTTCACTTCTAGTGATATTAGACGATGGAGAAGAAGAAGAAAGAAGAAAAAGAGAAAAAAAATCATTTGTAAACATGTGTCACCCCTCCAACCCCCCCCCCCCCCCCCCCCTCAAAAAAAAGAGAGAAATACACCCCACAAAGAAACTTGGTAATGCAATAGAAATAACAGAAATATAAAAACTTATTAACGTCAATGTAACTATAACAAATGTCTTATAGGACTGTGATAAAGACCCTTTACGATTTCAAATGCCAATTTTAAATCACTGAATACGCTGGTGGGGGAGTTTTCAGAAAAATGGGGCATGAAAGTCTTTACACTCTTGCAGTCAAAAAGCATATGAGTGTTAGTGATATTCTTACCACATAGACAATTACCGTTTTTGCTGAACTTGGTTATCAATGCGTTTAGTTTCATTCTATAAAATAGTGTGTTCATTCTTCTTGTTGTGAAAACATTTACACAAGTCTTTGAATGGTTGACGACTGTTAAATTATCGGTATTGATCGAAGTTTTATTTTAAAATATCTTATTTTGCTGGTTTTGGTGACCTTTCTCCATGATTTCTGTTCTAGTAAACTATACCCCTCTTGCAAGGTTAAAGGCACATGCAATTCTATTGAATCCCGTCCATGTTTTGCACCTTTTTTAGCAGTTCTATCTGCCCACTCATTTGAAAGGAATCCAGAGTGTGAAGGCACCCAACAAAAATTGACACTTATCCCTTTTAAGGTCAAGAGATATATGACATGCTCAATCTCTAATATAAATTTCGAAGTTTTCTTGTAACATTAGGATTTTAAAGCATAAATACCGACTTAGAAAAAGCAAAGAAGGATCTGAAATATACATAATGGCAAATCAAGAATGTAAGTAAGACCCATTAATATTGCTACTGGTTCTGCTGTAAATATCGAGTGATGTTTACCAACATGATATGATTTTTCAATTTTTAATGCTGGTATAACAAAAGCAGAACCAGTTTCTTGATTATCTAGACGTGATCCGTCTGTGTAAATTTGTAAATTATCAAAATAGTAATGATGGATGTGGATCGAACATCGGAAACCATTATGTTTAGATTGTCATTCTTGTTTACTTTAGACACCTCTATGTCGAAGTATGCTTTATTCATCTCCCAAGATGGACAAGGTAAGATTGATTCTCTTGTGTCCATGCTGTGTTGAATAACTTCAGAATTTTCTACAAGTTCAGACACATACGTACTTATAGGCATTAGAGAGGCTATAGAGTTTGCTCTTTTAGGAAAATTCAATTCTGATTTTACCTCTATTTCTTCTAAAATAAAGTTTCGAGTTGTTCTGTTTCTAAGTACATTTTTAGCAC
Organism: Stramonita haemastoma; assembly: GCA_030674155.1. Lineage (NCBI taxonomy): Eukaryota > Metazoa > Mollusca > Gastropoda > Neogastropoda > Muricidae > Stramonita > Stramonita haemastoma. The sequence goes on along the minus strand of CM060344.1, from coordinate 23,709,048 downwards.
ATACTAGTTGACGGTAATCGTCTAAAGGTAATATTCCGACTTCATTGTATGTTCCCAGGGCTGAGGCGTGATAAGGCACACCAAGAGCAAGCCTGTATGCTTTACAGTCGATACTTAATAAATTTTTAAGTAAATACTAAGGAGCACTGAAAAAGACCTCTTGGCCATATAATAATTTCGAACGAATAAGAGATGTAGCTAAACATTTTAGATTTAATGTGTCTTGGCCCCAGAACTGTTTACATACCATTTTCAGCAAGTTTAAGCATTTTTTTTGCTTTAGTTAAATTGTGTTCGATATGTGTATTCCAAGTTAGCTTAGAAGTGAGAATAACACCCAAGAACTTCATGATGTTTTTATACTCTATCATGTCGGCCCCAATTCTAAATGCTGGTAGTTCATCTGGATTACTGCTTTTATTAAAAAGCACAATGTTAGTTTTTTTCTGTGGATAAAGTAAACCCATTTTCGAGCATATAACTATCGATGTTGTTAAGTTGGTTCTGGTATACTTTTTTAATGTAATTTAACGCTCTTTTTGGTGTGTTTCGTTTCATAGAAACATTCATCCACATACATTATGTCATCTGCATATTGTACTATGACGACTTCTTTTGACAATTTCATAGGGAGATCATGCAGCAAAACATTAAACAGGAGAGGCAATATTACAGAACCTTGAGGTAGTCCCATGTGAAGAGACCTAAAACTTGAATATGATTTAGCTACTCTAACCTGTATACTTCTGTTAGTCAAAAAACTTTTGATATCATCATAAAAATGCCCAGAAAAACCCAGGTTCTTTAGTTTACATAGCAACTTAGCATGCCAAACTTGATCATATGCCTCTTTTATAAAAAAAAAAATGTTGCTAGAACGTTCTCTCTTCTAGCAAACTGAACTTTTATATGCGTTGATGGCTTAACCAAGTTATTGATGGCAGATCTGTCTTTTTGAAAACCGGCTCGATTGACCGGTATTGTTTTATTTTTATCACAGAAATACATCAGCCTTTTTAGAATAATTCTCTCCATTAGCTTGCCAGTATGTGAGGTCAAAGCAATTGGTCTGTAGTGTGTGTGTGTGTGTGTGTGTGTGTGTGTGTGTGTGTGTGTGTGTGTGTGTGTGTGTGAGTGAGCGGATGGTGCGGTGGCGCGCGCGCGCGTGCGTGGTGGTGTGCTGTGGTGTCGTGCGTGTGTGTGTGTGTGTGTGGTGTGTGTGTGTGTGTGTGTGTGTGTGTGTGAGGTGTGTGTGTGGTGTGTGTGTGTGTGTGTGTGTGTGTGTGTCTGTCTGTCGTTGTCTGTCTGTCTGTCTGTCTGTCTGTCTGTCTCTGTCTCTCTGTATTTCTGTATCTTTCTCTTTTCATTTCTGTCCCGTCTCTCTGTTTTTCTTTCTATCTATCATCTATCTATCTATCTATCTATCTATCTATCTATCTATCTATCTATCTATCTATCTATTATTATATATCTATTATTATATACTATTATCTATTGTGTGTGTTGTATATGTATAATAATATATATACATTATAATATACATACATACATACATACATACATACATACATACATACATACATACATACATACATACATACATACATACATACATACATACATACATACATACATACATACATACATACATATAAAAGATCCAACGAACTTTCAGGGGAATGGAATCAGCACTGATGCTGGTTGTCTACAGGGTGAAAATGCCTTTTAGAAAGGACGCTTGTCCAGGACTTAAACCTGTACACTCAAATTAGTTATGGGGAATGACACGGGTGGTTGTTTATCTGAAAAAGGTAATGTAGCATGGTTCTGAACCATTGTTAGTCTGTATTTTGTATTTGTATATTACTTTGATAATGATTAAGAATGAATTGCAAAAGTGATATTGAAATGCAACAGATGAGTAGGAGCAATAACATTCATTTCCGTCTTCTTCTCTTTTAGTTTGAATCTTATTGTTTGTCATATTTAATTTCATATCAGATACTGTTCAACAGAAAGTCTGATTGGATAGAAAGATCAAACATAGACCCAGATCTGAATATTTGATTTCTATTAGAAAAGCAATAATGGAAAAGCGCATTGTGAAACAGAACACCAGAGACAACTGGTCGTGTCTACAATACGAACAGAATGGGCTGTAAGACACACCCTCGGGGGACACCAGCCTCTGGGCCACACACTTTAGTGAACGGCCTGCTTTGCAATGGCTATCTTTGCACGGTCAGAGAGAAAAGAGGGAAACAAAGGACAGAGCTTTATCACACGCCCACAGTGTGAAAGAGTCGACGAAATCTGATCACAATGCACGGTACCATCAAAGGCTGCAAACAAATCAAGCAGAGGAAAGAGTGGGTTATGACTGCTGTCTACTGCTGTGCAAACCTCATTGATGATGATTTTCAGCCGTGATGGTTCCCTGCTTTGCCCCGTGGGAAGGCTGTAAAATGCAGACAGTCGGTTTTCTTTTTCTGGAAGTGAGACTGTAAAAAATGAGACGGTGATTTTTCATTTCTGGGGCCGTGTCCTGAGAATAACGGAAGACTAGTTCTTCGGTAATCTCAGGAGAGATCTAGGAACCGACAGTCAGACCGTCACAGAAGGCCTAGCAATGCTCCAGATTGTTGTGCAGTCTTTTCATCTGTGGCGAGGTTCAGAAAGTGCTATGCCACGTCTGTGAGCATCAAAATTTGCCTACAGTACAATCACACCATCAGCATAGTTAGTAGTAGTTTAAGGTAGGAGAGGGGAGAGGGTTCTTGTGTTCAGTGAAATAAAAGATGAAAATGGAACAGTCAACTGACAAGCTAGCTCTGACTGGAGACTTGAGAGGTGTTTGTGAATCTACTTGTTATGTTCTTTTAGTTATGTTGTATTATGGAGTCTTCGCGAAAATTGACTTAGTGTGATGTTCAAGTTGTTTTGGTTTTTTTAACTAAATAAAAAATATATGCCGTGTGAAATAGTGCCATCCTTTTTTCCGGAGGTGGGGGTGGTGTAGTGGGTTGGTTGATTGGTTTGTTGGCTGGCAGGTTGGGTGTTTTGTTTGTTTGGGTTGGGGTTTGTTGCAAGTGGAATTTTTTGTACGAGATAATTGGTGCTTTAGATACCGAAAAGGTTTCCCGATTGCCTAAACCACACATTCTATTAATTACGCACATTTTTGGTCACAAATTCAATGTATTTTTTTGTACATAGAATAACGTGGATATATCTCTCTTTTTTAAACTGTTGTTGATTTTCTTTTTCAAAATAGACTTGATAGGCAAAGGGTTTTTTTCATTGTGATGACAAAACGCTTTCTGTCAAGCTTTTGTCTCTGAGTATTCTCGATGTCATTCAGCATGGTTGTCAAGATCTTTCTCATTATTCTAGATGTCAGTTTTCAGGGTTGTGAACAACTCTTTCTCTGCATTGATTATTTCAAAATGGTCATCAGCATCAGCTGTTCAGACTCGCAGCTGTAAAACAAGGGAGAGAGAGAAAGAAGAAGAAAGAAGAAGAGGAGAGAGAGAGAGAGAGAAAAGGAGAGGAGAAGAAGAGACAGAGACAGAGACGAGAGAGAGAGAGAGACAGAGAGAGACAGAGAGACAAGTAGACAGAGGAGAGA
>CM060344.1:23690420-23695420 GCA_030674155.1 Stramonita haemastoma | reverse complement strand
GGTGTTTTAATACGGTGTGTGCGTGTGTGTGTGTGTGTGTGTGTGTGTGTGTGTGTGTGTGTGTGTGTGTATGTGTGTGTGTGTGTGTGTGTGTGTGTGTGTGTGTGTGTGTGTGTTGTTTGTTTGCTTTCTCTTTACTTTTATCCTTTCCTACCGGTATGTAAGGGCCTACTCTTCCAACGAGCAGAACGGGTTTTAACGTTATAATATATGTGACCTCGATTTATCTCTCATTCAAAAGACTTTCAGGGGAGTGGACTGGGTATTATTGTCGTTGTTTGGGGGGAGGGGGGGGGAGTCGTTCTTCAACTAGCTCTCTGAGGTTCACCAATGGTGAGATCTGTGCGTGTTTGTTTTGTCTGATATCAATTTTTATAAAAAATCTACGGAATTAAACGGATAAACGTACACACGAGCACACTCACGGGCGCTCTCACACGCACGCACACACACACGCACGCATGCACGCACACACGCACGCACGCACGCACGCACGCGCGCGCGTGCACACACACACACACACACACACACACACACACACACACACGTGCAGCCAATTAAACTACTTTGTTAAATATCACTTTCAACACACCGACATTATACAAAAGAAACTAACCACTCTTGAGTGTTAGTTGTCGTGGAACTCAACCCCAAATCATTTCATTTTCCATTAAAACGGAAATTTAAGTGCTTCAAATTCACCATAAAAGTGTACACACATGGAAAAAAACAGGCAAAATAGAAACCAACAGCACACACAGAAAACCAAAACAAAAAAAGGAGAAGAAAAACAGCACACGGCTAAAGCAGGGGGGTTTTTGTTGTTTTTAGTCTCCTTCTTCGGCTAGAGCTCCGAGGTTCACTAATGGTGAGATTTTGCGTATGCGACTGATTTTACCCACCACGAAGGTAGCCGCATTCCGACTTCGGGGATAAAAGGTGCTTTCAATTAAACTGTATTGTCTGCCTCTTTGAATGGTAGCAGATTTCTCGGAGTGAAATTGATAAAAACTATCATTACTGTAAAATGCTCTGAAATACAAATACTGTCGATATCAGTTTTTACCAGGATGTGCGAATCGGTGGGTACATAGATTGTGATATTCTTAAGAATAGTGTTGGTATATCGTGATATTAATACAAAATTGTTCATTTGATAATGTACAAGATAGATGCTAGTTTAATACTGACCTATTCGTACAGGTCGAAATGATTTTTTAGAAAAAACAAACAAACAAAAACCGAGTCAAAAGCAAAAGTTGTGAAATGTGAAAATTGGAAGGGATGAGTAATTTGGGAAGTCTAACACAGCAGAAGATATGAATGAATTGACCCGAAATTGCACTATGCTAGTAACTTTTTTTTTAAGCCACAAAAACGATGTGCGCGTGTTGTCAAACAAAAGCTTTTCAGAAATCAAATACCTGAATCAAATTAATTTTATCATGGACTGATTTTCTTTTGCTGTTCACAAACAAAAAAATTCAGATTGTTATTGAATGTACTATTTGAGATCATTAAAAACTTAGGATTTTTATTGAGTGGACTAAAGAAACATCCATTTTGTCAAACATTGTATGAAAGGTATCGTTAAAATTTAAAGATAAATAGAATAGTCAATCCCTCAAGGACAAGAAAAACTATAATCCTACGACTGAACACAAGATTTTTTGTCAGGCTGTTAACAGACTACATTTTTATCAAAGATTTGTATATGTGTGAAAAACACTAAAAGGGTTTTAAAAAAAAGAAAAAAAGATAGCAGTATTTCTTACAAAATACACGAAATATAACTCTTAGGAAAAAAGCTAATCACTAAAGAGAATCGACTTAAGAAATTTGATGAGGAAAAGCAGCAAAGAACTACAGGGAAAATTGCAGCACACATAGTACATACTTGAGATGACCCCGTTACAAAGAAAGAAGAAATAAGTAAGCAAACAGTTACACACACACACACACACACACACACACACACACACACACACACACACACACACACACACACATACATACATACATACACACACACACACACACACACACACACACACACACACACACACACACACACACACACACACAGAGCTAATTTTTCGGTGAATACCTTAAAGTCGGTTTGAAATACATTATTTATCTTACAGGGAAAAAAAGATTACCAAATACAAGACTGAAAGGGTTAGTAGGAATGTTCTTATTACTTTTTTAGAAATGAGACTCGTGCACTAATTCACAGAAAGAGGAACATGAAGCAGCGTTCTTGGGAAAGTGTTGATTGTGCCCAAGGTAAGTTATTTTAGAATAATACGGTGGGTTTGTCTTTTTTAATTTAGCAATTTTGTCTGCAGCCGACCTATTTGAACAAAATGTGTAGGAATGCCTAGCAAACGTTTATTCTAGAAAAAAAGATTTTTTGATGATTAAGAAAAACAATCCCCAAACTGGACGACCCTATGGCTGTTTTCTTGACCTCAGAAAAGCTTTTGATTATACGGAAGGTAAGATGATACTCAATTACCAATACGTTCAAAATCATGTGTTAATGATCTGTGCTAGATGAAATGATTAGATTATTCTGATTCAACTCTCTGCACATGAGCAAACATGGATTTCTGCGCGATATTGATGCAAAAAGGGGTATTCCAAGGCAGTATTATGACTCCCATATTTTTCAACATGTTTAATCATGACAAAAAGCTGGTATCTTTGTTTTATGCTGATAACGTGATTCTAGTCGCAAAACTAAAAAACAGGAAAATGTTGCAAAATAAAATGAATCTACTATTGACATAACAAAGATATACTCGTCATACAGTCCATTGGCACTTTTTTTTTATAATCATAGGAACAGAGAAAGACAAAGAACACGCAGACAATATTTATCCAGAAGGATTAATACAATAAGCAACAATAGCTTTGTTTTATATCCTGCTTTCTAAGAATTAAAAAGAACTCGCAAAAATAGCAAACTTGAAAAGATTACCAGCTTCACAACATAAAAAATTCATAAATAGTTTAACAAACAAGAAGAGAGAGAGAGAGAGAGGAGAGAGAGAGAGAGAGAGAGAGAGAGAGAGAGAGAGAGAGAGAGAGAGAGGAGAGAGAGGAGAGAGAGAGAGAGAGAGAGAGAACAAGCAAACAAATTTTGTTTAACGAAGCTACTAGGATGAATGAATAACAACTGCTTGTTTTACATCTAGCAATCCTAAGAATAAAAAAAAAAAAAAACACCACACATAGCAAACACGAAGAATTTCAGAATACACCTCATTGAAAATCCATCACACACAAAAATTTAACAAACAAGCAAACTATTAGACAAAGAGATAGACAGATACTGAGGGGAACAAACCGGGGAATTTTATTTAAAGAGGATCTATAGAACACAGTAAACAACAAACACATTCAAACTGCAAATCTTTTTTTTTACAAGAAATAAGACGAAAAGCCAAACGCAGCAAACATAAAGAATTAGCAAATACCCTGCATAAGAACGTCATGAAAAGCAACTCTTTAACAAACAACAAACAAAATATTAAAGACAGATAGACAGAGACAAAACTAATATATAAACCAACGTGTAAACGAGTTTTATTTGAAGAAGTTGATGAAACACAAAATCTGCTTTTATCTTTGAACATCCAGCGATCTTAGACTAAAAAGGAAAAAGTAATGTAGCCAATATGGAAGACAACTAAATACACAACATAGAAAACCCATGATGAAAGCCATTTTTTTAACAAACAAGCAGATATCAGAGAAATAGAAAGAGAAGCACAGAGACAAACAGAACAAACGATTTTTATTTTAAAAGGCTAATGAAACGGAATAGGCAAACAGTTCCCCCCCCCCCTTTTTTTTTAAAATCTAGTCCTCTTAAGAATAAAAATAAAAACACAGAAATGGCAAACTTGACGGATTAAGGAAACATACAACACAAAAAATCATTATACAAAACCATTTTTTAATCAAACAACAAGCAAATACGAAAGAGAGAGAGAGAGAGAGAGAGAGAGAGAGAGAGAGAGAGAGAGAGAGAGAGAGAGAGAGAGAGAGAGAGAGAGACAGACAGACAGACAGACAGACAGACAGACAGACAGACAGACAGACAGACAGACAGACAGACAGAGACAAAGACAAAGACAGACACAGACAGACAGACAGACAGACAGACAGACCAAACAATTAAACAAAGGAATTTCTGACAGGGTCTTCCATTACATAACCAGTCGCATTGCACAGAACGTCAGTTGTTTGGGGTTTTTTTAATCGTTAACATGACATTCACCTGCAAATAAAATCCTATTCAACTCAAAAAGCCGATTGAAGATCAGATAGTTCTATGAAAATTAATTCAAATTGAAATGCTAGACTCCAGGAAATCAGGAAATGAGAAACTGACAAATTTTTCATCATAAGAGGGGGTCAGAATGAGGGCTCGGTGGATGTTGTTAAAGCGCGTTTTCAAAGCAAAAGGAAACAAAATTACTCACTCACTCTCACTCAGTCCCATGTCCCAAAGGACGTAGGGGGGACATGAGAGAAGACGCAACGGAGATCTTTTTCCATGCTTCACGATCCTGTGTGGCTAGTAGGAGGCGTTGCAGGGGTTGGGCAGTCCAGTCTTTGATGTTGTCAACCCATGATTTCTTTTGGCGGCCTCTTCTTCTTTTGCCCTCGACTGTTCCTTGCAAGATGGTTTTTGCTAGGGTGTTGTGTCTTGTGGTGTGACCAAACCACATCAGCTTTCTCCTCTTTATGGTGGAGAGCAAAGGCTCTTGGGGGCCCACACGCTTTTTGATTTCCTCTTTCACATAGTTATTGGTCTTGTGTTCTTTGTATGATATTTTGAGGAGTCTTCTGTGGCACTTGTTCTCGAATGCTTGGATTCTTCTCTCTAACTCTGCTGTCAGAGTCCATGATTCACAGCCATATAGGAGGATAGATATTACGAGGGATTTGAACAAAATTACGCCGTCATGATTTAGTACAGGGTCAAA
>CM060344.1:23672920-23687920 GCA_030674155.1 Stramonita haemastoma | reverse complement strand
CACACACACACAACACACACACACACACACAGTCAGCATGTTTGTGACCCTGTGTGCGTGAGGGGGAGGGGGTGTCTTTCTGTCTGTCTGCCTGCGACTTCTCTCTCTCCCTCCCTCTCTCTCTCTCTCTCTCTCTCTCTCTCTCTTCTCTCTCTCTTCTCTCTCTCTCTCTCTCTCTCTCTCTCTCTCTCTCTCTCTCTCTCTCTCCATTTCCTACACACTCATCCCTCACCACCTCACCCCACCTCCCCTCACCCTCCCCCCCCTCCCCCCCCCCCCCCCCCCCCCCCCCCCCCCCGCTTCCCTCCTCATCCCACCCTACCCCCACCCTGCCCCACCCCACCCGAAACCCCTGTGAAACCCACAGACCCACAGAACAGAGAAAGAAAGACATCAAGAGAACGATTCCCACCTCGCCCATTAGAAAGGGGCTGGTGTTACACACAAGATCCCTAGGGTCTACTACAGCCCCCAATACTGTTTAGCTCAGCCGAGCGAAGAGACAAAATAGCCAAGATTGGATTCAAAGGGCTGGTTGGCTTTGGCTTTGGCTTTTTTTTCTCTTTTTTGGGCCGGGGTTGTTGGGTGTTCCTCAGGTTAACCTTCTTAGGGGTCACCCGGTGTTTTGTCTCGGTATTGGTCTTGTTCATCCCCACCGGGGAATGATGATTGCCAGAGCTTTGGTTAAGTTTTGTTCATTACCATGAAGTCGCGGGTTCCAATCTTTGATGGGGGTCTGCTGATGATTTAGTTTTCAAGGGTTATAATAATAATAATATCAATAATATATTTTTATCATTATTATTATTATATTATTATTATTATTATTATTATTATTATTATTATTATTATAAATGGAGGGTTATATAGCGCGAATTCCCAAAAACATGGGCTCACCGCGCTGCACAATCAAATCAATTTAAATAGGTTGCATATGAACGTTAAAAATTTGACTAGCACAAAAAATAAGTGGAAAAATGCATGCACATACAGTACACAGCATATTACATGGCCAGAGAATAAAAGTAAAATAAGAGCAATATCATCAAGAAAATATGCAGTGTAGTACAATATATGCATACACACACACGCGCGCGCGGTGCGCGCGCGCACGTGCGCGCGTGTGCAAAAAATATACGCATACACAAAACACACAACACGGAATAACAAAGAAAACGGCACATTCACGGATTTACCCTACATGTACTCACATTAACCAAAAAAATAAGATGAAGTAAAATAGAAATGAAGAACTTTATCATATCCCAAAACAGCAAAAGACCAGCACTAGAGTCAGAGATGAGTCAATCAAATGGGAAATCAATTTTGATCAGTGGTCAGGGACAAGAATCGGATAAAGAGGTGTGTTTTGAGCAACCTTTTAAAGGAGGAAGTAGAGTCAGTGCGTCTTATTTCAGATGGAAGTGCGTTCCAGAGAGTGGGACCTACATGTCAGAATGAGCGCTCGCCATGCTGTTTTTTTTTTTTACTTTGGGAACTCTCAAGATTCTAGTGTCAGAGGATGAGCGGAGTGGTCTGTTTGGGTTGGCTGGGTTGGGGGGGAGAGGGGGGGGTTACGATCTCTTCCAGGTCAGGGCATCTTCAAGCGCAGACCTGCTAGTGCTTTAACTTCTCTTCGTATGCAGAAGATCAAATATGGACGTTAAAGATCCTGTTATTCATGTCAGCGTTTAGTGGGTTACAGCACCACAAACATCTCCAGCATACATCCCCGAAGTCGGAATGCTGCTCCCTCCATTGTGGGCACAAAAATACCACTGGTCGCAAAACAGAAAATCCCACCATTGATTTTGTGAACCTCGGAGCTCTAAGCTGAGGAACGAAAAATACATTGAAGTACACACTAGGTGAGAAGTTTGCAGGTATGGCTGCGTTGGGAGGTGGGTTTGTTTGTTTTTTTTTAAAGTAAAGACCCTTGCCCTTTAGGCAGCCATAGACCGACTTCAGAGATTTTGTTTTCTTTTTTTTTGATGAAGAGCAGAGATTGTTATACTAAGAGCGTGTCATGGGTGAAGACAATCTCCACACATCATTGTCAAGGCATAACACCATGTTCATGTAGACCTTGGCACTGTGCTGACATCAGTAACTGACATACAATACACACAGCTTTGGGCCTGGGTCAGGACAAAAATCCTTCGGATGAAACCATAAACCGAGGCCCCGTCTGAAAACACACGCAGGACATCTTGTGTATACGTTAAAAGCCAACTCCGCTTTTGGGAAGAGAAGGCCATTTAAGTCCCCGTGGAAAGTGGTGACAAAATTTACCAAACCCCTTCACACAGGGACTGGATGTAAGATAAAAGCACATTATTGCTCATTCCACAATCCTCGATTTTTTTTGGTAATAAATAACTAAACAGACTTGTTTTGATAACCCAAGCGTAATGATATTATCCCAGATGCCAGAGAGAGAGAGAGAGAGAGAGAGAGAGAGAGAGAGAGAGAGAGTTTTGATCCCTGAAGATCCTCGAGTCAAGAACCCAGAATGTAAGGACCTTGTTTAGAAAAGGCAGGGGGAGGGGGAGGGGGGAGGAGGAGTCATGAGATCAAATCCTTGTCTGTCTGCCTCGATGACCTAGAAGTATTGCGGACTTGTTTAGGAGGACACACACACACACACACACACACACACACACACACACACACACACACATACACACACACACATACACACACACACACACTCACACACACACACGACGCACGCACCACACACACAACACACACACACACACACACACACACACACACCACGCACGCACGCACCACACACACACACACACACACACACACACACACACACACACACACACACACACACACACACTGAGAGAGAGAGAGAGCATCTTACAGATAAGTTAGAAAGAGAGAGAATCAATCAATCAATCAATCAATTAATCGATCGATCTTTAAATCACTACGATAGAAATTAGGTCAAGCCAACTCTTAGCGATCTGTCCTCGTAAATACAGAGACATCAAAGCAATCAAGATGATATGAAAGCGAACATATATGAAAGACCACACACACACACACACACACACACACACACACACACACACACACACACACACACACACACACACACACACACACACACAACACAGAAAGAAAGAGACAGAGACAGACAGAGACTGTGGGGTTTAAACCCGACCTTAGAGACCCAATTTTATATGTGAAGAACTTGTTTGTTTAGAGAGCCAGGAGTGAAGAGGCCGTGGGTTCAAATCCCCATAGGCTTCATGCCAGTAGTGTGTTTGTGTGTCCACATGGGAGGCTGTGTCAGTTTTCTTCCATTAAGAGGATTCACCCAGTTTTGACGGCCTAAAATCGAGCCCGCATTCTTCTTCGTCGTCGTCGTAGTGTAACGCTCAGACCAGCAACTATAATTGCTGTCTGTCATATTATCAGCGAAAAAGCGTTATGCTTCTATCAGGCGCTTGAGACGGGCCCAGCACATCCGACTTTGGCGTTTGAAAGAATGGATATCATTATTCCAAGTCTTTCTGGTAAAAGAAAAAAGGGGGCGGCAAAAAAGCAGGAGAATGAACCAACAAGAAGGCAGAAAATATAGACAAGAAAGAGGCGACAGGAAGAAAAAGCAAAACGAGGCAGAACTAAAGAGAGGGATAGAAAAGAGGGAATTCTTATCACAGATATGTTCAGAAGGTGGGGAAGCCGTTTCTACTGACAGGCCCTCTGGCATCCCACGGGGAGGGAGGGGGGGGGGGCGGTCGGGGAAGGGAGGGGATGAGAGGATTAGCCAAGTTTCCGTGGATGCGAGATGCCTTTGCCAAAAAAAACAGAGATCGGTGATGGGAGATTTGGGGGTAGGAAGGGAAGGGAAGGGAAGGGGGAGGGAGGGGAATGTATTGATCAGAGTGTTATTCGTGACCTGACGGTACTTAAGACGCGACTTATTGTCTCCGCTGAAAGGTTTTGTTGGGCGTTCCCCGGCTTAACAGTCTGGGGGGGTCTGTCACCCAGAATGTGCACCCTGTCTCGATCTCACTCGCCCCACCTGGGAATCACAATGAGACCGTAAGTATAGGCCCGGAGACTGGATGAGAATTTTGCGTGTATGACCGTTTTCAGGTACTTCGCCGTTACCTAGGTAGACTTACTCTTGAGTTTCTGAGGATTTTTTTGGTTTCCTTTAATGGAGAGTGCAGGGTGTGGAGGAAGCTGGTTTCAAAATCTTCAGGGTTAGTTGCCCGAATGGTCGTCCAGACAACGGAATAGGTGAAGGTGACAGGTTGTTTTGCTAAGAGCTGGTCATGGCTGAAGGCAGTCTCAACACAACATTGTCAAAGCATAACACCGTGTTAATGTAGACCTTGGTACTTAGGTGACTGACGTCAATAACTGACATACACAGCTTTTGGCCTGCTGGGCTAAATTGCGATGTCTATTTAATGGGATTAAAATTTTTTTTCTCCCTGGAGCTAACATCAGTGCTGACTCCACTCCCCTCTGTTTGCGGGTGTGGTGGAGAGAGAGAAAGAGAGAGAGCAGGGGGGAGAGAGAGAGAGAGAAACTCGAATATTTTAATGAGGGTAATTGGAGAGAGAGAGAGAGAGAGAGAGAGAGAGAGGAGAGAGAGAGAGGAGAGAGAGAGAGGGGAGAGGGAGAGAGAGAGGAGGGGAGAGGAAGAGAGAGAGAGAGAGAGAGAGAGAGGGAGAGAGAGAGGAGAGAGAGAGAGAAGGAGGGATGCTGTGTTGTGTCCCAGTATGCGAGTGCTTGCTTACATCTATGTGTAAGTGCGAGCGTGCATGAGGAGAACACCACACACATGAATGCGGGCGCGTTCATCCTTGCATGCAGGTATGTGCTTGCGCTCACATTCACGCTCATGCATGGGGCATTTGTAACGATCCTGAGTGCAAGTTTGCGTGCCAAAACCATTGACGGCAGTTCTTCGAACAGGGGAAACTTTTCCTGCTTGAGAGGAAGAGCACGTCGCCTCTTAACGGCTCTCAACTGTAAAACTGTCACCATCAACTCTGCCTTGAAAATGAATGGCTTCGTCCTTTAGAACTTCTGTGATGGGGGGGGGGGAGAGAGAGAGAGAGAGACAGGGTGGTCTGGTGGTTGAAGCCTTGCGCGTGTGGTCACTGTCTGCCGGCCCGGGTTCGAGCCCCCATCTGGGACGAAACACCCGTTCAAGGAGATTTTCTTTGGTTCTGTTTTCCCTTAAGTTAGCACCAGTGCCAACTCCACTCCCCGGAAAGTTCTCCGGATGAGACTGTAAACCGAGGTCCCGTGCAGAGCATCGTGCGAGATGCTCTACACGTATGTGCCAAATACGTTACAACCTGTTCCGCCTTTTGGAAGAGTAGGACTTTGTGTGCCGGTGGGAAAGGATGACGAAATTATTGAAGCTGCATGCACACGGCGGGACTGGATTTTTTTTTTTTAAGTACATAAGTATTTATTCCATTATCCTCGAAATAAAAGAATAAGGAAGAATAAAATTCTGGTGTGCATCCTCTGTCTGTATGTGTGTCTGTCTGTCTGTCATCTGTCTGTCTGTCTGTCTGTTGTCTGTCTGTCTCTCTCTCTCTCTCTCTCTCTCTCTCTCTCTCTCTCTCTCTCTCTCTCTCTCTCCTCTCTCTCTCTCTCTCTCTCTCTCTTGGCAAGGGAATATGGACACACCCCCCCCCATTCTCTCTTTCTTCTCCTAACACTTCAGAACCAAAAAATCGAGAACTAGAATTAAACATTGCTATGTTAGATAAAAGAAATACTAAAACCTGCGATCATTATCTTTAAGTGGAGGTGGGGGCGTGGTGGATGGAGAGGGGGCTGTGGTTTGTTTTGTTTTTCAATAATTATAAGGAATTTTGTCTTTTGCATCCTGCGTTGTAAAGAAAGATGATAAAGTTTAATACATTGGTTCGGTTTGCAAATCGTGTAATGTCAAAAAATGACAAAATTCACACTGAAGTTGTACATTGAAAAAAATCATACAATGCACTCAAGTATATTTAGAATATACTACTTCTCTGACAGAAAATTGCTTCTTTTTTTCAGAAAAACACTTTTTTCCAAATAAAAATTCAATTAGAAAGTCAACTACTACAATGCTGGAATTGTACATTTTAAGAAGAGGCCACAACCATAATAATTATTGGAAACGTGCAGTTTTAGAAAAGCCAGATCTCAGGATTATTGGAAACTTGCATCGGTGGTCTAGGTGGTAACGCGTCTTGCCTAGAAAGCAAAAAGCCGGGTCGGAGTGTGCGGTGGTTCGTACCCCGTTTGGACCCAAAACTTTTTCCCCATCCATTAGACCCTGAGTGGTGGTCTGGGCGCTAGTCTTTCGGATGAGACGATAAACCGAGGTCCCGTCGTGTTACACATCACTATTTAGTGCACATAAAAGAACTCACGGCAACAAGGGGGTTGACCCTGGCAAAATATGTAGAAAGAAGCCACTCTGATAGGGAAACAAATACACTTGCATGCAGGAAAAAGAAAGAAAAAATGGGTAGGCGCTGCACTTGTGGCGACGCGCTCTCCCGGGGAGAGCAACCCGAATTTCACGCAGAGAAATCTGCTGTGACATAAAGTGGTACAAAATACATACAAAAAAATACCCCCAAAATACAAAAAAATAATCCCATGTGGGTTTAAGCAGATTTTCTTCATCACTAAATATATTACATACCTGAGAAACAGAACAGAAAAAAGTATAACAACAAAAAGCTAACAGATTACATAAAGCTCAAGTACAACAGCAATATAAACCCCATATTGGAACCATACATTTGGGGGGGGAAATAAAAACTCAATTTTGGAATCGTGCAATTTTAGAAAACAAACCTAATATCATATTAAAAACCTACTGGGTTTTTTTTTTTCATTCTTGTTTTTGTTTTGAGGGTTTTCCAAAGACGACGTATTCAAAATAAGATTTGAGTGATTTAGAAAAGAAAAATTCCGAACTGGAATCGTGCATTGTCATTAAATACTTCTTCTTCTTCTTCATCTTCTTCTTCTTCTTTTCTTCTTCTTCTTCTTCTTCTTCTTCTTCTTCTTCTTCATCTTCTTCTTCTTCTTCTTTTTCTCATGACCGGGATGGTCGTGGAGGAGACATGAGAGACGATTCTGCAGCCAGCCGTCGCCATCCAGCCCTGTCCTCCGCCTTCCGAATGAGTGTTGGACTGTCCAGGTGGGTCCACTCCTTGATGTTATCCATCCAGCTTTTGGTTTGTCTGCCTCGGCGTCTGCCACCTTCTAGCGTTCCTTGTAGGACTGTCTTGGGGAGGGTGTTGTGGCGTGTGACATGGCCCAACCATGCCAGCTTCCTTTTCTTGACAGTGGCTAGAAGGGGTTCCTGAGGGCCAGCCAGCAGTGCGACTTGACTTCGCACAAAGGTGTTTGTTTTCCTATCCTTCCAGGAAATTCTTGCTCTACGGCTGCGAAAGTTGGGACAATGACCGCTGAAACCACCAAGCGGATCCAGACGTTCATACTTCTATCTAGCTACAAAAGCTAGGCTAAAAGCTGAGAGTTGGTGGGTAGACGTTTTGTTCATCGTAGGCAGGGCTTTTAAAAAAAATTGTTGTTGTTGCTTGTGGTGGTGTTTTGTAGGGTAGGGGGTGGGGAGGGGGTGTTTTGGGTGAGTGTTTTTGTGGAGACAGTAAAAGTAGATTCAGTGTGCACCCTTTATTTTCTGCAATGCACAGCAACAAAACCATTGTTCATGCGTTGAAAAAAAAAATTATCATGGGATTTGTTTATTTTCATCGTAATATACAATAGAGAGAGAGACAGAAACAGAGTGAGATTCAGACAGACAGACAGACAGAGACAGACAACCGACTAGAGATGGAGAGAAAGACAGAGAGACAGACAGAGAAGGAATGAATCAATGAAAAATCTTATCTTTCAAGGGTTACAGAGTAAGTATTACATACTTTTTGTCATCCGGCCCTTGCCCTGATTAGGGATATAGCATTAAAAAAATGTTACGGTGATAGAGGCAGAGAGGAGACAGACACAGAGAGAGAGAGAGACAGAGAAACAGAGAGACATAGAGTCACCGAGAGAGAGGAGGAGAGAGAGAGGGGGGGGGGGAGGGTGACAGAAAAACAGAGAGAGGTAGATAGAGAACACAGGGGTGGACACTGGGGTATACACAAAACAGACAAAGACCGTGCGGACAGACAGCGAGGCATACAGACATGCAAAGAGATCAGAGACAGAGTATACACAGAAAGACACTGAGACAGGGGCAAGGTGAAATCATCGACAGAGATAGACAGACAGACAGACAGGACAGACAGCAGACACAACACAGACAAAGAAAGAAAAACAAGTACCAGTGCCAGTACCAGGTAGACAAAAGAAACGTAAACAGAAAGAAAGGAATGAAAAGACAGACAGACGAACAGGCAAAAAGTGAAAAAAGAGAGACAGACAAATTCAAGACAGGAGGAAAGGAATATGGAAAGAAAGAATAGTGCACAAAAAAGACAGGCGGTAAAAAAAAAGAATGTAAGAGAACAAACAGACAAACAAATTATATCAATCCAGGAGAGAAAGAAATAAAGCAAGCAAAAAGACAGACAGACAGACAGACAGACAGAAAAAAAGGCTGAAAGAAAGAATAACAGAAATATAGACATAGACAGACAGACAGACAACAAAAGAACAAAATTTATGGGGAAAAAAACCACCAAAAACACATATATAGAAATCAGCAAGAGAAAAATACCCCCCCCCCCCCCCCCCCCCACCCCAAAAAAAAAAAAAAAAAAAAAAAAAAAAAACCAAAGCTAAGCAAACATTAAAATTAGAAGGAAAAAACACCCCCAAAAAAAGAACTCACCTTACAACAAAAAAGATGACAGCAGCTCTACTTATCTGGAGAAGACCAAACAAAACCCTGCGCCTGCGAGACAGACTGATGGTTGCTTCAACTACAAGGATGGATTGGTCAAACCAACAAAACTGAAACTGGTTTCCGATTTCCTTGCAGCCAGCCACGTGACGAAGAAGGGAGCTTACTTAACCTGACTGTTGGGCAGCGGGATGGCGCGACACAAAGAGCTTGTCCAATGAGTCGCTGGTTCTGTGGCTTCCCTCTCTTGCCGCTCATTTTTAAAGGCACACACACACACACACACACACACACACACACACACACACACACACGGTGCAGATGCTGATGAAACACGCCCACCAAGAAAATGACTCTGTAACTGCTATGGGCTGTGTGTGTGTGTGAGTGTGTGTGTGTGTGTGTGTGTGTGTGTGTGTGTGTGTGTGTGTGTGTGTGTGTGTGTGTGTGTGTGTGTGTGTGTGTGTAAGAATAGGTTGTGTGTGAGGTGTGTGTGGTGTGTGTGTGTGTGTGTGTGTGTGTGTGTGTGTGTGTGTGTGTGTGTGTGTGTGTGTGTGTGTGTGTGTGTGTGTGTAAGAAAGGTATGGGGATGGCGGGAGTGGGTGTGTGTGTGTGTGGTGTGTGTGTGTGTGTGTGTGTGTGTGTGTGTGTGTGTGTGTGTGTGAGGGAGAAAAGGGCTGTAAACAGGTTAACCAGCTTGAATGCTGACTAGGAACTTTTATGGCTGAGTGAAGCAAAGACAGAGACAGAGACAGAGACAGAGATGGAGAGAGAGTACTGGGGGATTTTAAAACTTGCTAGTGATAATCCATCCCTTCTGAAGTTAAAAAAAAAACACAAATAAAAAGACAAACGTTTTTTTTGTATTTTTCCAGTTTGGGTAAATAAGTAAGCTGATGTTAAGTCTTGCTGAGTCATTAAACCTTACGATATTCTGTGGATTAACTTATGGCTCAACAGCTATTCTGTGTTCATGTTTTTGTTTACTTTTCTGCCCATCTGGGGGTGTGTGTGTGTGTGTGTGTGTGTTTGTGTGTGTGTGTGTGTGTGTGTGTGTGGTGTGGCTGTGTGTGTGTGTGTGTGTGTGTGCATACGTGTGTGTGTTGTAGTGATGCGCACCCATGTGTGTGTGTTGTGGATTGTGTGTGTGTGTGTGTGTGTGTGTGTGTGTGTGCGCGCGCGCGCGCGGCGAGTGCAGGGAGGAAGAGAAGGAGATTATAAGCAAACTGCACATCTCTAGCTCTCTTTCACTCCCCCCCCCCCCTCCAACGACCCCCACATTTGCCCACAAGCGAACTGGGAAGATAACTCTGCACACGCAAGCACGCTGAGCTTACTTACTCACCCTCAGACGATAAAGTCTCCAGTGTATGAAGTTTAAGGAAAATTCGGAATGGCAGACAGCCAGGCGGAATCAGCTTCGGTTAATTATGCAGTTCTTGCCCAAAAGTTCCTGTCCTTTTTGAAATAGGGATCTGAGTGTTCTTGGTCTTGGGGATTAGGACTTAGGCTGGATCATGGAGGGATTTGCGGGGCAACATTTGCTGTGGTCGTTTTTGAGCCTCTCTGAAGATTACATTTTGCTTGTCATTTTTATCAAAAAGTTGAATGAACTCAGAATTCAAAAGGAGAAAAATTTAAGCTTTACTTTCTTTAACTGAATAATTTGGGAGTTGTTTTCTGTTCGTTAACAACGGGAATATAACAACGACGGTGACATGGACAATGATAACAATAACAACAACAAAAATCCAACCTTACCATTACCAACATATAGAACAGTGTAGCATAGTAGGATGCAGTATGCAGTAAAAGTTTTGCATAAACATCTTGTGACAAAAATGTACAAAACAAAACAAGACCAGATACTGTACAAAACATGACAATGACAACAGCTACAACAAAATGATTATTATTATTATTATTATTATTATTATTATTATTATTATTATTATTATTATTATTATTATTATTATTATTATTATTATATTATTATTATTGTAATCAATAATAATGAGTAGGAGTGAGAGAATGATAATAATAGGAAAAAGAGAGAAGAAGAAGAAGAAGAAGAAGAAGAAGAAGAAGAAGAAGAAGAAGAAGAAGAAGAAGAAGAAGAAGAAGAAGAAGAAGAAAGAGCAACAACAAACAACAACAACAGCAACAAGAAGAAGAAAAACAAGAAGAATGAGATGTAGTTTGGGTTTTTTCTCGTCCCTCCGCTAGAGCTCCTCCGTTGTTCATGAGTGGAGAGATCTTTGCATACATCAGCAATTTGCCCACCATTAAGGTAGCCGTATTCTGACTTCCAGTAGATGATGATAACAATGATGATGTGATGATGATGATGATGATGATGATGATGATGATGATGATGATGATGATGATGATGATGATGGGTGATGATGACGACGACGACGACGACGACGATGATGACGACGATGATGATGATGATGATGATGTTGATGATGATATATCACAGAGTGGTACATTATGCAGCAAATTGCTTTTTTTTTTATATATAAATTTGCACAGACATCTGTTGTGACAAATTCATGTGAGACAAGACAGTAGAGAGATACAACACACGACAAAACAAGACAGGACAAGACACAACACAACACAACACAAGACAAAACAAGACAGGACAAGGACACAACACAACACAAGACAAAACAAGACAGGACAAGGACACAACACAACACACGACAAAACAAGACAGGACAAGGACAACACAACACAACACAACACAAGACAGGACAAGGACACAACACAACACACGACAAAACAAGACAGGACAAGGACACAACACAACACAACACACGACAAAACAAGACAGGACAAGGACACAACACAACACAAAACAAGACAGGACAAGGACACAACACAACACAACAAAACAAGACAGGACAAGGACACAACACAACACAAGACAAAACAAGACAGGACAAGGACACAACACAACACAAGACAAAACAAGACAGGACAAGGACACAACACAACACACGACAAAACAAGACAGGACAAGGACAAGGACACAACAAACACAAGACAAGACAAAACAAGACAGACAAGGACACAACACAACACACGACAAAACAAGACAGGACAAGGACACAACACAAACAACACACGACAAAAAAGACAGGACAAGGATACAAACAACACACGACAAAACAAGCAGGACAAGGACACAACACAAGACAAGACAAAACAAGACAGGACAAGGACACAACACAAGACAAGACAAAACAAGACAGGACAGGACAAGGACACAACACAACACAAGACAAGACAAAACAAGACAGGACAAGGACACAACACAACACAAGACAAAACAAGACAGGACAAGGACACACACAACACACGACAAAACAAGACAGGACAAGGACACAACACAACACAACACAAGACAAAACAAGACAGGACAAGGACACAACACAACACACGACAAAACAAGACAGGACAAGGACACAACACAACACAAGACAAGACAAACAAGACAGGACAGGACACAACAAACACACGACAAAACAAGACAGGACAAGGACACAACACACACAGACAAGACAAAACAAGACAGGACAAGGACACAACACAACACACGACAAAACAGACAGGACAAGGACACAACCAAGACAAGACAAAACAAGACGGACAAGGACACAACACAAGACAAGACAAAACAAGACAGACAAGGACACAACACAACACACGACAAAACAAGACAGGACAGGACACAACACAACACAAGACAAAACAAGACAGGACAAGGACACAACACAACACAAGACAAAACAAGACAGGACAAGGACACAACACAAGACAAGACAAAACAAGACAGGACAAGGACACAACAAGACAAGACAAAACAAGACAGGACAAGGACACAACACAACACAAGACAAAACAAAACAAGACAGGACAAGGACACAACACAACACAAGACAAAACAAGACAGGACAAGGACAAGGACACAACACAACACAAGACAAGACAAAACAAGACAGGACAAGGACACAACACAACACAAGACAAAACAAGACAGGACAAGGACACAACACAACACAAGACAAGACAAAACAAGACAGGACAAGGACACAACACAACACAAGACAAAACAACCTTGATATCAAAAGGGGGGTATACTCTAATCAATCCAGGGTATTGACTCCAGCCTACCTCTGAGGGAAGACTACATGAGCTTCAATATCCTTTACCCATACATAACTCCCATAGAACACCCCCTTCCCTGCCCCCTAAGCTATCAACCAATGAACACACAATCTCCCTTAACTGTCAACCAATCCACACCAGCCCCTAAGAGCTAATAACCAATGAAAACGCAGTTCCCAACAGCAAGTAACCAATCAAGAAACTCGGTACAGTTTCAAATTTCTTACTAGACTTGGGCGTGTTCATTTACATAATTATGCCATTAATTGTCTTATTTCCCCCTAGGGCTCTGTTTGCTGGGTGAAGAATGGGGGAAAGATGCAGGGAATATTTGAAATGGTAGCTGCAGACTACGTGGTTATCTGCCAGTATCTTCCCTGTGAGTTCTGATGGTATTGATATTTACTGTTGCCTCCAGTCATCTGTGATTGATTGCGTTTCGATGTGGATCAAGTCAAGGACTTGGAGGAAAGTTGTTGTTATTGGTATTAGTGTTGTTACTGCTGCTGCTGTTGTTGTTATTGTTACTGCTGCTGCTGTTGTTGTTATTGTTACTGCTGCTGCTGTTGTTTTATTGTTACTGCTGCTGCTGTTATTGTTATTGTTACTGCTGCTGTGTTATTGTTACTGCTGCTGCTGTTGTTGTTATTGTTACTGCTGCTGCTGTTATTGTTACTGCTGCTGCTGTTGTTGCTGCTGCTGCTGCTGTTGTTGCTGCTGCTGCTGTTGTTGCTGCTGCTGTTGTTGCCACTGCTGCTGCTGTTGTTGCCATGCTGCTGTTGCTGCTGCTGTGTTGTTGCTGCTGCTGTCTGCTGCTGTTGTTGTTGCTGCTGCTGCTGTTGTTATTGTTGCTGTTACTGCTGTTGTTGTTGTTGTTGCTGTTACTGCTGTTGTTGTTGTTGCTGCTGCTGCTGCAGCTGTTGGTGTTATTGTTGCTGTTACTGCTGTTGCTGTTGCTGCTGCTGCTGCTGCAGCAGTTGTTGTTGTTGCTGCTGTTGTGGATGCTGTTAGGTGCTGCTCTTGTTGTTCTTGCACATTACCCCCAACTTAAAACGCTGGGGATGATCGAGAACATGCACTGTCTCACTTCACTTATCCCACTTGGGAACTGATGTGAGAGGGTAGCAATATATTGAATGAGGAGTTTGCATGTAGTCTTTCTCTTTCTCTCAAAGGCTCAGACAGCAACTGTTGTTGTCTGTCCTAGGAGCGAAAATGCGCTACCGTTAAGCGCCTGACAAGTCAGGGCCATTGCATCCCACTTCGGCCTTGGAGAGAACTGTTATGTTCTGGAGTCCTTCTGGAAAGTTGCTGTAGCGCTGCACTGACGTTTTAATAGTATGTTTCATTCCTTCCTTCCTTCATACCACATGTAGTAGTCAACCTTCTGCTTCAAAAGATGAGAAAGATTCTTAACACGTGATATATATATATATGTATATATATATATATATATATATATATATATATATATATATGTGTGTGTGTTGTGTGTGTGTGTGTGTGTGTGTGTGTGTGTTGTGTGTGTGTGTGTTGTGTGCTTGTGTATGTGTGTTGTGTTGTGTATGTGTGTGTGTGTGCGCGCGCGCGCACACGCGCACGCGCACGCGCACGCATGTGAGTATTAATATGCTATTACAGGCTATGATTATCATAGGTAAAAACAAAGTGACATTAGAACAAGAAGAATGCTATTTTCTAATCTATTTAGACCAAATGAGCAGCTGGACTTTGAAACAAATATTCTGAATATTAATATATAAAAAAAATAATAATATAAAAAGTCATTGAAAACATTTTCTAATGAACGATGAGGAATATCAGGCAAAAATGATGTTATGGTTTGGCATTCAAAAAGCAAATGAACATTTGGCATTTTTTATCCCGCAACAGCATGTAACGCCCGTTACAAATTTTGTTTTGACGCATTTAGTTTTAATCGATACAGA
>CM060344.1:23657920-23665420 GCA_030674155.1 Stramonita haemastoma | reverse complement strand
CGTTTGCACACGGGGCCTCGGTTTATAGTCTCCTCCGAAAGACGTGTGTGTGTGTGTGTGTGTGTGTGTGTGTGTGTGTGTGTGTGTGTGTGTGTGTGTGTGTGTGTGTGTGTTGTGTGTGCGTGTTTGGGGTGTGTGTGTGTGTGTGTGTGTGTGTGTGTGTGTGTGTGTGTGTGTGTGTGTGTGTGTGTGTGTGTGTGTGAAGGAGAACCTATCTCATAGATGGAGAAAAGAATCCCACCACCGAACTCCAAACCACCGATTCTTGCCGTTCGTTACTGATCGTCTGCAAAGTTTGACGTTCACCTTGTCATTCATTTTCGCTTGATACCACACAACACACACACACACACACACACACACACACACACACACACACACACACACACATACACACATACACACATACACACACACACACTACATACATACATACATACATACATACATACATACATACATACATACATACATACATACATACATACATACATACATACATATACATCATACATACATACATACATACATACTACATACATACATACATACATATAGTTACACACACATACACATACACACACATACACACACACATGCACGTACGCACGCACGCATGCTTATGTGTACACACACATTCACTCATACACACACACACACGCACACACGCAAGCACGCACGGACAACACACACACACACACACACACACACACACACACACACACACACACACACACACACACACACCCCCACACACACACACACACACACACACCACACACGCACCACACAACATTTTTCATAAAGAGTCCTTGAAACACTTCAGACACAATTTCTACCTCCAAACTTTGGCGAAACACTAGTAGTCTAGCGTTCAAAGCTCCACTTAAAGGAATTGATCTTTCCTCATCTCTCTTCTGCGGTTTTCACTCCTACAAGCGACCGTTGGTTCCAAGTTGTAAAGAATTTCTAGCATAACTCTCGCCTCTTCAAAGCGCTGCAGTGGCTTCCAATCGAAGTGCGCATTGACTACAAAGTTTGAACCGTTTTTAGGTCTTTTTTGGGGTGTGTGGTGGGGGGAGGGGGGGGGGCTTTAAATTTGATAAAGTATTATAGATAAATTGATGGGGGAGAGGGGGGGGTGTAAAGGAGTGTAGGCAGATTTGTTCATATTTTCGTTTTGAAAAGCTTTGTACGAACGTTGTGTGTGTGTGGTGGGGGGGAGGGGAGGGGGGGAGGGTTATGTGTGTATGTGTGTGTGTGGGGGGGGTTCATGTGTGTGTGTGTGTGTGTGTGTGTGTGTGTGTGTGTGTGTGTGTGTGTGTGTGTGTACATGTGTGTGTACATGTATGTACATGTGTTTGTTTGTGTGTTTGTGTGTACGTGTGTGTGTGTGTGTGTGTGTGTGTGTGTGTGTGTGTGTGTGTGTGTGTGTGTGTGTGTGTGTGTGTGTGTGTGTGTGTGCATTTGCGTGCGTGTGTATGTGTGTGTGTTAGTGTGTGTACGTGTGCGTGAGGGGGGGGGGGAGGGAGGGTGATTATACATCATCACATATCCACCATACCTGTGGGTTCATATACGTCTACTACGACGGTTCAAAAACAAGCAGAGAAAGGTTCATCAATCTAGAATCACATACCAGGTTTTTGTTCTTTCACCTCACATGTTAAAAACGAGGGACTCTGCTTTAATACACCTGCCTGTACACAAAATATTTTATTACCTCATTAAGGGAGAAAATCCCATGCTGTGTGTAGTTAACGACCACGACGCAGTTTCCACAAAATAGCAAAAAAAAAAAAAAACAGAACATTCATTTCGCTCAAAAATAGATATTTCATACATTCGCACCTAAGTTCTTCTTCTTCCTCCTCTTCGTCTTCGACCGCTCAGACAGTGCAGGCAACGATTGTTGTCTGTCACACGAGTGAAAAAATGCGTTCCACTGCCAGCATTAAGCGCTTGATAAGTCAGTCTCAACGCATGCGACTTTGACGTGGGAGAGAAGGTTATCTTTTAAGTCTTTCTGGAAGAAAAAAAAAGGAGGAGAATGGACTTCGAAGGTGCAGAAAAAGACAAGATAACTTGAAAGTAATGAGTTTTTGCGGTGTTTGTGATCGTCTGTAGAAAGGTTAATGCTCACATTGTCATACATTTTGCTTCCTCGTGGGGGTATGTGTTTTTGACGTGATTTGCAAGGCGGGGGCTGGGGGGGGGGGGGGGTCTTAGCCTACAAAATTCAGAAACCATTAGAGAAGGACTAAGGCTGTTGTTGTTGTTTTTTTTCCTCCTTCGTAAGAACTTGTCGGAGAATTTGTAAAGTGAGACAACAGAACTATCTCCATCTCTTTTTCAACCTGATATCATTTCTTTGGTGGTTGTTATTTAAAGGGTATGAGAGTGAACGTGCGCGTACGTGTGCAGACATGTAGGAAAGCATACAGAAACGTAGGCATGCACACTGTACATGCGTGGGCACACACACATGCACGCACACGTGCACACCATACAGACACACACACGTAGCGCGCGCGCACACACATACACACACATACTACATGTACACACACACACACACACACACACACACACACACACACACACACACACACACACACACACACACACACACCACACACAGAACACCACACACTCATGTACTGCATGTACACACACACACACACACATACACACACACACACACACACACACACACACACACACACACACACACACACACACACACACACACACCACCACACACACCACACTCACGTCTGCGCGTACACACACACACACACACACGCACGCGCGCACGCACACGCACACTCACACACCACATCATGCCACACACACACACACACGCACGCGCGCACGCACGCACGCACACAAAACACACACACACCACCACACACACACACACACACACATCTATATCCACCTACAGAACCTCACACGTGAAGAATAGGCAGGTGACACCAGCCACAGAAGCAACAATAAACCCTTTAAAGCAAACATACAACTCTCGCTCACACGCCAGTATCATTACAGCCCTACACACGCACTGTCAACGGATTAAATTGGCGTTGGAAACCCTGTCTTGCTAGTTATTTGCGTGGATTTATTTTTCTTTTCATTTTTTCTTCTTCTTTGTGGGTTTTTTTTTTGTCTCTGCTTTCAAGGACTGTTCTCTAGGATTTAGATGAAAATGGTGGAAGCTAAAAACAGAACAAGACATTCATCTTTTTATACTCTTTTCTGGACAATGCAAAGGGGAATTGTTATAAGCTTACCTTTCGTCGGCAAGATCATATTTAGAATAAAAGTCCTTGACTCAGTTACTTGATTTTTTTGTTTGGTCCCAAAATAAGAACGAAGAACGTGGGTTAGAGGTAAAACGACAACGACGACACTGGCGACAGCCATATTAACGACGACATCAACGGAGACGTGAACGACGAAGAAGAAGAAAATAAAGATGAAGACGACGAGACGACGACGACGACGACGTCGTCGTCGTCGACAAAGAAGAAGAAGAAGAAGAAGAAGAAGAAGAAGAAGAAGAAGAAGAAGAAGAAGAAGAAGAAGAAGATAGTGATGATGATGATTGATGATGATGGATGATGTGATGATGATGATGATGTGATGATGATGATGATAAAAAATGAAGGAGAAGAAGACGAAGAAGAAACAGGAAACAAGAACAAGAGGAGGGTGAGGAGGACAAAACGAACAACTATCAGTCATAACAATCCAAATGCTTCAAACACCATTAATGAGTATTCTTTTCTGGTTTAAGATCCCATCGCAACACAAGCCTTCAGACTCTTTAATATAACAGCGTGACTCCTCTTGGACTTCTCCCGTAACTCCTTGAGGAGTCCTTGGAGCACTGCACTGCACTGAAGTTTTCAGGTCGTGTCTCTTAGGCGAGTTTAACCTGGCAGAACCCATCTCTCTCCAGGCAGACAACTTACCTCCTCCTGGAAACTTTTCACTGGCTTCCCATCCAGACGCGTATCCACTTCAAGTTTTTCAACACTTTGAAATGTCACTTTCGACTCCTGGAACGTCTTCAATGGCTTCCTGTTCAAGCGCACATTGACTGCAACTTTCAATACATTGTAAAAACCTTTTCGAGGTTGGGTGTCGGGGGGGGGGGGGGGGGGGGTTGTTGTTTTTTTTATGGTTTTACAAGCTAGAAGAATTTGGGGGCGGGTGGGGATAAGGGGTGAAGAGGAGGCTGTTTTGGTTACCAACAGAATTTTATTCAAGTTTTATTACATAATAAATATTTGATAACTTTTCACAGGACAAGAGGTAATTTGATTGAGGTTCTGTCTGCATATCATATTTACTCATAAAGTGTGATGACTGTCTCCACAATGTTTGACTACAATAATGGATAATTGAATTTTTTAAAATTTGATTAATGATGTTTTATAGCAAAGGATTTTCAAACAATGTAGATACTTAATGGACAAAAAATTGAGCAAGTCATCAAGGAATAATTGGAATTTCACTCAGCCAGAAAGTATCATCATGCCATACGACAAAAAAAAAACTTATAGTAAATAGAACAAACATAGGAACTGCAAATATGGTGGAGAGAAGGAGAGGGGTAGGTTTTGGTTGCCCCCCTTCCTAAATCCTCCCCTCCCCCCTCTCCCCCAACCTTTTTTTCCCCCTACATTTTGTTTTTCCATAAAGTTGTCGGGGACCTCTCAGTATGATAGCACCCCACCTTCTTGAAATTATGTGCTAAGATTTCCTTCTTTTCTATCCCTCTCTTTGTTTCTGCTTTATTCCTTTTCTTCCTGTCACCTCATTCGTATCTCTTTTCTGTCTTCTTGTCCATTTTCCTGCCTTTATTTTTCCCCAGAAAGACGTAATAGATAACAATTCTCTCCTAGTCCGATGTCGGATATGCTGGGCCCGACTTGCCAGGTGATTCACGGCAGCGCGACGCATTTTCACTCATTATATGACAGACAACAATAGTTGCTGTCTGAGCGTTCGACGAAGAAGAACATGCAAGAGAAAAATTATTTCTGAGACCACAGACAATTTTTTTGGGTTTTAATTGTATACCACTTTATGTCACAGCCTATTTCTCTGCGTGAAATTCGGGCTGCTCTCCCCGGGGAGAGCGCGTCGCCACAAGTGCAGCGCTAACCTTTTTTTTTTTTTTTTCTTTCTTTTTCCTGTCTGCAACTGTATTTTGTTTCGCTATAAGAGGGGCTCTTTTTTTTTTTTTACAGAATTGTGCCAGAGACAACCCTCTTGTTGCTGTGGGTTCTTTTACGTGCGCTAAATAATGATGTGTAACACACGGGACCTCAGTTTATCGTCTTATCCGAAAGACTAGCACCCAGACCACCACTCATGGTCTAATGGATGGGGGAGAAATGTTGGGCCCAAACGGGATTCAAGCCACCGCACACTTCGACCCGGACTTTCGCTGTCTAGACCGGTGCCGATCCCCCTAATGCCAATGTCTTTGACAAGAGCAGTTGATAAATCAGACACCTTTTTTTTTTCTCCGAACCTAGAACACTTTGCTGAAAAGGGCTTGGTCTTCTCCAAGCTACATACACAACGCACATAACGTAGTCTATCAGGGCCGAACTCCCGCCCAAAGTTCATGGATAATGTCCACCGGTTCAAGGTCTGTCTCTGACCTGGCATTTATCCCGTTCTTCCAGAGCGGGCACGGGGATGGTTAATGTTCTTGTCAAGTGTGCTGGTTCACCCTGGGGTCAGTGACAAGGTTCCTGTCAGCCATTATTCTCCAGCTTAGAACGACAATAATGTTGAGAGTTTGAACATGCAAAGCTTTGTCTTATGGCTTCTGCTGAGTAGAATCGGTTGCTTGAGAGGCGGGGGGGGGGGGGGGGGGGTAAGTTGGCCTTCCGTTTTTTCTTGTGGCTTTCAGAGTTTAGGTTACTGGTTTGGTGTGTGATTACGGTTAGATGGCTACACTGCGTAGATAGACTGGTTGGTGGAGGGGGGGGGAGGGGGGGGGGTTCTTTAATTCTTTTATTTCGAGGATAATTAAATCAGCACTCATGTGTTGGGGGGTGGGGGTGGGGGCGGGGGTTGCATCAAGTCCATGTGTGATTGCAGTTTTGTAAATGTCGTCACTCGTTCCCACCGGCACACAACAGTCTACATTTTTCGAAAAGCGGAGCAGGTCGTGGAAGATTAAGCATGGGAATGGCGTGTACAAAACGTAATAAAGTCCTTTGCTTATGTAAGTTTGATCAAAGAAAATTATTTATCAAGAATAATGAAGAAAAAGTCTTCGACCATAAAGAACAGAAGAAGAGGGAAAACGAGGAGGAGAAAAAAAAAGAAGAAAAAACGAAAACGATAGGAAGGAAAAGATGACAAAGAACAAGAAGAAGAAAGAGGAGGAGGAAAATAGTTGCGAAGATGAAGAAGAAGAACTAAGAGGAAGAAGATTTGTGAAAAAAAAGAATTGCGAAGAAGGAGAGGAGACTGGAAGAAGAGACTGAAAAGAAAGAAACAAACAAACACAGAGAACGAAAAGAAGAAAACAGAAAAACAATAGAAAGACGAGGATAAATCGCCATCTTGTTAGAACAACTGGCAAATAAAAAAAACAATTGGGATTCGGATAAAAAGCTGCCCGATGTCAGTGAGCGATCATTTTGTATTGCTGAGTTGTACAAAAAACATATTATGAGCTGCGATGAAAACTTTCCAATTGGGCACTTCTTCTTCTTCTTCTTCTTCTTCTTCTTCTTCTTCTTCTTCTTCTTCTTCTTCTTCTTCTTCTTCTTCTTCACAATTCTTCTTCTTCTTCTTCTTCTTCTTCGCAATTCTCCTTCTTCTTCGCAATTCTTCTTCTTCTTCGCAATTCTTCTTCTTCTTCTTCTTCGCAATTCTTCTTCTTCTTCTTCTTCGCAATTCTTCTTCTTCTTCTTCGCAATTCTTCTTCTTCTTCGCAATTTTCTTCTTCTTCGCAATTCTTCTTCGCAATTCTTGTTCTTCTTCTTCTTCTTCTTCTTCTTCTTCTTCTTCTTCTTCTTCTTCTTCTTCGCAATTCTTCTTCTTCGCAATTCTTCTTCTTCGCAATTCTTCTTCTTCGCAATTCTTCTTCTTCTTCTTCGCAATTCTTCTTCGCAATTCTTCTTCTTCTTCTTCTTCGCAATTCTTCTTCGCAATTCTTCTTCTTCTTCTTCTTCTTCTTCTTCTTCTTCTTCTTCTTCTTCTTCTTCTTCTTCTTCTTCTTCTTCTTCTTCGCAATTCTTCTTCTTCGCAATTCTTCTTCTTCGCAATTCTTTTTCTTCTTCTTCGCAATTCTTCTTCTTCTTCTTCTTCTTCTTCTTCTTCTTCTTCTTCTTCTTCTTCTTCTTCTTCTTCTTCTTCGCAATTCTTCTTCTTCGCAATTCTTCTTCTTCGCAATTCTTCTTCGCAATTCTTCTTCTTCTTCTTCTTCTTCTTCTTCTTCTTCTTCGCAATTCTTCTTCTTCT
>CM060344.1:23637920-23650420 GCA_030674155.1 Stramonita haemastoma | reverse complement strand
ACAAATGAATGAAGTATGGAATGAGTCTACAGATTGACATATTTCCACGACAGTTGTATGTTTTTGTGTGAAAACTCCCTTCTTAGTTTGTTCCTAGATGGCAAATATCCCAAAGTGGTTGACGGTCACGTGACTATCTCACCGGGGCGACAGAGCTTGTTTGGAATATGGTTGTAAGAACGCACTATGTGTGTACTATACCATTGTTCGTGTTGCAATAGCGTTATGACCGAACTGAATGAACAGACAGTAGTATAGTTTCCTCGAAGTAACGTGCTTTTTGGACGAGGCATAAGAGCAGACAGTCAACATGAGTCATATTCACCAAGGGTGAGTGATTTCAATGCATTGGTATGATCCAGATTTCACGATTGAGATAGTAATCAGGATAATGCTAATCAGTCCCTAAGTAATCACAATGGCGGCGCTCTCTCTCTTATTCTTCAATCACACCGAAGTAGATCTAGCTCCATATCATTTGCTTTTTTACGTTAAAAAGTTGGGTTTATAAAGTGCAAGATCTATAGCAAAGCTCCTTTGAATCTTCGTCCATTTTAATAGCATATTATATTAATTTAGTTCTTAAGCAAGCTTGGTATTTTCAGCAAGGCATAACAAATAACAATGGAATTAGCAACCAAAGGTCAGAAACCAGATACTCCATATTAAGTCATGATTTTGTCAAACTAATCAATGATAGTGTTGCTTTGCACAGCAGGCACAAGTATTAAAAAAAATAGTGATCAACAGTGGAGGGCATTTAAAAAAATGTAATACCTAACAGACCTGTTTGAATGCAGTGTTGAGACTGTAGAGGGAAATAAAAACATGATGACTACTCAGTCATATGATTAAAAGAAAGGAACAAGGACTTGAGTATATATATGTCAATATTAAATGCGCTGACCAATATGAAGTGTTGAATATGTAACTAAAACTAATTAATCTTGCAATTGTCTTGGCACAGTTGACACAAGTACTGAAAGTAGTGATCAGCTTTGAAGGGGAAAATTCAGAATGAATGGCAAGTTTGAAAGTACTTTTTGAAACTTTTACTATCATCTCCTTTCCTCCTATCACCCTGCATGCAAAGAACCACCTTCATTAAAATGTTAGAAAGGAAAAAAATGCACTATTGCCGAGTATTGGCTTAAATTAGCTTTATGTTCAAAACTGTGCTGGTGATGTGTTACATTGTTTATAATGTGTTTGTCTCAAGTACTTGATACTAGTGTGGACTGTTTTTACAGTTTACTGCTCCAATAGCTCCTTGAGGAATCATTGCAGCACCACATTGAAACTCTTATCATGTGTCTTTGGCAAAATGAATCTGGTGCAGCCCATCCCTCTCCAGGTACCGGTTTGCATGCTGGGTCATGTTCATGTCATCCATATCACTAACCATACCTGGCCTACTCTTCTTTTGAAAGATGGGTGATTTTTTTTAATGTGTGCACATTGACACAGGAGACACGCTTACTTGAATTCTTGAAACAGACACTGCATGAATTCATTCACACATGAGACACACACATCTATAAATTACAATACATGTATTTGTGTACACTTTAATTCATGAGACATTCATGCTTGCATTCACTCATTAAACCTTAGTTTATAGTCTCATTCAAAAGGCTTGTACAAGAATGAAATCAGAAGTATTGTTAACTTTATGGGAGAAAAAGTTTTGTCAAATCAACACTACGACAACAGGTCAGTGGGGACTTGAACCCAAGTCCTTGGAATACTGCATAGTGCGAGTCTTACAGTTACACTCCAACCACTATGCTATTTTGTATTTTTGTACTGTATTGTATACCATTTTCAGTGGCAGCAGATTTCTCTTGTGTGGGCTGCTCTCCCAGGGAGAGTGTGTCACCACAAGAGCAGTGCTGCCCATAGTTTTTTTCTTTTCCTGTTAGTATGTGTATTTTACCCTTTTGTGCATTATCAGGCAATTTTAGCCAATGTTTTGTTCTTTTTTTCCCTGCAGGCCACTGGCCACTTACAACAGCCTGACAGACGGCCACCTGTCCGGCTACTTCTCCAATGGCCGCATGAAACGACATCTCCGAAAAGCTGGACTGGTCAGTGTTGTATTTTCTTGTTCTTGTTTGACATTACGCACATAGTTGTGGATTTAGGTAGTGAATGCTGGTGTGTGGGTGTGTGAGTCTATTGTGTGTGTGTGTGTGTGTGTGTGTGTGTGTGTGTGTGTGTGTGTGTGTGTGTGTGTGTGTGTGAGACTCTGTGTGTGAGACTCTGTGTGTGTGTGTGTGTGTGTGTGTGTGTGTTGTGTGTGTGTGTGTGTGTGTGTGTGTGTGTCTCACTGTGTGTCAAGTCAAGCCAAGTCAAGTCAAGTCAAAATTTTATTTTTCAGATGGTACATTGAGTTAGCATCGATTTACTTTTTTTCATCAAGCCATCTATCTAAGGGAAAAAAAACAAAAACAAAACATAAAGAAAATTTAAAAAATATAAAAAAATTTAAAAAGCAGAGAAAAGCATTTCACCAATATTAATTAACCAACATGTGTGTGTGTTTTGTGTGTTTGTGTGTGTGTGTTTGTGTGTGTGTGTGTGTGTGTGTGTGTGTGTGTGTGTGTGTGTGTGTGTGTGTCACCGTGTGTGTGTGTGTGTGTGTGTGTGTGTGTGTGTGTGTGTAAGATTGTATACATGCATACTTGTTAGCCAATGCATATATTTTCATAAACATAACACAATATAGCAAGAGTGCTCATAATGCAAATATTGATTTTATGTGATGTGTGTCTGTGTCTGTGCGACTGTCTGCACTTAACGTCTGTGCCTCAGAACGTGTAGCGTTATGTTAGTGCAAGTGTGTACTAGTACACTTGTATCTGATACACACACACACGTGTATCGATTAGTCCAAAAGTAAGTTTTGAAGATATGCATAGCTCTCTGATAGTATCATCAAGATTTTGATTTGCAACTTATCTTTGATATGTCATTTCTTAGGTTGGTTTTTTGTTGTTATTGTTTTTAATATCTCTCAAGCCTAAGCACATTAGATCATATTTTTGACATGTGTTGTTCTATGGCTTAAGCACCAAGTTTGATCAATGCTGAGATTTTGCATATGTGACCATTTTACCCACAATTAAAGTAGCCACATTCTGACTTCAGGGATGGTGTCTAAACATGACGCTTGTGTGCATGCCTTTTTATATAAAAAAAATATTGTCATCAATCCCCACCAGCACAGAAAAAGTCTACTCTTCTGACAGGCCAGTTGAGCTTTTAATGTGAGTGCAAGATGTGCTCTGTGTGTGCGTACTGAGGGCTTCAGTTTATAGTCTCATCCTGAAGTCTTTTTGGAGAGTGGAGTCAGCACTGATGTTAACTCCAGGGGAAAATCCCCCAAAACAGGTGCCTCCTTGGTGGCTTGACCCCAGGTCGTCGGATCACGAGCACAACACTCTGATCACTAGGCTATACCACCACCATTCCCCAACCCCACCCCTGTATCTGAATTAATATTTGATGATTTTAGTTTATACCCTCTCAGTATGAAGTTCATCTAACCTTGCTTTTTTTTCATTCCATTATGTTTTCATGTTCATCAAATGGACAACATCCCCATTTGGGGGATGCTGAGAGTCTGTCAGTATAAATAGCATCCCCACCTTCTGGAAATTCTGTGCTTGGAATTTCCCCTTTTCTATCCTTCTCTTTGTTTCTTCCTTGGTCCTTTTCTTCCCATCACCTCCATCTTGTTGATTTTCTGCCTTCTTGGTCCGTTCTTCAGCCTTAGAAAGGTTTGAAATGTAACAATTCCTCTCCTGCACTAAAATCAGAAAGTGGGGCCTGTTTTGTCAGGTGCTTATCAGCAGTGCAGTGCATTTTTGCACTGAATGTGACAGACAGTAATAGTAGCTGGTTTGAGTGTTCAATGACAAGGACAAAGAAGAAGAAGAGATAGACAGCATCATTTCCACTAACATTTCTTTGCTGTCTAAACGTTCAACAACAATGAAGAAGAAGAAGAAAAATAGACAGCATTATTTCAACTAACATTTCTTTGCTGTCTAAGCGTTCAAAAACAGCAACGAAGAAGAAGAAAAAGACAGCATCATTTCAGCTAATATTTCTTGGCTGTCTAAGCATTCGACAATGTCAACAAAGAAGAAGAAGGAGGAGAAATGGACAGCATCATTTCAACCAGCATTTCTTTGCTAATTGTTCAACAACAACAAAGAAGAAGAAGAAATAGACCACATCATTTCAACTAACATTTATTCATTTATCTATCTATTATATTAATTAATTTATTTTTATACATTTATTTATCACTTATTAACTCTTCCATTTCTGTATTAATAGGGAAACAATTAATACAGTTGCATACAGGAAAAAAGAGAGAGAAAAAAAAAAAGGGTAGGCGCTGCACTTGTGGCGACGCGCTCTCCCCGGGGAGAGCTGCCCAAATTTCATGCAGAGAAATCTGCTGTGACATAAAGTGGTACAAAATACAAAAAAAAAACATTTCTGGTACCGTGCAGGTGAACAAGCAGGGCGAG
This sequence comes from Stramonita haemastoma, assembly GCA_030674155.1. NCBI lineage: Eukaryota > Metazoa > Mollusca > Gastropoda > Neogastropoda > Muricidae > Stramonita > Stramonita haemastoma. Next base: position 23,645,876 of record CM060344.1, on the reverse strand, counting down.
GTGGTGTCGGAGTCGACCTACAGGCTGAACATGAGCCGCAAGGAGCACAAGAAGCAGGTGAAGGACATGCTGGCTCAGGCCATCGTCCACAAGACCCTGGACCTGGAGAGAACGCGCCAGGCGGAGATCAAGAGGAAGCTGGAGGAAATCTCCAAGATCCAGCTGGTCCGCAGAGTTCGGGTAAGAACGTTATTGTTGTAACCCTTTCGCTGCTATCATATTTTGCTCAGGCACATGCTGGATGAAACAGAGAGAGCGTTGAATCATGACGAGCAGTGACTGTGAAGTTAGCATTGCTGGCAACGGTTTTCTGTGACGAACGCTGTTCGTCAGCAGCGCAGTGAAGAGGTTAAAGGAATAATGATAAGGATAAGTTTAGATTGATTGTTATACTTGTTTTGACTTATGTTAATGAGAAGATTGATATTTTGGTCAGAGAAACGGTGAGGAGGGGAGATACACATGCACATGTATACTCCCAGACACACACATATACATATTCATGCACATGCATGCATGCATGCACACACAGAACACACATGCGCATGCTCACAGAGCACACATATGCATGCACACAGAACACACGCGCACACACACACACACGCACGCGCACACACACACACACACACACACACACACACACACACACACACACACACACACACACAACACACACACACACACACACACACACACACACACACACACACACACACACACACACACACAATCTGGTCTCTCGTTTCTGTTTTTCTCCCCCCCCCTTCTCTCTCTATGTCTTTGTCTCCGTGTATCTCTGTCTGTTAGCCTGTCTTCTCTGTCTCTCTGTCTCTCTCTGTCTCTCTCTGTCTCTCTCTGTCTCTCTCTGTCTCTGTCTCTGTCTCTCTCTCTCTCACTCTCCTCTCTCTCTCTCTCTCTCTCTCTCTCTCTCTCTCTCTCTCTCTCTCTCTCTCCTCTCTCTCCTCTCTCTCTCTCTCTCTCTTTTAGTTTCAAACAAAACAACAGAAACGTCAAAGAGAACAATAACATAGCACCTTTCTTGTATGATATACCTTAGACTCTTAGACTCTTCACACCTTCTGTAAACAAAATCACTACCTTCATATGATAGATAGGTGGGTAGGTAGATAGATAGATGGACAGATTAATAGATAGATAGGTAGGAAGATAGGTAGGTAGGAAGATAGATAGATAGATAGATAGATAGATAGATAGATAGATAGATAGATAGATAGATAGATAGATAGATAGATAGATAGATAGATAAGCATGACTTTCCTCCAAGTGTGATAAATATGGACAAGAAATGACGAAAAAGACCCTGCTGACAAATGAATGCACTACAGGATGACCGTACCAAAGTGTACGAAGAAACGGTCCTCCCCCTTTTGTCTCCGCGCTGCATGCAAGGTCAGCCTGTGCTGTCGGGCAGTGCCAGAGGGAGGGCCACCCTCGCTCTCAGAGCACTCATGCCGAGTCAGCCACACACGATCGGGTATTTTGACGAGATTATGTGTGGCGGAGATTTTGCTTTTGTTTGTTTTCATTGCAGGGAGGGGAGTTTTTCCTCCTGTGTTTTGTGTGCTCTTAACAAACTGATCTAGCACTTGGATCACATTTGGTTCCACGTTTTGTCGATACTGACCAAATTTCAGAGAAGTTTTTTTTGTTTGTTTGGGTTTATTTGCAGCTCAGATTTGTTTTTGGTAATGGATATTAACTGGTTTTGGAATCCGTTTAATTCAGATCAACATTGACGCTTTTGGTTGTTGGCTCTGATCAATATCAATGTCAACAGTGTTCTGTTTTATGGTTAGCTTTTTGTGTCAAGAGTTAAGATGAGTTTGTTTTATATGCTTATGGCGCGGAAGGTTGTGGTTATAATGAGGAAAAATCTCTGTAATTGTGCATAGGAATATTTTCAGGTGTTTTAGTTCAAGTTTAAATCAGTTTACTGTTGGATGTGTTGAAATTAAATATGGGTTTTGAGAAACCAAAGGAGATGAATATTAATGATTACTGATGACGATAATAACAGCAAAATCAATTGATAATAATAATTGATAATGAAATAGACAATTTGTCAAGCACTTAGCTACACACACAGACACACACACACTCACATTAAACACCAGGTCTTGAAAGTTTTCACACAAGAGCAGCATATTACTGTCTATCATGACTACCATAAAGCCACTATACACTGAAAGCTTCTTGAAATTTTGTCTTCAAGAAAGAATCTACAATTACTTAATACACAGCACTACGGCACTTGGATTTGTTTGAAAAGACTGACCCAGCACTTGCACTCTTAGTTTCTGTTTTGAGTATCCTTCTAAAGTGTTTAAAGCTGCAATATTGAATGTCGTAAGTGCTTGGGGGCTTGTATCATCATATCCATAGTCATAGAGGATAACAGTAAGCTTGATTTTGAACGTGTTGACTCACAACTTGTTAGACCGCTTTGGGTATATGGTTCCAAGAAGATTTGCATAATTCCTATACATATTCATGAGCTGATGGGGTGCGTGCAGTTTGGGAGTTTCAGGGTTCAAACATTGGGTGTTAAGATAAGCTGCATATATAGGCTTACAAAGTTTTGATATTTTGGGTTTGTGGTGGTGGAATAGGATGATGTACTGTTCTAGACTTTCAGTCTGTTGATGTGGGCTCAGGGTCAGACATTGGTGGGTGCTTTGGTACCATGATTGAACAGCGTTTTGGTCATTTTGTGTTATGGATTTGATGTCTGTGTTATTGTGTAAGTTATCTGAATCATTGTATTTGACAACAGTTTCTACAGAGATTTATTTTTTTAAGTAAAGGGTAACCTCTTGCATTTATAAATGTTTTTATATGAAAAAGTCTGTGAAATTTGAAGTTTGTTCAGACATCGCAAGAAACCGAAAGACATATATATTCAAGAAAATTTTAGCACAGATATCTTGGGGAGGGTGTGGTGGTGGTATTACTGGAATCTAGCTGAACAGAAGACTTTGTGATGGAACTTAAAGCTACAGAATTGTTTTTAAAGATCACATATTCTGTGTGTGTGTGTGTGTGTGTGTGTGTGTGTGTGTGTGTGTGTGTGTGTGTGTGTGTGTGTGTGTGTGTGTGTGTGTGTGGAGATGAGAGGAGAGAGAGGAGAGAGAGAGAGAGAGAGAGAGATTAAATTTCAAAGTATTTATACCATGATCAGTAAAAGCAGACATCAGAAGTTGTTCAAGTGTTTGTGTGTCCTAAGGTTTTTTAATCAAACATGTCTCCATGATTAAAGAAGTAAAAAAAACAAAACAACAACCCAAAATCCCTTTAACACTCCCCACCCCCCACCCTCTCTTTCTCTCTCTTAAAAAAAAACACCTGATTCACCTTCACTAACAATAAACAGTTTGGGAAACCAAATCATATCAACAGTCGACACAAAATAGTTCCAGCTGTGGAGGGTTTTCAGCGTTTACTGTCCAGCATGACAACATTGTGCACAATACACTGTTACTCCACAGGCCTCAACGGGCAAGAAGGGAGACGAGGATATTCTGCCGTACCTGACCCCAAGGTCAAAGCGACCTGAGTCAAGCCCCGCCTATAAGCACAAAGGGCAGACCACCCAGTCAAAGCTTCGCCCAAACAGCGCGCCAGGAGTGCGAAGCGAGTCTAGATATTCAGAGATTTCGGTAGAAGAGGAAGGCGATGTGAGTGTTGGTTTTTTTGTTTGTTTTTTTTTGTATTATTTAATTTTTTTAAAAAATTTAGATGTGTATTTTTATAATTGTTTTTATTTGTGCTGAGATTTCATTAGAAGAGGAGAGCAAAGTGAGTGTTGGTTGTTTTTTTTTTTTTTTGGTTTTTTTTTTTTTTTTTTTTCAGGTGTACTCATGTATTCTTATATCATTGTTCGTTTTTTTGTGTGTGTTTACTTTTGTTGGATTGAGTTTTATTATTGTGGCATATATCTTATTATATTTGAGTTATTTCAAAGGGTGGTGGCATGTTTGCTTCAAAGCTGAAAACGATGAATGGTTTGCTGGTTTTCTTTTTCAAGCAAGATTATTAGAAGGAGAGTCGAGGGGGGGGGGGGGGGGGGGGGGGTCGGGTTGTTTTTTTAAAAATAAAGGTCTTCTTATAGTATGTTCAGAGTGAAGATTGAGGTAGTTAAATTTTGTTATATGAATTTTCCCTGAAGTCAGAATGCGGCTACATCAATGGTGGGTAAAAACGGTTGCATATATGCAGTATCTCACCATTGTGAACCTCAGAGCTCTGTGAGAAACAAAAACAAAGAAGATTACATGAATTCAAAAAAAGAGTTGTCAAGTGTTGTTTTATCCAAAAACCCTAACATATGAAATCATGATAATGTTCATTCTTTCTCCTGCAAGTTTTACTGTTACGTTTTAATCTTTGGTTATTTTTGTTTCTATGTAACGTGTGTGCAGTATCTTTTAGTTACCTGCAATATTTTGATGATAACGTCCTGCACTTTACCACCAGCACTTAATCAAACGCACCATGTGTTGGCATGTGTGGTTGTGACAGAATTTAACGCACTGTTGATTCTTTGGTTTGTAGAGCAACCTTTTAATTCCTTGAAAGGTTATAATTATTAGGAAAGTGTGTGTGTGTGTGTGTGTGTGTGTGTGTGTGTGTGTGTGTGTGTGTGTGTGTGTGTGTGTGTGTGTGTGTTTGTGAAAATGTGGGAGAGAATTGATGAACGTGTGTGTGTGTGTGTGTGTGTGTGTGTGTGTGTGTATGTGTGGTGTGTGCTTGCATGCATGTGCATGTGTGTGCATGTACATGCAAAATACACTTGCACAAAAGAGAGGGAGAGAGAGAGAGAGAGAATGCATGTGTGTATTTGTGCACGCGTATGTGTGTGCATGCATGTGTGTGCATGCACGCGTGTGAGCGTGTGTGTGTGTATTGGAGGTAAGGGAACAAGCTTCCTCTTTCAGAGATGAACATGCTATTTGGCAATATTTTTCTTTTAATGATTACTGATAAATGATAAACTCATGTTTATGGTTGCTTTAGTTATTGTATTTTTTTTCTCAGTCACTTTATAAAATAGAAAGATATACTATTCAGTGTAGTGAGTTATTTTCCTCCAATAATAGGTAGGTTTATCATAGGCTGTAGAGACTTCAATGTAAACAAACAAAAGCATGATAATTGTTAAACCATTTTCAAATCAATTTTAACAGTTTTTCATCAAACAGTAAAAAAAAATTCTGAAGAAAAAATAATCAACCACAAACAAACTAGCTAATGATAGACTATTATTATGATCCTATCCCAAAGAAAAGTAATAACTAAGCTGTGAACACAGAGTGAGGTTTAGGCTGATGAAGATGAAGGAGATATGTATGAATTCTCTGCAGATTTTGTTACACACACACCACACACACACACACACACACCACACACAACACACACACACACACACACAACACATCACACACCACACACATACACACACACACACCACACCACACAACATACACAACACCAACATACACACACACACACACATTACACACACACACACATACACACACATACACATACACACACACACACACACACACACAAAACACACACACACACACACACACACACACACACACACACACACACATACACACACACACACACATCAATAAGTGCATGTGAGTGTGCGTTCAAATTTGTTAAAACTGTAAATTGTTGTTGATTGCTTGTGTGTTGTGTAGGTCGAATGCAAGCGCTTCAATTTGTTTTTTACAAGATACAGCGCTATACAAATTCCATGTATCAGTATTATTATTGTTATTATTATTATTATTATTATTAATTATTATTATTATATTATTATTATTATTATTATTATTATATATAATCCACATCAGGTGCTGTATCTGGATGAGGATGGCCGACCCATCACGCCGGCCAACATGGAGCAGGGCTTGTCTGGGGAGCAGTCACACATCGATCCACGACACCTCCATACAGTGAGTTTGTATGTCTCTATGTGTGTGTGTGTGTATATGTGTTTGGGGGGGGGGGGGGGGGGGAGGGAGGGGGGGTTTTGTGTGTGTGTTGGGGGTAGGGGAGGAGTGGGTGTGTGTGTGTGTGTGTGTTGGGGGGAGGGGGTGTGGTGTGGTGTGGTGTGGTGTGGTGTGTGTGTGGTGTGTGTGTGTTTGAGAGAGAGAGCAAGAGCGAGGGAGTGATGTGGCAGGAACCTGCACCATTGGATCATGAGCTCAAGGCACTTACCACTAGGCTCTCTCTCCCTTAGCCGCAGCTGTAGTCTAGTGGTTAGGGCGTTGGACTCATAATCTAAAGGTTGCGGGTTCGATCCCAGCTTTCGGCTATGGCGTTGTGCCCTTGGAAAAGGCACTTTACGGCTATTTTCTTACCCCACCCAGGTGTAAAAGGGGGTACCAACCTTCTGTTGGGGTTTAACCCTGCGATAGACTGGCGTCCTATCCAGGGGGGAGTCTAGACTCTTAGTTGCTTAACGCCACAGAAACCGGGATAAACACAGGCCTGATGAGCCTGAGGTCGGGACAGACTTTAACTTAATTTTAACTTAACTCTCCCTTCTTTGTGATTTTTTTTAAAACATCGGGTACATTCATTGTCAAAGCAAACAGTTCTTCCGTTTCATTTTTCCTTGTGGGGGAGCAGGATAGCATAGTGGTTAGTTAAGAGTGCTGTGCTCGTGATTTGACGGCCTAAGATCAAGTTGGGTTTGAGCCCCCACCATGATGACGAGTGTTCAAGGGGATTTATTTTCCCCCAAGAGTTTACATCAGTACTGACTCCACTTTCCCTCAAAGTTCTTTGGACGAGACTATAAACCAAAGCCCTACATGCGAAATGCTGTGCAGAACATCTTGCACAGGCATGCAAACCTGATCTGCCTTTCGGAAGGGTTAAGCTCTTCATAGCAGTGAGGATGACAGAAAATATGTTTTTAAAATGCATGCACGCTGGTGTCATATTTAGACGTCATCATCCCTGAAGCTGGAATGCAGTTACCTCAATGTTGGCCAGAAACAGTTGCATACGCAAAAATATCACCATAGGTGAACCTGGGAGCTCTAGCCGAGGAACAGAAGAAAAAACTGTATGCAGCCAGATGATCAGTAAATCTCTCTCTCTGTCTCTCTCTGTCTCTCTCTGTCTCTCTCTGTCTCTCTCTCTCTCTCTCTCTCTCTCTCTCTCTCTCTCTCCTTCTCTCTCTCTCTTCTTCTCTCTCTCTCTCTCTGTCTCTCTCTGTCTCTCTCTGTCTCTCTCTCTGTCTCTCTCTGTCTCTCTGTCTGTCTGTCTGTCTGTCTCTCTTCTCTCTCTCTCTCTCTCTCTCTCTCTCTCTCTCTCTCTCTCTCTCTCTCTCTCTCTCTCCTCCTCTCTTCTCTCTCTCTCTCTCTCTCTCGGCTGTCTTTTTATCTTGATGTTATCCCTGAAAGGGGCGGGGACTGGATGTAAAAAAGCACATGAGTGCTTATCTATTATCCTCGAATAAAAGAATTTTGCCTTGCCTTTCTCTCTCTCTCTCTCTCTCTCTCTCTCTCTCTCTCTCTCTCTCTCTCTCTCTCTCTCTCTTCTCTCTGTCTCTCTGTCTCTCTTTTCTCTCTCTCTCTCTCTCTCTCTCTCTCTCTTCTCTCTCTCTCTCTCTCAGCTGGATACGGCAGCCATACGCAAATACGCCATGCTGATGAGTCAGATGGAGGAGGGACGTGGAGTGACCTCCCCTTACATGATGTCCCAAGTGCCGCTCCCTCCCAAAGCTCGCTTGAGCAGCCGCTCGCTCCTGAGCTCTCGCCGAGTGCAGAGCGCTTCTCCTAAACGAGCCGTCACCACCACAGACGTGAGTATGAAGACTGGTGTCAAGTCAAGTCAAGTCAAGTCAAAATGATCTTTATTGAGGGTAAAAGATTAAGTTTACACAACTTTTTTTCATCCTGCCCTCGC
>CM060344.1:23615420-23632920 GCA_030674155.1 Stramonita haemastoma | reverse complement strand
TTAAACCCCTCGTCACAGCTGTCAGTTCTTCCCCCACTTTCAGCTCCTCGCAGCTGCTCTCTATTCCATACCAGCTGGTGCTGGTTATTAGCAGAAACTGACCCACACATGGACTTGGAAAAAGGAAGGGGTGTACTAATTTCAGCCCTGGACCCTTGACTGGGTTATGTTGGATTTGTGAGCTGTGTTGCCTCCACGATGTTGAAATGCAGCTACTTTCATGGCGGGCAGAAAACGGTGGCATACGCAAAATCTCACCAATGGTGAACTTTGGAGCTGTATCTGAGGAATGAAAAACGCATAGTATGATAATCTTTTAGTGAATAGAAGCGCATGTAGTGTGGCTTTTTACAGCTTTTCATGTTTTCTTTGTTTTTTTTTGCAACTTAAATTTTTTTGTTTAAAATGTGGTATCATATTTTGAATGTGAAAATTTTTTATATCAGTGTGTTTGTGAGCTGCTGAGTACACATAAAGTGTGTGTGTGTGTGTGTGCATGTGTGTGTGTGCGTCTCTCTCTCTCTGTCTCTGTCTCGCTCTGTCTCTCTGTCTGTCTGTCTGTCTCTCTCTGTCTGTCTGTCTGTCTCTCTCTCTCTCTCTCTCTCTCTCTCTCTCTTTCTCTCTCTCTCTCTCTCTCGTCTCTCTCTCTCTCTCTCTCTCTTAGGCCATGTGTGCCGGTGGGAACAGATGACATTTACAAAAGCATACACACGGGGACTGGATGTAAAAAAGCACAAGATGCTTATTCCATATCCTCGAATAAAATAATAAATCAAATCAACAAATCTCTCTCTCTCTTTCTCTCTTTCTCTCTCTGGTGTGTGTGTGTGTGTGTCAGTTTCATACCTGTGTGTTGCAATAGATAAAAATTTCTGGGGGTGGCTTGTATAAAACCTAGTGGATTATAACTAGAAAGTATTATGGCTAACTGATATTTTTAGTTTTTAGTGTTGTTTTAGAAATAAGGTTTATTGCTGGCATTTGCTTGATTCATTTAGTTGCCTGATTGCAGTGGTTACTGACTGACTGACGGGACTGACTGACTGATTGACTTGCTGTGACTGGCTGGCTGACTAATGACTAGCTAACTGACTTACTGACTGACTGACTGCTGACTGCTGGGCTGCTGACTGACCGACGACCGCTGACTGGCTGGCAGGTTGACCAACCAACCAACCAGCCATTCATCCAGCCAGTCACCTAACTGCATTATAGGAGTAACCTTACATGTTTCATCTGCTTCTCCCAGTATATGAATTCACACACCCAACTGCTATGCCGCTAAAACAAAGTGTAGAACTTGCTTTAACACTTCCTTCCTTTGCTTTCTTTCTTCCTTTCTTTCTTTCTTCCATCCTTCCTTCCTTCCTTCCTTCCTTCCTTCCTTCCTTCCTTCCTTCCTTCCTTCCTTCCTTCTCCTTCCTCCCCTTTGAACGGCTTGATAGAGGAGGAAGGGGCAGTGCTGATCCCTGTGGAAGAGGATGACAACAACCATGGAGATAAGACGCCTAAATCACCTGCCGATAAAGGTATCACAAGTCTGCTTAGATGTTGCTGTTTGGCTTGCGAAAACAGTTTGCATGTATTTTTGTGTGTCATATTAGTAGGTGTGTGTGTGTGTGTGTGTGTGTGTGTGTGTGTGTGTGTGTGTGTGTGTGTGTGTGTGTGTGTATGTGTGTGCTGCATGTGTGTGTGCATGCATGTGTGTGCATGCGTGTGTGCGCGCGTGCATGTGTGCGTGCACGTATGTAGGTGTGTAGTGTGTTTAACAAGCCTATGCTACATAAACAGGTGTCACATATGCACCTGTGCAAGTTTTTAGTCAAGCCTTTCCACCACGAGTGAAGTTTAAAACAAACAAAACCAAAAAAAAAGAAATGATTTAAAGATAAAAGAAACAGCTGATGACAAAGCGTTCTTTTCAGATTTTGTCATTTTCACAGATTTGTCTATGGACTAGTCAACATTCAAATATTTCTTGGGCGTTCCCCCAGCTTAACACCCTGGGGGTCACTCAGAATATACACTCTGTCTCCCTCATCCCACCTGGGAATGAATCCCTGTGAGACTGAAGTACACCCTGGGTGAGCAAAGTTTGTGGGTAGGGGGCTTAAATTTTAACACTCAGTTCCAAAGGGATTGAGTCAGGTTTGATTGATTTCACACGCCAACTTCTCTTCAATCTTTTGAAGCTGTTAATTTGATGCTCAATTCTTCCTTGAAGTCAGGGAAAGTGGCTTCCTTATGTGGTGGACAAAAAATGGTAGCGCATACTGAAAAATCTTACTGTTGGTGAACTTTATTTTTTTTATTTTTTTTTTTTTTTTTTTATATCGAGGATAATGGGATAAGCACTCTTGTGCTTTTTTTACATCCAGTCCCCATGTGTATGCAGTTTTGTAAATGTCATGTGTTCCCACCAGCACACGATGGCCTACTCTTACAAAAAGCGGAACAGGATTTAATGTGTGCGCAAGATGTTCTGCGTGCATTCAGACATGGGCCTCAGTTTATAGTCTCATCTGAAGGACTTTGGAGGAGAGTTGAGTCAGCACTGATGTTAACTCCAGGAGAAAATTCTCCTCTAACGGGAGTCGAACCTGGGTCATCAAATTGCGAGCGCAGTGTTCTGACCACTAGGCTATCCCGTCTCCCAAACTGTAGAGCTTTAAGTGAGGAACTTGTGGGGGGATGGGGGGTTGTCAACTCTGAAGAAATTTTACATGTAATTTTTTTTTTTTTTTATTCACAGCCACCTGTTCTGCCTCTTGAAGGTTTTTTGTTTTTCCTTGGTTTCTTTCTTCTTTTTTTTCCTTTTTTTTTTGTTGCTTTTTTTCTCTCCTCTCTTTCCTAGTCTTTCAGTAGATTTTTTAAAAAATATTTCTTAAAATATAGATAGATATGGTAGTTATACTACACCTAGATAACAAACTGTTCATTCTTTTTAGTGTGTAGTTTTTCACTGTTGTTGATGCTGTTTGTTCTTATATTTCCTGTGATCATTAAAAAAAAAAAAAAAAAAATCTATAATGCTGATTTAACAGCCATTTATTTTCTTTCATTTGCTTTGTAGTTTTAGTCTTCTAGATTTGTTTTTCATTGAGTTGTTTTTGTTGTTGTCATTACTGTTGTTGTTACCACAGCTGCTGCTGCTGCTGCTGCTGCTGCTGCTGCTGCTGCTGCTGCTGCTGCTGCTGCTGCTGCAAACACATAGACTCTCAGAATATTTAATTGTTTATTTCTAATCAGTGTACTGTGTTTTTCAGTTTATTTATCACACCACCAGATTAGCCACAGAACCTAAGTTAAACGATAAAGAATAAAATAAAACAAAAAAGGGTATAGAAAAAAAAGAACCATTTATAAACCACTTCTAGTCAGCAAGTTGTTGTTTTTTTTTAAACAGAATTATGGCTATGAAGTTTTAGATCAAGTTACAAATCATTGTTATCTCACAGTTATGTTTGGCTGTTTCATTTAGTATTTTTTTTCAGCACACAGTGTCTCCTAGGAATTAGAATACAGATTTGTTTCAACAAAGTTTCATAGTAAATTATTATATTGGCTGTTTTGGTAAAAAAAAAAAAAAAAAAAAAAACTTTTCCCCAGTTAAAACTTCTATTGATCTGTTCCTGATGTAGATACAACCTACGACGACGACTTTGATGACGACAAGTCGTCTGCTTCCTCCCGAAGTTCATCTCCCTCAGAATCTGACAGTGAAACTGACTCCAGCACACGTCAGCGAGATGAAGGTAAGGACGATTTTTTGTGATCTTTTCTTTTTTTGGCGTGCTTTTAAATGGCGTTTCATTGTGTCACGATATTTAACGTTTGCTGTCACGTTCACTCACACTGCCATTGCGCAGAGTATAAGAATAATGTGATGATATAAAGGATGACGTTAAACAGGAAAGGAGAGATTTGTATGGAAAGTTCAAACACATGCTTGGGGAAGATTTATATGTGTGTATATGTGTTAGTGTGTCTGTCAGTGTTGAATTGATTTGGGTGTACAGTAAAGGCAAATATCTTGAGTGATTACATTGAGAAAGAGTGTCACTTGTGTGATGAATATTGATACATATTTGCTTGCAAACTTGCATGCATATGCATGCATGCTCTCATGCACATGAGCCTGAAGGCGCGAATGCATGCATGCATGTATATGCATACTCGTACACACGCACTCATATGCACACCTGCAAGCACACACACACACACACACACACACACACACACACACACACACACAGAGTTACGTGAACATACATACAAATATTCTTCATTAACTATTATATTCTCTCTCTCTGTCTCTGTCTCTGTCTCTTTTCTCTCTCTCTCCTCTCTCTCTCTCTCTCTCCTCTCTCTCTCTCTCTCTCTCTCTCTCTCTCTCTCTCTCTCTCTCTCAGTCAGTTTCAAGTAGATAAAAAACTGTGGACAAATAAAAGCTGCTTCAATATATTTGCCATTGTTAAGTTTGTGTTTGTGTTTTTCAAATTCACTGCGAATTCACTTACAATAAGATTAGTATCGACTATTATACCTCTCACCATTAATATTATCACAAAAATTTTTTATGAATGATTTATATTTTCAAATTTTGCTTTTATATTGTGCCACCATTTTCTTATTTATTCTTTATGGATAACAATTGTCTTTTGATACTTTTGTTATGTTATTTTTTTATTTTGTTGAGTAAGGCACTGTTTTTATTTATTCTTCTATATTCTTTTAGATCACGGATAATGGATTAAGCACTCATGTGCTTTTTTACATCCAGTCCCCGTGTGTATGTAGTTTTGTAAATCTTGTCATCTGTTCCCACTGGCACACAGTGGCCTACTCTTATGAAAAGCGGAACATGAATTAATGTGCGTGCAAGATGTTCTGCTTGCGTTCACACATGGGTTTATAGTCTCATGCAAAGGACTTTTGGGGAGAGTGGAGTCAGCACTGATGTTTACTCTAGGAGAAAAATCCCCTCAAACAGGAATGGAACCCAGGTCGTCAAATTGTGAGCACAGTGTCCTTACCACTAGGCTATCTCATCCCCTGTAAGAAGGATAATGGCATATCACAATTTTAACTGCAAATTTTTTACTTATAGATGTTATAAAGTTTTAATTTTGTTGTGTGTGTCACTTTTGTATGTTTGGTTATATTCAGAGGCTTATGTTGTTCTTGTGTGTTTTTGTTTTCTTTCCATTACAGAGTGATACAGCAAAAAGGAAGGATAAAAAAAAAAATACAGACAGTCCTGTGTCGTGATTTTTTTTTTCTTTTTGTTTTTGTAATAGCTTGGTGCACTGATTGTTTCCCTTTTGCTCGCTGTAGTGTCCAGTTCTCTCTCTTTGTGCGCTTTTTTTTTTTTTTTTTTTTTTAACTGAGCTTTTGACTCCTCAAGAAAATGTCGTCTTTTTCGATGAGGTTGAATTTTGTTGTGTAGTCAGAATGTAAAGCAAGCCACAAAAATATATTTGTAGTGTCTTTTTTTACACACAAACACACACAGAATGCAGAGTATGAAAGCACTGTTTAATCCCTCTTAAGCTTGAGTTGCACCATCAGTTAATGATTTTATTGTTGTTGTTGTTATTATTATTATTATCATTATTATTATTATTATTATTATCATCATCATCTAGATGCTTAGTTTGCAACCATTTCCAGAGTTGTAACTGTGTACAAGTTGTGCGAAAAATTGTGCGAGTGTTGAATTTATTTATTTTTCTGAACTGCAGGAACTTTTTAGTTTAGCTTTTAACATGCATATAATCCCTTTCAAACCCATGAAAATGAAATTTACAGACATCGAAGTGTGCTTAAATGTGCACATGTGCAGGCACAGAGACATGCATGCACATGCAAACACACACACACACACACACACACACACACACACACACACACACACACACACACACATTCACATTCACATTCACATATACACAGGCATGCATACAAGCACATGTGTGCATGGGAACTTACAATCTCTCTCTCGATCCCTCTGTCTCTCTTCGTCTCTTTGTCTCTCTTTCTCTTTCTCTCTCTCGCACTCGACACACACACACACACACAAACACACACACACACACACACACACACACACACACCACACACACACATCTTCTTTGCTTGTTCTAATCAAAGCTTCACAATTAGACGACTGACTCTATGTCTTCCTTCGTAGTTAGATACTGCCTGGATTACAGACCTGCTTGTTTAATCAGTAAAACTCTAAGCATGGCCTACTGTTGAATACAGACTAATCCAGTACCGTTCTGAAAATCAACAGGTTCTGCTTTGTTGATCCCTTTCTGTAGACTTTGCGCTTTCATTCAAAATAACAACAGAAAGGTAGCGTAGCCACTACTTGAAATCCGTTTGGGCTTCTACTTTCGTCTTCTCTCACCAAGCATTTTTCAGAGTGTTGTGTTACCTTAGAATTAGGCTTGTGATTCGCGGCGGACATCATTTTCTTGTGGGTAAGAAGTTGCCAGTTTGGGCTCCGTAGGCCCCCCTTCATCTTGTTGTCAGTGTAAATGGGAAAAGGGTCTGATCACCTGTGATGTATGAACTGTTGATAATGTATAACATGTTTGGTGAAGTTTGTGCTGAAAGTCTACGGACTTTGTAGCAAAGATCTGTGAACTTTGTACCTGGAGATCTCTCGTAATATATTTCCGAAACGTACTAATGATGTATAAACCAAAACTCCACTGGTTTGGACAAGGGGGTTGTTGTGATGTTTGAGGAATAAAAATTTAAAACGTCTTGTCTCACGCCTTAATCAATCCTAGATCAGAGAGATGATTGTGTCAGTACTTAATCAATACAACATAACCGTCGCCCGAGTAGCCTAGTTTCTGGCTAATTCCTGTATGAATCATCATAACCCCCATCTGTGTATATTTATTTATTTACCTGCTGCCTGTACAGAAGGTTTGGTGTTACGCTTACTGACAGGGGTAGGGTTTGTGAACAGGGTTTTCGCTGGGTTGGTTGTTTGCTTTTTTTGTTTTTCTTTCTTCAGGATTTTGCGACTGAATTGTGTGCAGTCTAGGGGTGCTGGTTTTGCTTTTTGAGTGTGGATTGTTTTTGCTTCTGCTGGACCAAACCAAACGTTTGGTTTGTTAAAAAAAATTGGTGTCGGTTTTATCTTACAAATATCCCTGAAGTCGGAATGCGGCTGCCTTCATGGTAGGGCAAAAATGGTCGCGTACGCAAAATCTCGTCATCTGGGAACCTTGAAGCTTTAGCCGAGGAATCCCAATATTTTTATAAAAATTTAATGAATTAATCAAACAGGAAAGGCTAAGAAGCACAGTGAATGTGCAAGGTTTTGTTTGCGTATGTGTGTGTGGTTTTTTTTATGAGGGGTTCAGGGGATTTTGTGTGTGTTAATGCAGAAAAGATATAATACAGATTAATTTAATGGTGTGGGTAAAATTGTCTGGCTTAGTAGTTTTGAAAATTGTAGAATCTAAAGCTTTGATAGCTGTCAAAAAAAGGAAAAAAGGTTGCTTGATTATGCTACTGTGTGGTGTTAAAGTTAATGCTAGAATTTTTTTTGCGAATGTCTTTTGATGTAGCTGTTTACAACAAACACATTTTTAAAAAACTGTGTTATGGTAGTGGTGATGATCTTGTTTTTGCTACAGATACAGCACTGAATAGGAATGATACATTGAATTTTTGTTTTTTGGTTAATGTGAATTAGTTTTTGTTAACATAGTTTAATTGACATTTGTCTCAGTTTTTTTTTATATACAAGGTTTTATTTTATATTGCTGTTTGTCTTTTCTTCTTTTTTTTTTGTTAATGAGGTTTAATTATATATTGTAGTTTATCTCAAATTTTTAGGTTAACAAGGTTTAATTAAATATTGCCATTCATCTCAGATTTTTTGGTCAGTTAAAAAGGTATTATTTTCTATTGGTGTTGATCTCAGTGACTGTGTTTGTGAACAATCTCCTATATGTTGGAGTTGTTTGCTTTTTTTTGTTTGTTGTTGTTGTTGTTTTTGGGGGTCTAGCTTTATTTTGGTTTGGGTTTTTTGTTGTTTTGTGTTTGCTTTTGGTTTTGTTTCTCTTTTTTTTTTTGTTTTTTTGTTTTTTTGGGGGGGGGGCTTATTTAGAAAACATATTTCTTAAATTTGTGAATTTTGGGAAGTATTATTGAGATGTAGAATTCTTTTTTTTTCTTCTTCTTTTTTTTTTAACATTTTCTGATGTGTTATTTTCATGTCTGCTTTGTTAGTAAATGAAGTTGGGAAGGGGGAGGGAGGGAGGGGGGTATTTCTAAGATCTTTGAAAAATACATTTTGAAGGTCTGTCACCATTTTACTTACTCAGAATGATGTAAAAATAAGCAAAAGCCAAAAGAACAAACGCTATAAAGAAATGTCCAATCTAAAAGTGATGAAGACAAGAAACGGTGATAAAAACTGAAAAGATTTCTTTGTTTTTTAGTGGTAAAAAAAAAAATCCCAGGGAAAAATATTTATGAGTATCTGTGATAAAATCTTTCTGACCTTAAAAAAAAAAGTTTTCCCAAACTGTGACAATCAAATTTTCCAAGGAAAACTGTGAAAATAAATGCAAAATTCAGACAATCAGATTTTGAAGATGCTGATTTTTTTAAATTTTTTTTGCGGCATTTCGAGGCACAGGTTTTAAGCCAAAGAGAAAAAACATTGTCAGCATTTGACAGTTTTGTTTTTTTTTACCTTGAATATTGTCTGAAAACATGCTTTGTCATTGTCAATATTCACACCACTTTTACCTTCTTCTTCCTCCTTAATATTAGTGAGGATTGTGGGGGTTCACCTCTGAAGAGCTGTTGCCCAGATTCCTCCATTTATGTCAGTTGTGTACCAAAACCAGGGACCCAAATGTTGTGTGCTGATGGAGAAATGACTGTCAATGCAAAAAAAAAAGGAAAAACGCTCAAATAGTTTTACTGATGTTCAAGTGGTGAGAACATGTACTTACCTGTCACTGTCAAAAAAAAAAGGGGGGGGGGGGGGGGGAGTAAGGGGGTTTTTTGTGGTGTTTTTTTTTTGTACTGTTTGCCCATAAAACAGCGTCAACCTGATACAAAAACTGATTTTTCTGGCCAAGTTTTAAACATTAATACTCTTCTTCGTTCTTGTGAAACACTCAGGCAACAAGTATTGTCCTCTGTCATATGAGTGAAAATACGTTGCGCTGCCGTTAAACGCCTGACAAGTCAGGCCCAGCGCTTCCCACTTCAGCGTGTGAGAGAATCGTTATCTTTTAAGGTTTTTTCTGGAAAAAAAGGCCGGAGAATGGGCCAAGAGGGCAGGAAATAGACAAAAAGAAGGTGACAGAAAGAAAAGGAACAAGGCAGAAACAAAGAGAGGGATAGACAAGAGGGAATTCCTAACATAGAAATTTCCAGAGAGTGGAGGTGCTGTCTCTAATGACAGGCCCCCAGCATCCCCTAGGGAAAGGAAAAAATAACCGCTTCAGGATAGAGTAAACAAACATTGACTCTAGATTTGTTTGTTTGTTTTATTTTGGGGGTAGAGAGGAATGTTGTTTTTTTTTCCTGTGTTTTAGGATTGTTGTTTTTTTTCTTGAAAGCAAAAGTCGTCTTTTCTCTGGGTATCGGATGTGTAGGCAGCATTTGTGCTGAAAGCCTACTTTTCTTTATTATCATTTATTATTATTATTATTATTATTTCATTGTTATAATTATTATTATTGTTGTTGTAGTTATTATCATTAGCATCTCACGTTGTGCCTCTTGTATGGCAGCATGTACCAGGGTTTCTTTTCATATCAATACAGAAGATTATACGCTCTTTGTTATGGTAACAGGGTACATATTATTAATATTAATATTGTTGGACATGTACATCTTTCTCTTAATTTTAAGAATCTCATCATCAATGGTGTAGATCTGTTCATATACACTTTGATAAAAGAAAGACGGGTTTGGGGAATTTTTTTTCAGGGCTTTTAAGCCAGCTTATTTCAATATCTGATCAATATTGTAGTCTTCCTTTTTTTATATTTATTTCTCTGATAACTCACTTCCAAAAACCACTGCCTTATCATTGGTAACAACTCTTTATACACTTTTTCCTCACCTCTTTTTGAGAAAGTATATTGGACATAATTATAATGTTGCATTTAAAATAGTTTCGTAATGATCTCTCTGTTTCTCGGTCTGTGTCTGTCTATCTGTGTCTGTTTCTCTAGCTGTCTGTCTGTCTGTTTCCCTCTGTCTCTCTCTGTCTCTGTCTCTATCTCTCTCTTCTGTCTCTGTCTGTCTGTGTCTCTCTCTCTCTCCTCTCTCCTCCTCATCCACTCTCTCTCTCTCTCTCCCCTCCTCTCTCTCTCTCTCCTCTCTCTCTCTCTCTCCTCCTCTCTCTTCTCTCTCTCTAAGTTTGATTTTTTTTAAACTTCTGTAACTGTTTTACAGTCATTCATATTTTTTTTCTCTTTTTTTATTTAAAAGAACTGCATTCATATATTCTGTTCTGTAAATGTGGAGATTTTATTTAATTTAATTTAATATGTTTTAGAGATGATTGCCTTCTCAATTATCTTGTATTCTTTATAGACAAATAAAACCTTGCATTTTGCTTTATTCAGTGGTGTGTTTCAGATTTTTTTGTGGAAAATTATCTTTATTGGTTGTAAAGGCAGTTTTCTGTTGTGTAAGCCCATCTGAATTGAAAATGTTAGAGTATATTAATGGATAAATATACTATTGTATGCGTGTAATCAGATGTTATGTAACATAGATGTTGTCATACGTATACACACAAGATGTGCCATTTTTATTATATTTACTACCCTTTTGTTGTTGATAGGTTTTTTATGTGTTAGTATTTGAGCACGAAAGTGTATCCTGTATCAATGTAAAATGTAACTCTTGTCATTTTGTTTATAACTTTAAGGTGTTTGGTAGATCAAAATACATGCATGCATGCACACACGTGTGCACGCACAACACACACACACAACACACACACACACACACACACACACACACACACACACACACACACACACACACATCCACACACACACACAATTATTGTCCAAACATTTTCAGAAGTTTAACTTTATGCATATTGTTAATCTCTACTTTCATATCATAGCCTTTTTTTAATTTCAGGCTAATCATTAAAGTATTGTTTATTTTTCATTATCTCTTTAAAAAAAAAAAATTGCGTATGCTAGGACTTTTGGTCAGTTATAAAACTCTTTTGTTTTATAAAGATCTTCCTCCTCTTTTTTTCCTGCATAGATATATAGTCACAGTCAGATAATCGCTATGTATCATTTTTTGTTTGTTGATGGGATTTTTGTGGGGGGAGGGGACATTGGCCAATGCATTTTTAGAGGTGCAAAATTAGCTATCTGCAACCATAACAGAATCAATAATCATGATGATAATAATTCTATATAAAAAAAAAACCACCCTGACTTGGGGGTGTAGATCAAGTGCACCCTTGTACATAAACTACAGATCCCTGTTTCAACTCCGTTTGATCCCGAAGTCACAAAACCAGTTGCTTACACAAACTCTCACCATTGGTGAACCACGGAGCACTAGCTGAAGAACTAAACAAACAACAACAAAACCCTTTGATACTAGACGTTTTCCAATCCTGTAGAAGTGGTGGGCTGTGTGCTAGACTTTCTCAGTGAAATGATAAACAGAGATCCTGTCTGAATCCCATCTAGTGAGCGTAAAAGGAACTCATGACAAAATGAGAGATTTTCCCTCTGACATAATTCTGTAATAGGGTGTCAACACTGAAGTCTCCTTTTTTTACAGAAAGAATAATTCAACAAGTCTTGGTTTCAATTTTTTTTTTTTTTATTATTCGTTCAAGGAAAATGTAGCACCAATACATGAAATGTGCAAAACAATCAACACTTGTGTGAGTACTCTCACATTTTCCAACAAGTCTTCTTATTTCAATTTTCGAGAAAGTCTTCACTGCATGCTGGTCTGCATATGAACGACTATTCTGTTTGTGAAAAGGAAGGGTGGACGTGAACAGAGCTGTGAATCCATGTTGATGTTATCAGAAAAGTAGCCAGCCCCAGTGGTCTCTCCCTACGGCAGTGACAGTTGATGCGTGAAGATGTTCATAGAGAAGACTTGGGAGAGGAAAACGACTGTCACCAAGCTTGCCTTTACTTTGATTGAAATGGTGAAAAAATAGTGTAACAGTGGTTTGTAGCTCTATGGTGATAGCTTGTTGGGCATTTGTTAGGTTAGAATCATGAACATATTGTGTGGTCAGACAGATAGATTCTGTCATTTATAAGTATTGTAGTTTAGACAGTGTTCTTCACTGCTTAGACATGGTTTTTAATCTCCATAGCATCTCCGAAGTCGGGATGCGGCTACCTTAATGGTCAGTAAAACAGTCTTGTACACAAAATCTCACCATTGGGGAACCTCAGAGCTCTAGCTGAGGAACAAAAAAGATTTTTTTTAAAATGATCTCCATAGCATATCAGGGGCCTATCCACAAAGTACAACATTGGTGAGGAAATGCATGTAGATAGAGAAGAAAATAAAATGAAATTACATTTATGTAGACATGAGTAAACAATAACTGCTGAAGTCAGTCTCCAGTCTCCATGTGCAAGTGGTTTTGTCAATTTTGTGATCTGCTCCCACTGGCATACACACTGCCTACTCTTCCCAAAGGCAGAACAGGTTTTAACATGTGTGAAAAATGTTCTGTGTACGTTTGCACAATGGGACCTTGGTTTATAGTCTCAACTGAACATTTGTGGGAATGGAGTCAGCACTGATGTTAACTCCAGGAGAAAATCCCTTTGAACTGGGGTCCTGGTGGTGGCTCAAACCCGGGCCATCCAATCGTGAGGCAATGCTCCAGCCACCAGGCTATCCTTTATCCCCCCCCCCCCCCCCACACACACCACAATTACCAATAATTGAGCTCAGTACATTGTTTCATTAATTTTGTATTTCTCTCAGCTAGTTAGTCAGTGTAACTTTTGTTTTTTTAGGTTCTAATGTATAACACCTGTTTCAGAGGATCTTGTACAATTGTTATATATATCCGTTCTTGATTTAGTCGTCGGTTGGGATTATTTGTACTTCTTTTATAGAAAATCCATCCTAGGAGTGTTTTCAGAGGTCACAATATCACAGTATTGTGTTTTGTTTGTTTTTGGTTCATGTTTGTTTCATCCGAGATATTTAAGTTTGCACACCCAAAGATTGTTGTGAACTCATTTTGGCTTTGTGTCATTATTGAAGCTATACCAGTCTGATGTTGATGATTTGATAGGGTTGGTTTGGTGGGTTTTGTTTTGTTGTTGTTTTTTTTTTGGGGGGGAGGGGGGGCTTTAGTTGTATTTATTTTCCTTTTCTGTAGAGGGTTTTTTTTTTTTGGTTGGTTGGTTTGAGTCTTTTTTTTTGCTTTTTTTAAGGAGGGGGGGGGGAGTGCACATTCCAGATATTTTGTTCTCTTTGCCAAGGATAGGACTGATCTCATTCAGGTGATCTGTAGTTTTTTCTCGACAGATAGGAAATAGAAAATCTTATCTTCAAAAGAGTCTGATGAAGGTCAGGGTTAACCACATTCTCTGTTATTTCCCTGGAAAAAAAAAATTCTGAGATTTACGTGTTATTCATGACCGGATTTTTCTGTACATGTTTGTATATATTAAGGTCACATTTTAAACAGAAAAGGTCATGTGTTTGGGTTTTTATTTGTATTTTGTTTTGTTGATTTCAGGTTTTTGTTATTGATTTTGTTGGTTCTGGTGCTTCTTCTTCATACAAAGCAGTCGTGTGTTATCTTCCCAGTGATTCCATTCAAGTTAGCCATGATTAAAGAACTGATTTTGGAGGGATTGTTTGTTTGTTTTTGTTTGCATATTTCATGTGTTTAAGACTGTTTTTAAAGAATTGAAGTGATTGTAGAATGTCACCAAACTGATTCTTGAAGTTTTCGCTTACGGTAACATATTTATGTGTTAAGGCTGTTTTTGAAGAATAAAATAATTACAGAATACAGAAAAATAAATATGTGGCTCCAGTGGACAAAATGGTATGTAAATTAGTTCAATTTTTGATTGGAAGGTTGCAGATTCAGATTCCATCAGACAGACGCTATAGCTAAGTAGATAAGATCATTCGACTTCAATCCCATGAGTCCATAAAGTCGTGGGTTTGAATTTTTGCAACGTCTGGTGAATTAAGGGTGGGGATTTTTACCATCTCCCAGGTCAGTTTTAAGTGCAGATCTGCCAGTGCCTTGATTCCCTTCATGTATGTACACATGCAGAAGATGAAATATGCATAGTTCCCATAATTTCTGTCAGCATTCTGTGGGTTTTGGAAACACAAAGATTCGCAACATACATCCCCTTGGAATGCGGCTACCTTCACGGTGGGCAAAAATGGTCGCATATGCAAAACCTCACCCTGGAGCTATAGCCAGGACCCAAAAATAAGTAAATAAATAAATAAAAAATCCCACCAGAGGCAGGGATTTTGTCTGGATTTGGCTGGCTCCATTCTAGACTTAAGCATGGTCTGGGCTTGATGTAGAGACTAGGAATACACAGTCCAATATCACCCATGTTATGGACATGATTTTTTAGAATACTGTTCATATTTCTTGTCCAGCACTGCAAGTGTGCGTACCTTTCTGGCCTAAATGATATCAGGATATTTTCAGAAAGAAAATGTAGAGTATGTCCTGTTCACTTTTTTTTTCTCAACATCAATTGTTTCTAAATCAAGCATCACACTTTCAGGAATGTACAGAATCTTCAGAAAGATGTTTGATTCCGTAAATTTTGTCTGCATCCAAAACAGAAGTTTTGTGTAAATCCAGTGGATCAGTTTTGATAATCAAGAACAAAATATTAACAAGAATTATCATCTTAGAAAAGGAAAAATATTGTAAGATCTTTCAGCAGCAATGCTGCTTGTGATAAAGCAGTAACATGTTACAGCAAAAAAATCATAACTAACAAGACATTAATGTATCGTAATTTTGTGCCTCAATTAGTTGTTACATATCCATTTCGTAGGTCAGCAGAAATTGATACGATTATCTGTCGTGGTTGTGTCAGTTCAGTTTTCTCTGTTTTTGTTTTAAAGTTTTTGTGTGTTTCTTTGCGTGGTTTGATATCTAATTTATTATTTTGCTGACTCTGTTGTTGTAAGATTTATACCAAGACCTATGTGATCATAATGTTTAAGAGGTCTTTTGGTTGCAGTTCAAGTTTGATTTTTTGTTTTGTTTTACATTTTTTTCTTCTTGTTGTTGGCTTTGTTTTTACTGCTGTTTTGTTTTGTTATGTAAAAAAAAAAGTTGCTTTATCCATGTTGCATGTAGTGCGTTTTATGGAGAATAAAACTGAAGCAAATGTTGGAGTGAACTTTTTTTGTATTCATTGATTAAGCTGCTTCCTGTGACCTGTCATTTAAGAGTTTAAACATCTCTGTTTAATATAAGTGTCTGTACATTCAAAAATATACACACAAAAAAAGTAAAACTTAGGGATATAAGAAATCTTTTTTTTTCTAATCTATTATTCTACCTGTATTATTTGTCATCTACATTTTTGTTTTACTTATGCTGTTCCATTCCATATGAAAACACATGAAAAAGCTTAAAAGATTGTAAAAGAAAGCTTTTTTTCTGAATTCATTTTTCTAAGCGCTATACATTGTAACATTAAAAAAAATTGACAAATTCAATATTGTACCTTACATATGAAAATAAACAGACAATAAAGCTAAACAGATGGTAAAGAGAAAGCTTTCTTTCTAAATTCATCATTTAACTTACATACATCATAACACAAAGATTTTGCCAGTTGTGTTGAAAATCGTGTCCTTACATATGAAGATAAACCAGAAACAGCACCACTAAGAAAGATAAACAGAAGATGGGATAAAAACGGATGATGGAATGGTGAACGTGGTTCCAAGCATTAAAATAGTTTTGTGCTAATCCCACCCAGGGAGATAATAAAGGATTTTTTAAATTATTTTATTTTGAGGATGATGGAAGATTTGACCGTAGCAACATGAAAGCGACAGATTTTCAGTGGGTGGTGACTCGCAAGCACATGCGCACTCCAAAAGTGGGACCACACATGAATTCACACACACACACATGCACGCATGCACGCATGCACGCACACACACACACACACACACACACACACACACACACACACACACACACACACACACACATGCACACACACACACACACAATGCACACACACACCACACACACAACACACACACACACAGCACAACACACGCACACCACACACACACACACACACACACACACACATCACACACACACACACACACACACACACACACACACATGCACACACACACACACACCACACACACACACACACACACACACACACACACACACACACACACACACACACACACACACACACACACACACACACACACACACACACACACACACACACACACACACACACACATGCACACACACACACACACACACACATCACACACACAACACACACACACACACACACACACACACACACACACACACACACACACACACACACACACACAACACCACACACACACACAACACCATGCACACACATGTGTACAGGAACATGCCATATCTCACAAATCCAACATCACTCAGTCAAGAGTGCTAAATATAGCGCGCCCATTCCTTTTTACCTAGTCCAAGTGTGGTCAGTTCCTGCTATAATTAGCACCAGCTAGCCCCAACTAGGCTAGGAGGAGTTGAAAGTGGGGGGGGGAAAACTGACAACTGTGATGCGCACATACATGAATACATGCAATTATGTGTGTGCGCACACATTCACATACACCACGCACATACACCTCATTGCTGGCAAGTTAGCAGTTGTCAGGTTCACACTTCATGTTAAAGGATTAAACATTTGCCACTGTACTCAGCAATCGCCTTTCTTTTTTTTTTTTCCTCATCACATTATTTATAAGAAGCAACATCCCCATAGTCTGAATGTGCTACCTTCATGGTGGGAAAAAAATGGTTGCATACATAGAATCTTACCATTGGTGGAAACTCTGTGGAATGGAGAAAAAAAAATGAAATAAAATAAGAAACAGTAGCAAACTTCACAGCCTAAAACTCTGAGAACCAAAAGTAAACTGTGGCAAAGTTGAGAATCAAGACTATTTCATTCAGAAACCCTGGCCTGTGTAACATCGCTTACAACTAAACAGGGGGGGTAGCCAAGTGGTTAAAGCATTGAGCTCATGATCTGATGACGGAGAAGAAGCCGCCACCAAGGCACATGTTTGAGGGATTTTTCCCCGGGAGGTAATATCAGAACCACACTGATATCAGATGCGCTGGGTCAGACTTGTCAGGCACTTAACAGCAGCACAATGCATCTTCATTCATATGATGAGATTTGAACTGGGTCAGCGGATCATGAGC
>CM060344.1:23607920-23610420 GCA_030674155.1 Stramonita haemastoma | reverse complement strand
AAAAAAATGTGCATTTCGATTTGGTATATCATTATTATGTATGATGCGTTTGTTTGAGGCTACTTGGAACAAGTTAGTATGCTGTTGTCGTAATTTAGCAATGGTTAAAATCAAGCTAAAGGAAAGTTTAAGTCGACCAAATCTGAAAACTATCAAAGAAAAAACTCTATCATGTTCTTACACTTAAACCAGCTAGGAGTGATTTTTATGTCTTGCTTTAAACTGTGTTAATTGCTTTGAAGAAAAATGAATCACATTTTCCCACTTTAAAGAGCTAATTGTGATGTGCTTGCCTTACCAAATAGAAACCAATAACAACAACAACAACAACAAACAGTGGACACTTTGCCAGTACATATTCTTTATTTCTTTCTTTTCAGACTACAACTGCAGCAAAGTTCGCAACAAGGAGCGAGGCTGTGAGGAACCAGCAGAAGATGGAGAAGAAGAAGAAGAGCCGCAGTCTCACAACTCCAGGACTCACAGCTCTCGCCGGGCAAACTCGCACCGCAGACCCAATCTGAAGGAATCGAACCAGCACCTGTCCCCTGAACGAGCCGCGTACACCGACACGGTGACCCCGTGTCACTCCCGATCCCCCTCTCCTCCCCCCTCCCCACAACCCCCCAGAAAATCCCGAGGGAAAAAGAAAACCCAAGCGGTGACTGCAGGTGACTCCCCACCTGTGAAAAAGAAAGAAGAAAACGTGAGCATCCGTGAAAGCAAACAAGATCATGAAAAGTTGAAGCACCAACATGTTGGAGAGAAGAAGCCCCACCCTCAGGTCAAAGAAAAGAAATTCTCCGCACAGGCTAAAGAAGAGGCAGACACTGCAGATGAAGTGTCCGATATCGAGTCTGAAATCGCCTCCCCTCGAAAACTGGAAGTGGCTAATTTAGAACAGGACACTGCCAGCGGTCGTCCAAAAGACGCCATGTCTGATTTGCCAGAAGGAGAAGCAGACAGCGTTCCTGAGGAGGGGGAGCCGTGTCGTGGGGAAGATGACACGCTGAAAAACGACCTG
The DNA here is from genome assembly GCA_030674155.1 of Stramonita haemastoma. Classification (NCBI taxonomy): domain Eukaryota; kingdom Metazoa; phylum Mollusca; class Gastropoda; order Neogastropoda; family Muricidae; genus Stramonita; species Stramonita haemastoma. The sequence goes on along the minus strand of CM060344.1, from coordinate 23,609,396 downwards.
GACGCCGACAGTGTCGAATCTCGCGGCGACGACGAGAGAGAAACTCGCATGCACCCCACCAAAGTCGCCAGCAACAAAGAGGACGTGAAGAGGAAAGGTCTTCGGAATGAAAACCGCACCAAGTCCCACACTTCCTCGCCGGAAAGAACTCCCCGAAGCCCTAAATCCGCCAACACCTCCCAGATCATACAGGGCATGGAGCTGTCAGACCCATCTTCCCAGGGCAGCAGCGGCACGGAAGAGGATTGCAGTGCGAGCTCGGTCAGCCAGACATGGACCACGCAGCACTCGGAGCTGACCTACACCAAGCTGCAGCAGAAGGACGAGAGAGCGTTCGCCTGTGAGGGAGCCAGCCCCGGCAACGGCTACACCCTCAGCAGCAGCAGCAAGGACAACATCATCCGACGACCCAAAGCCAAAGACAGGAGGAGGAAGAGGAGGGGGAAGGGGGCAGCCTCGCCCAGATCCAGCTCCAGAGCGGAGAAGGCAGATCACGTGGTGGAGGTGGAGCAGCCCCTGAGAATTCCCTCCATCGCCGTGGGGGCTCCAGCCAGCTATGACGCCGGTGGAGGAAGCCATCAGCTGCAGATGGTCATCGGCACAGAGCCCAGCAGCAGACAGTTCCTTCAAGATGACATCTACATCCTAGACGCCGGTAAACCGACAGACAACGACAACAACAACGATGCCAAAGAAAACACAGCGCCAAACAAAGAAGAGGACGCGTCGGAAGTGCCCGCCATTGTCGTCAGCTCCGTCCCAGCAGCGACGATTGACTTCAGCTCCACACCTGGAAGGAACGTTCCAGAATACCTGCCCAGATCGGAAGGGGAGGCCAACGAGAGAGGCTGTGAAGAGGCATTCCAGGGCGAGGAGAGTGAGACAGAAGCACCCCTCTCCAAAGACACCATCCGCGCCACAGCAGACACTGGGAACGGTCGTTCTGAAGCAGGCACCCCCGGACACTGCAGCAACAGAAAGGAGGACGACGTGGACAAAGACAGCAGACGAACCTCAGACAGGAAGGAGGTCTGTGAGCTGAGAGAGGACGGCGTCATCAACATCGTCTGTCAGGAACCAGACTCCCCACCTGCTGCCAACATCACCGACACCAACATCTCCATCTCCAAAGTCCGACGCCTGTCAGCAGAGCTGGGCACCGACACTGAGAACGTCGTCCTGGCTCACCTGCAAAGACTCTCCGTCATTGACAATGATGACAACTCTGCATTCAGCCAACAAGCCAATAACAGCGGCGATGACAACATGGATGGCGGACCGACAGTCAGAAGACGCCGACAGTCCAGTCTGACAGTCCCTCTGGACACTGAAGCCTTGAAGCTGGACGAGAGATGGGTCGCTGACATGACCGTTCCAAAGAGTCTGAAAGGAACCAGACCTCCCAGAAGAAAACAGTCACATGGACAGAGAACGAAAACGACAAAAAATCCTGGAAAGATGAGGATGAACCGAAAC
>CM060344.1:23570420-23597920 GCA_030674155.1 Stramonita haemastoma | reverse complement strand
AAGAGAGGCGAGCCTCCGTGAGAAGAGCGTCAGAAGTTCTGCGCCAAGAAGAGCTGTTCCAGCAAACAGCAGCTGGAGCAGGAACGGACAAAGAAGGAGAAGCACAGGAGAGAGAAAGACGAGGAGAAAGAGCTGTACCAGACCCAACCCGACGTGGAAACCAAACGACAGGTCACCATGATTCTGGACGGGTCCGATTCCGAGGAAACCGACCCCGGGAACAGAAACGACGCCAGACGTGAACGTATAATGGAAACGGCTGAAGCGAACGAAAGCAAGAACCAAGTCCAGGCGGAACTTGGAGAGATGATCGACACCTACACGGAGCAGTTGGAGAAAGTGGAGGAAGTGGAGAGTGAAGAGGAAGGAGAGGGAGAAGGAGAGAGGAGCAAGTGTCCAGAGGGGAGAGGAGTTACGACAGCCAGCCAGAGTCCCTCACGGCCAGAAGTTCTCGTTCTGCCTCTTCCAGAACATCCTCCACATCTGAGGACACCAACCGAGAGATGCCCCCTGCCCAGTCTTCAGCTGCAGAAGAAGAGGAGGAGAGCGATGCAGAGAAGAAAAAGGAAGGGAAGAAGGAGAAAAAGAAGGAGAAGTAACACAGCAAGACAAAGACCAGCAACTCTCATCCAAAAGGGACGCGACTCTTCTGGGACAGAAGCTAACCACCAGGGGGAGACACAATGACGACACCACCGCCCCGCCCCGAGCCCCCTCCCCCTTCCCCCCCCCGGCCATCTACCTTCACCGCCGCGACACCAGGAACCTGGAGGAGGTGGTGCAGACCCTCCGCTCCCCAGAGACCGGCTCACCCCCAACGTCCCGACCGTCCTCCCCCACCCCGCCCAAATCCACCTCCCCCCCCCGCCTGTCCCCTGAACCCCCCCACACCGATTCCGCACCGTCCCCCGAAGTGCCCAGTCCCCCTGCTGAAGACCCCCCCAGAGCTGCCTCACCTTTCCCCCCAGCGGCGGAGTATCTCGATCGCCCGAAGAGAGCCGTCAGCGCCAGTTCTTCGAGCTGCAGGATGACCCCCCAAGAGCGACCTCGCCATTCCCTCAGGCGGCAGTTTATGAGGATCGACCGCGGAGACGCGCGGGCCAGGACGGTAGGGGAGATTCGAACACGAACTAAGGCTGTGATGGCCGGTCACTCCTGTCTGTCTCTGATTTTGAATCGACAGCTGAGTGGAGATAGAGAGGAAGAACGTGGAGAAGAAGTGGGGGGGAGAAAGAGAAGATGTAGAAGAAGAAGAAAATGAAGGAGAAGAAGAAAATGAAGAAGAAAAAGGATAAGAAAAAAAAGAAGAAAAAGAGGAATAAGAGTACAAGAACATGAAGAAGAAGGAGGAGATAAAGAGGAGAAAATAGAAGAGGAAGGAGAGGTAAGAAGAAGAAGGGATATGGAAAAGGAGGAGAAGGAAAAAATGGATGAAAAAAAGTCGAGGAGGAAGAAGAACGGGGAGACAAAAGACCAGTATCTCTCTCTGACAGAGGACACAAATCTTTTTGGACAAACTGTAACCATGCTGATGATGACAACACTGTACTGTGGAGAAGGCAGAGAAGTAGAGAAAGGGGGGTTAGTTTAGGCTGATAAAAGTGGTGGTGGTGGTGTTGTATGATAACAGTACAATGTAACAGTTTTTTGTGTGTGTGTGTGTGGTCACTGTTCCTATCATTAGATACAGTATAATTCTGTCTTTCATAGTACTATGCACGTTATTAGTAAATTAACAAGTGGTAGTATCACTGCTATTCTTCTTCCTCTTTATTTTTTGCATTTTGGGGTTTTGTCATTGTCGTTGATAATATTATTTATCGTTACTTTGTATTACTCTGTGTATTTGAAGAAAAAAAACATTATAACAACACATACACGGCGTGCGATTCTGTACAAAAAAGCCACCATGACAACAAGTTACAGAGAGATGACCAACATCTGTGAGAAGAAGAACATCATTATCTGTGTCAGCTGTTGGAAGACAGCACATTCCTCTGCCATGCGGAAGAGCTGGTGACAGTTGTAAATGTCATGAGATAGGCAGAAGAATATTTGACTAAGTCTAAACAGATCCCCATCCAACCCCTGTCTCCACAGAAATCAAAAAACAAACAAACATCTCAACTGTCTCCATCACCCCTGTCGTCGTAGGAGCTCCACGCAATGCCACCAGGGTTCACCCTCTTTCTCTCTATGTCTCTGCTGAGTCCTACAATCTCCTATATTCTCCCAGACCACTGACTCAGTGATGTTGGCAATGTAGGATGTTGGTGGTATGTCTGCCTCTTTTTCCTTCTTCCCTCAACCTTACCTTGGAGAACTGTTGTCACCAGAGTTGTGTATGTGTGTTTCTGTTTGCATGACCAACATATCACTGTCAGCGTTTATCAATTTCAGCCAACTTTTGTCTTTGTTCTGAGAGTTTATCAAGAATACTTTCATTTGTTATTCTGTCTGACCACTTGACACTTAGAAGTTGCCTGTAGAACCACAATTCGATGCTTTGTTTTGTTTTTGTTATGCTGCCGAAACAAACAAGCAAACAAACAAAAATCCTAACTCTGAACATTTTTCCAGCATTACAGCAAAGTCCTATCTTACCCCTCTCCACACAAAAAGAAACAAAAAAAATAAAACCAACTCCTTCGTTTTTTTCCTGCTATGTTCCACCCTTTTTGGTTTCTTTTTGATCAATGAATTGTTTGATTTGACTTTTTTTTTTTTTTTAGAGTATTTATATTTTTTTGTCTTGTCACTTTCACTCCAAATATTTTTCATTACTTGTACATAGTATATATACTTTCTTATGCATATATATATATATATATATATATATATATATATATATATATATATATATATATATAATATATATATATATCACGTCATGTAATAAACCTGGAGGCGAAAGCCGAAATATTGTGAACATATATGCTGTTGTTTACTTTCTATGTGTTTACTTATATATATATATATATATATATATATATATATATATATATATATATATATATATATATATATATATATATGTATATATATACATATATATAATATATATATATATATGTATATATATATGTATATATATATGTATATATATATGTATATATATATATATATATATATATGTATATATATATATATATGTATATATATATATGTATATATATATGTATATGATGTATAAACATTTTCTTTTCAATTTTGCAAAATCAGTGTCTTAACAATGATTATGTTTATCGATTTTCTTGATCACAATGACAAAAAAAAAATTGGTATTGATTGATCTCATCTCAGTAATGATATGTTATTTAAAGTATTGATTTAATCATTGACATCAACTGGAAGTTAAATTGGTTTGGTAGTGCTTTGCCTTTTGGCTGTATTGAGATTGTTATTGGAGATCATGGCTTGGCTTTGCTGTTTTGTGATGATGTATGGATTCAATTTTTTGTGAGATTCTTTTTAGCTGGTTGGTGGGATTTTTTGGGGGGTATCATTTACAATTGGTTTATGGATTTTTTTCTCACGAGATTTCATGTCAATGAATGCATTTTGTGGGCTCTTTCATTTTCTTCTTTTCCTTGCTGTTGTTGTTGTTGTTGTTGTTGTTGTTGTTGTGCTTCTTCTTCTTCTTCTTCTTCTTCTTCTTCTTCTTCTTCTTCTTCTTCTTCTTCTTCTTCTCTTCTTCTTCTTCTCTTCTTCTTCCTTAAAGATTTGAGGCTGATGCAGTGCATTTGTTTTGAGATTGTTTTCTGGAGATCAATGTCCTTAACAGATTTTAGTCCCTGTCGTCTTCTACAGTGGTCTCCATGGCAATATGTCTCACTGGCTTTGAATCTCATTCAGGCCAGGGTTGGTTTTTTTCATATTTGAAATAAGCACGATGTAGTTTGCTCATGTGTTTATTATTGTTTGTGAGGGTGTTTGGGATTTGGTTTGGGTCTTTTTTTCTGGGGTGGGTGGGGGTGGAGTTGTTATTTTTATTTAGCTTTTAATTTTGTATTTGGTGTAAGGACAATGTACCAAGGGGACAGGACAGCTCAGTGGTCAGAACACTTGTTTTTCCCCAAGCTAATCTTAAGTAGCATTGAGAACAGTTGCCTGGTGGATGGGTGACTGTTTGTGTCCTTTGGCTTCAGTACAGTCCCCCAGTTCACCCAGCTGTAAGTGGGTACCTGCCCTCTTTAGGGTCAGGGAAGGTAAAGCAGCGAGGGAGAGGAGATGGACATTGCCCTCAATATGCTGGCCCCTAGAGAAACTGAGGTCTCTGACTTCTCGATTCCCAACAACCCCATAGGTTTTGGGACACCTTTACCTTCTTTAACTTTTACTATGTAATGTGATACATTGTTTTATCAATATTATACCATTTGATGTGAGAATTGTCTGTAAAGAATGCTGTTTTGCTACTTTTCTGGCATTTATTTGGATTTTCAAGGAAGCATTTCATATGTATCAGTGATACTGGTGATATGGTATACTTATAGTATTGATAGAACTATATCTGTGATACTACACTGCTGTTGTTGTAATATTGTCCTGCCTTTTGTATTGGCACTGTCAAGTATTCCTCTACTGCATTATATATATATATATATATATATATATATATATATATATATATATATATATATATATATATATATATATATATATATATATATATAGCCGCCGCGGTAGCCTAGTGGTTAGGGCGTTGGACTCGTAATCTAAAGGTTGCGGGTTCGATCCCAGCTTTCGGCTATGGCGTTGTGCCCTTGGAAAAGGCACTTTACGGCTATTTTCCCACCCCACCCAGGTGTAAAAGGGGTACCAACCTTGTGTTGGGGGGTTAACCCTGCGATAGACTGGCGTCCTATCCAGGGGGGAGTCTATGACTCTCAGTCGCTGTACGCCACAGAAACCGGGATAAGCACCGGCCTGATGAGCCTTAGGCTCGGGACAGACTTTAACTTTAACTTTAACTATATATATATATATATATATATATATATATATATATATATATATAATCAGATTCTTGATTTGGTTGTGTGTTATCATGCTATTCCTGGAGAGTCTCTACTTTATGAAAGATCTGTTTTTTTTTTTTTTCTGTAAAAAAAAAAAAAGGAAAATTATTTGTATGTTACATTTGTTATTTTCTCTGTAAAAAAATCATATTTCTACATTATGAAAGATCTGGTGATGTTTTCACTGTAAAACAAAAAATTGTTTGAAACATAAAAGATTTATTCATGAAAGATGTGATCTACGTCCAATTTTTTTTTTTTTTTCACATGTCTAATGATTATTGTATTTTGCTCTATCATTGTATAGTGCAGCATTTTCAGTCACTTCAAATTTCTCTGTATTTTTGTTTCTTCCTCGGATAGAGCTCTGAGGTTCACCAATGGTGAGATTTTGCGTATGCGACCGTTTGACCCATCATGAAGTAGTCGCATTATGACTTTGGGGAAGGTGTCTAAACAAGACACCAGTGTGTGTGGGGGGGTTTGTTGTTGTTGTTGTTTTTATAATTTAATCTGTTCCTACTGGCAAGAAAATGGGCTACTCTTCCAAAACGTGGAGCAAGTTTTTAACGTGTGTGAGAAATTTTTTTAGTTTATAGTCTCATTGGAAAGACTTTTTGGGGGTGGGGGGGGGGGGGAGGTTGAGTAGTACTGATGTTACTTCAGGGGAAAAATCCCTGAAACAGGGCCTTGGTGGTGGTTTGAACCAGAGCTGTCAGATGATGAGAGCAATGCTGTAACCACTTGGCCACCTGCCCCTCCCCCATGGTTTCTCTGTGTGAAGTTCAGGCTGTTCCCTCTAGGGAGAGTGCATTGCCCTGAGAGGAGTGCTGCCTTTTTTTTGTTTTTTCACTTTGTCTGTATGTGGTATTTTTTCCACTTGTTTATAGATCAATTTGTGCATATATATATATATATATATATATATATATATATATATATATATATATATATATATATATATATATATATCTGCTTTTGTTGCATGGAAAACAATTTACCTAGTATGTATGTGGGTGTATGTACATGTATGCACATGTATTCAAATGTACGTGCATGCATGTGTGTGTGTGTGTGTGTGTGTGTGTGTGTGTGTGTGTGTGTGTGTGTGTGTTGTGTGTGCAAACTGAAATATTCAGATAACAGAACTGATCTTATGACATTTCATCAATCCGTCCTTTGGAGAAAAAAAAAACATAATCTATTTATAGCTCCTTCTGTGATTCTTCATCAAAGACTAAAACTGGATTTTCCAAATGTGTGACCTAGATGAAAGATTAATGACTCCATCTTTGATCTTACACAGTCGAGAGATTACAGTTTGTGTTGTTTACAAGGTACACAGTACAAAAGGCGAAGGCCCATAACCCATAGCTAGTCACGCGAATGCTTCACCTCTGAGTCAATTATCCCCCTTCCCCATCTCTTCTCAAAGATTGTTTCGTACAATAATCGGTAGCTTCCTGAAATGTTCCTCATTTTTATGGCTCTTTTTCAATCTGCTTTTGTTGTTGTTTTTTTCGTTGCTGTTTCTCGGTTAGAGCTCGGCTGTTAACCAACGGTGAGATTTTGCATATGAGACTGCTTTTACCCACCATGAAGGTAGAAGCATTCCAACTTTAGTTATGGGGTGTAGTAAACATGATACCAAGGTGCATGCTTTTTGTGGGGGGTTTTTTTCAATGTTGTCATCCATTTACAACCAACACACAATGACCTACTCTTCCAAAAAGTAAACAGGTTTTTTAATACGTGTGCAAGATGTTCTGTATGCGTTTGGCACACAGCGACTGGGTTTATAGTCTCATCATCGATCCACAGGACTTTTGGGGATAACGGAGTGAGCACTGATGTTAACTCCAGGGCGACATTGCAGCCTGAAACACGCGCCTCTGTGGTGGCTCGATCCCAGGCCACTGTCAGATCACCAGCACAGAGCTCTAACCACTGGGCCCACCCCGTTTGCATTTTCTCTCTCTTCTTCAGGTCGATTCTTTTGTGTTTTGGGGGGAGGGTTTGTTTTCTTTACCGCCTTCCATGTCTGTTTTTCTGCCCCGTTTTATTTTGGGTTGTTTTGGGGTTTTTTCTCAAGCAGAACTTTTTTTTTTTTTTATCCACCTAGTCGTTGATATATATATATATATAATCTTTGTGTGATGTGTGATGTGTTTGGGTTTAGTCTGACGGTGGTAGGTTTGATGATTGATATTGTCGACACTGGTTGGGATGGGGAACAGGACGTTTGTTTGGCCGGTCGTCTTTTATTTGTCTATTGTGATCGTATGTGAGTGTGTGTGTGTGTGTGTGTGTGTTTTTAAGTGTTGTTATTATTTGAAGGTGGGGGTGGTGGTGGTGGTGGGCTTGAAGGGGGAGGGGGAGTGTTGTTGATGGTGTTTGTTTTTGGGGTGGGGTTGGTTGGTTTGTTTCGTTTGTATTTTGTCTACTTTTGGAGACAAAAGGTATATATACGGTTATATATATATATATATATGTATATATAATATATGTAGTATATATATTATATTATATATATATATATATATATATATATATATATATATATATATATATACCGTAAAATCCCTAGCATATGCCCACCCCCCCTTTGCACTAATTTAGGACAAAATTGGGGGGGGGGGGGCGTTTGCTAGGGATATACCCCTTTGCACAAAGTAATTTTTGTGCTCAACCATGTAATTGAGTGAATACAAACCCCAAAAGCATGTAAGTTAGGTCGTGTGAGTAGAAGTGAAGGAAATTTTTTTTTTTTTTTTTTAAAGGGACTTTGAGGCAAAGAAGGCCAGAACATTCCGTGGGAACTGAAGAAGTTGATCCTCAAAGTCTGCAGGGGCGTTTTGGCTTCAGCTGGTTCCGTGTCGACAAGACACCAAGTGGCGCTGTTTCCAGCGACTTAACCACATGTCTGATGCTGAGAAGCCCACCACATTGAAAGCATCTGCCAGTTCCATCACTTTCCGTTGTAGGTCCTTGTTTCGCAATACCCTGCCTTCAGATCTTTCATCTTCCAGATAATGCAGCACACCTTGGTCGACATGTTCAGATCTAACTGCTGGTCCTGTTGACAGTTTCTGTTTTTGTTTGTCTTTTCCGTACTGCTGTTCAAGTCTATCTCTGTTTTCACTCCATTCCCTGATCCTCTTCCTATCCACAGAAAATTCAGGGCACACTCCGAAACATTCCCACCAGCTTCGTTATCCAGATACTGCAGGGCTTCCGATCTGAAAGATACAGTGTAAGCTGTCGCTTCGGCATTTTGCAAAATTGGCACAGAGAGATTCAAGAACCAACTTCCAGCCATCAGGAAGCATCGTCAAAGTACTGGTACGTCACTGACAGACAAAAGACGTCAGTGGAAAAGGCATGGCGTAATTTTAAGTCACTTTGTTAGGGATGGGTGGGAGTGATGAGAGGGGACAAAGAATAAGAAAAAAGGAAAGAAACACGAAAAGGTAAAGAAGGGGAAACAGATGACTTTTAGAACAGTCTGCACAAATCCTAGTGAAAGTGAGCATAGTCTCTTTGAAAAAAGCAGGGTGGGCGTTTGCTGGGTAGTTACCCCTGTGCACAACTTCTGGCCCAAAGTGGGGGGTGGGCATTTGCTAGATGGTGGGCTTATGCTAGGGATTTTACGGTATATATATATATAATGTATGTATACACTTTACACAAACACACACACACCCTGGTCACACACATATACACGCAAATACACACACACCACACGCGCGCGTGCGCGCACGCACACATGCACGCACGCACGCACGCACGCACGCACACACACACACACACACACACACACACACTCCTCTCTCTCTCTCTCTCTCTCTCTCTCTCTCTCTCTCTCTCTCTCTCTCTCTCTCTCTTATAAAATTAGGTGGGTTTTTTTGTTTTGGTTTAGGTTTTTTTTGTTTGCTTGTTGTTGGGCAGGGTGGGGGAGGTGTTTGGGGGGGAGGGGGGAGGGGCAGGCGGTGAATAATGAATTTATTTTGCTCCTGTTTTCATTTGCTCTATCTTTAACCTTAATTTGTGTGGTCTACTTTTGCGCATTTAAATTATATATATATATATGTATGTATATATATATATATATATATATATATATATATATATATATATATATATATATATATATATATATATATATATATAAAATTCTATAGTGTTATAGAGGTGTATTTTTATTTCAGTTCCTATTCATTCAACGTTGTGGAATTTTTTTGGTTTTATTTGCTTACAATTAGACAGAATAAAGAATTGTGACAGTATTTAGTGCGAGTCTTTATAGGTGTGTGTGTGTGTGTGCGCGTGTCCATGTGTGTGTTTGTATGCAAACATACGCACCTGCTTTGTGTGTGTGTGTGTGTGTGTGTGTGTGTTCTTTAATTTCAAGAATAAAGGAATAAGCACTCATGCGCTATTTTATATCCAGTCCCTGTGTGCATGCGGTTTTGTACATTTTGTCACCTGTTCCCACCAGCCCAACTGGCCTACTCTCCCAAAAGGGTGAACAGATTTTAACATGTGTGCAAGATGTTCTGCATAGGTTTGTAGCTGGGGCTTCAGTTTATAGTCTCATCTGAAGGACATTCGGTTTCAATGAAGTCAGCACTCCAGGGGAAAAATCCCCTTGAATGGGAACCTAGACAGTGCTTAGAACCTGTATGAGTGTGTGTGTGTGTCTGTGTCTGTGTGTGTGTGCACGTGTGTGTGCATGAGTGAGTGAGTGTGTGTGTGTGTATGTGTGTGTGTGTGAGAGAGAGAGGTTGTGTGTGTGTGTGTGTATGCATGTGTGTTTTTATCTATTTTCTTTATTTTTATTTATTTATTTCTTCTTTTATATGGAGGATAATGGAATAAGCACTCCATGTGCTTTTTTACATCCAGTCCCCGTGTGTATGCAGTTGTGTAATTCTTGTCATTTGTTCCCACCGGCACACAATGGCCTACTCTTACGAAAAGCGAAACAGGATTTAATGTGTGGGCAAAATGTTCTACATGCATTCGCACACAGGGCCTCGGTTTAAAGTCTCATTTGAAAGACTTTTGGGGGGAGTGGAGTCAGCACTAATGTTAAATCCAGAGGAAAAAATCCCATGAAAGGGAATCAATCCAGGTAGTCAAATTGCGAGCCCAAGTGTGTGTGTGTGTGTGGTGTGTGTGTCACATGTGCATGCACATTCACATTGCTATGTATGCATACATCATCTCTTTTCCTTTCCAGTTTCCTTATCATCTAGTTTCACTTTGCAACCATACACCAACAACCCACCTGACCACCTACTACCATCATAAATCTCTCTCTCCTCTCTCTCCTCTCTCCTCTCTCTCTCTCTCTCTCTCTCTCTCTCTCTCTCTGAGATTACAATAGGCTGTTTGGGGGGTGGGGGGGTTCTTTGTAAAGCCAGTGTCAAAAAGTGTAGCCTGGAAGAAACATTGTGCAGAGAGAGGCAGCAAGGTCAAAATTAATAACATTTTGTTTCAAGGTTTTGCTCAGATTGGTGTTAATGATGTTAAGTTGTTTTTGTTTGTTTGTTTGTTTTTGGTTTGTTTGTTTTTTGGGGGGTGCTTTCTTTTTTCCTTTTAAAATTACAACAAAAACAACAACTCCTTTTCATCTTAATTTTGTAACTAGGCCCTACAGCACAGAGAAAGACAGAGAGACAGAGAGAGAATGATCCAGCTAATGCCCCAGCTGCCCCCCCCCCCCCCCCCCCCCCCTCTCTTCTCCCCCTTCAGGAGAAGAATAAGGACCGAGTTAATGACCCCCCCCCCCCCCCTTCCTGTTTGCCAGTTAATCCCAGTCCCTGTCTCCTCCCCCCTCCCTCTCCCCCCCCGCGAACACCCACCACCAAGCTAATGACCCCCCCCCCCCCCCCCTCTCCCAGTTTGCTGTTAAAAAAAAACTACCTGACCTACATTAGGTTGGGAACATGATCATGCTTAAGTTGATATCAATTTTTTTGCATAGAATTATCTAAGCTGCCACGGTTCAAGTTCTCTGGTTCTTTGCTTTCAGTTTTTAGAAGAAAAAAAAATCATGAGAGGGGGCGAACAACTACCAAAAGCAAACCGAAACAAGCCCACACATAAAGCAAACTTAACGGAAAATCGGCGATGCTAACTCCAGCAAAAAAGGCTTGCTGTCGCCCGTGTGACAAAACGATTGTCATTTACTGAAAACTTCACTCCATAACTATTGCCAAAACACTATCAACATGGAAATTCGCTTTAGTAATTATTTTTTCTTCTCTAACCTGGCTGCAAAGACACAGGTCCCTAACCTACATGTAAATTTTTCGCCAAGGTCAGGGCTGCTAAAAATAATCTTCAGAAACACTGTCTACACAGCATACTTCCCCTTCAGCCTTCACCTTCATCTATCCCGTAGTCCCGTGGGCCGTGGGGGCACCTCTGAAGATTTTGCAACCAACTTCCTCAACTCCTCACGGTTCTGTGCTTTCCATAGCAGATCGTTCCACCCAAGGCCAGTCCACTCTCTGATGTTGTCTTCCCATCGTTTCCTCTGTCTGTCTCTTTGTCTCCCTCCCCTTACTGTTCCCTGTAAGCCTTGTCCAGTCCAGATGATCGTGTGACATGCCTGAAGCCTAGGCCTACAACTTTAGCTTGCGTTTTTTTCACTGAAGTGAGAAGTGCTTCATATGGTCCAATCTATCTATCCCTTAGTCTGGCCACCGTGGGGGCACCTCTGAAGACTTGACAACCAGTTCCCTCCATTCCTCTCTTTGTTCTGCCTTTCTCAGGGTTTTGTTGAGTTCTAAGCCTGTCCATTGGTGATGTTGTCCTCCCATCTTTTCCCTGGTCTGCCTCTTTTTCTTCCTCCTTGGACAGTGCTTTGCAATATTGTTTTTGCTAGTCCTTTTGATCTTGTTATATGCCCGTACTATTTAAGTTTACGCTTCTTTACGAATGATAGAAGGTTTTCATAGGGGCCAATGATTTGCTGGATTCTGTTCTGCACTTCTTTGTTGCTTATGTGGTCTCTGTAGGAGATGCCAAGGAGTCTCCAGAAGCATCTCATCTCTATTGCCTGTACTCTTCTCTCCAAATCAGCAGTCAAGGTCCACGATTCACAGGCATACAGGAATATGGATATGACAAGGGAGCGCATTAGTCTGATCTTGGCCTTGAGAGAAATATTTTTATCTTTCCAGATGGTGTTCAGTTTTGACAGTGCTGTTATTGTCTGTGCGATCCTGCATACTACCTCTGGCTTGGACCCCTTGTCTGATACAACAGCTCCCAAGTACTTGAAGCTGTGAACCGTTTCCAGCTTCTGGTTGTTGACCCTGATATCATCATTCTTTATTCTGTTGTCACTTCCTCATTGGTGATGTGATCTCTGTTTGAGATACCAAAGAGTTTGCGAAAGCATCTCATCTCCATTGCCTGTATCGTTCTTGCAATGTCTGTGTTATAGTCCATGTTTCAAATGCATATAAGCTGATGGCAGTGTTCGTGTCATTCCAGAGGACTTTCAGTTTGGTCATTGTAGTTGTGGTCTGGGCTATCCTGGAGAGAATTTCAGGTTTTTATCCTTCATCTGATACTATCGCTCGAGATATTTGAAGCTATGGACAGTCTGGATTTTCTTACTATCTATAATCACGTCATTGCTGATGCCATTGGCACTATTTGTCATCAGCTGGGTTTTCTCTGCACTGATCTGCCTATGCTGATGAGGTTCATCAAGGTGATTTACCAGGCTGACTAGCTCTTGTTCTTCTCCAGCTAGGCCGTCAATGTCATCGGCAAGACGTAAGTTTGTGATTGTCCTGCCTCCAATGCGGACTGTTCCCTCATGATTTTCAAGTGCATTAGCCAATATTCTCTCAAGAAGATGTTGAAGAGGGTGGGAGAGAGCAGACATCCTTGGCGTACTCCAGTTGTGGTTCGGAACCTATCTCCTATGCTGTTGTTATAGTAGACTGCGCTGGTTACTGTTACACAGGCATTCTATGGTTCTGATCAGGTTGGCATTGATGTTATACAGTCTCATGGTTGCCCACAGAGCTGCATGCCAGACTCTGTCAAATGCCTTCTGAAGTCTACAAAGGTGTGGTAAAGGTGACGCTCCACCACTTAAGGAGTCGCATTGCACCAGAGGTCAATTTTTAGTTATGAACATGTTGTTAATCTGCAATAAAATGGCTATGCAATACAAAAAAACAGATTGAAAATTGAACGATTCTATCAAAAGTTATTACAAATTGGAATGATACACTGCAGGAAATGTCAAAATGAGAAATTGACAAGTAAGCATCATAATAGGTGGTCAGAATGAGGGCTTTGCTATTTTCAAAGCACTTTAAAGGCAAAAGGAAACAAAATTATGCCTTGATATTTCACTAAAAGGTAGAATAATGGCTATAGTTAATAGTTTTATAATCCATCAAAATCTCAAATCAAGAACCTCAACCCCACCTGCCTTTAATGGCTCCTAGTGGAAAAGTGGAATATGTGATAAGTGACTCATTTCAGGTGGAGCATCACTAATTTATCACAAGTGTAATAATAAATTTTATTATTAAGATCTTGTTGGTGTTGCAAGTCTTTCTCACAGTATATTCTAAGGTTGAAAATTTGTTCAATTATATATAATTATCTATAATCATTTTGATATTGTAAACATGTTCACTTGTGTGCAGGTTCATGATGATGATGATAACCATAATGTTAATAATGATAACTCACTAAAATGTTGCAAAGTTATACACCAGGTTTAATATGCACCAAATGCACATAACGCATTTAGATTGCATATACAATATACAACTTCCTTAACAGCCCAAATTCCATAAACAATACACTGCATTCGACTTCGAAATTGACCATCTAAATAGACTGTAGTCTTCTCAGGTTTTACTATCACTTTGTGGTGTTTGTGTTGTAAGGAGGTTGGCAAATATTCTACTTTTGGGGAAGACAAAGTCACCATAGCTTTGGTATTGAACTGCTCTTTGTGAGAGTAGTTGACAGGATATTCTACTTTGTTTATTCATTCTTTTATTTCGAGGAGATGTGCTTTTCCCTACACCAAATCATGGTTTGCTTACAGTTTTGTAAGTTTTGTCATCCATTCCCACAGGTAAACAATGGCCTACTCTCCTGAAAGGAGGAACAAGTTTTTAACAGGTGCACAAGATGTTCTGCGTGCATTCACACATGGGTCCATAGTTTATGGTCTCATCTAAAGGACTTTGGGAGGAGGGGGGGGGGAGTAGGGTTGCAGGCTGCTAACTCCAGGGAGTAAAATCCCTGTGAACAGGGTTCAAACCCAGGCCCAAAGATCAGGAGCACAATGCACAAAGCTCTAACCAGCAGGCTGTCCTGTTCCCTTGTATGTCTGACAGAATCACAGGAGAAGGTTTCTTTTTCAGTCTCTAACCAGCAGGCTGTCCTGTTCCCTTGTATGTCTGACAGAATCACAGGAGAAGGTTTCTTTTTCAGTCTCTAACCACCAGGCTGTCCTGTTCCCTTGTATGTCTGACAGAATCACAGGAGAAGGTTTCTTTTTCAGTCTCTAACCAGCAGGCCGTCCTGTTCCCTTGTATGTCTGACAGAATCACAGGAGAAGGTTTCTTTTTCAGTCCAGTGGAGTGAGACTATTCCTGTTTTATTTTAGATGTGAGAATTGTCTTAAAGAGAGAGAGAGAAAAAAATTGAACTGCAAACGATTTCATGGCACATGATTATTCCAGGAATGTTCATCAAACTGTTTGATGATTAGCATTGTGTGATTTTCAAAATTCTATTCTAGATTTGATTTCAGCATTTTTGTGTTCTCTGAGTTTAGTATCAATTACAGACCAGCAAAAACATGACTGTTGTAGTTGACCAAAAGTAGTCAATGCACACTGTGATTTAGTAACGTCACCCAGGAAATTATACTAGGGCCTATCACATTCAACAAGGCTAGAAAGTAAGCCTAGGCCTATCTGGGTTAGTGATACCTCAGATGGGCATATAGCGAGCAGAGGACAGTTTCAAGATGGGCTTATTGGAAGTTTTCTCCGTTCTTTTCAGACTGATAGTTATATGGATTCAGTCTGTGATCGCAACAATTTGCCCGCCTGCTAAAAAATCGCTGGCTGGGCAGACTGTGTTGATCACAGGCACTGGGCATGGCATAGGCAAGGCGATCGCCTTGGAGTTTGCACGAAACGTTCCTGGAGTGAGGTTGATTTTGTGGGACTTGAACAAGGTGAGCCCATAGTCCAGTCTGCTTGAGTGATAAATATGGGTCGTGTGTGTGTGTGTGTGTGTGTGCGCGCGCACGTGGGTGCATGCGAACCTGCTTGCATCGATGCTTGCGATCCTACGCGGGTGCACACATACCCGTAGCGTTGTGTTGTCAAGTGCATGCACTCAGTGTAACCATAGATACGCACGGGTGTGCCGCTGTGTGTGTGTGTGTGTGTGTGTGTGTGTGTGTGTGTGTGTAGTACTAGTCAAGTCAATTTTTTTTTTTTTAAGGGTAAAAGATAAGTTACACAACTTTTTTTCATCCTGCCCTCACAAACAAAATCAAGAAAATTGACTTTCCAAGACAGTACAAGTCATACAGACATTGTGTGTTTATTTTATTTATTTTTTACTTTATTCTTTTATATCGAGGATAATGGAATAAGCACTCTTGTGCTTTTTTACATCCAGTCCCCGTGTGTATGCAGTTTTTGTAAATCATGTCATCTGTTCCAAAGGCACACAATGGCCAACTCTTACGAAAAGCGGAACAGGATTTAACTTGTGTGCAAGATGTTCTGTGTGCATTCACACATGGGGCCTCAGTTTATAGTCTCATCTGAAAGACTTTTTGGGGAGTGGAGTCAACACTGATGTTAACTCCAGGGGAAAATTCCCCTCGACGGGTCGTCAAATTGCAAATTGCAAGCACAATGTTCTGACCACCAGGCTATCCCATTCCTTGTGTGTGTGTGTGTGTGTGTGTGTGTGTGTGTGTGTGTGTGTGTGTGTGTGTGTGTGTACTATGACTATATTACTACTAAATACTAGTAGTTTGTTTTGTTTGTTTTGTTAAATTGTGTGTGTTTTTTTTAATCTGGTTTCAAAAATACCTTAAAAATCAGAGATTAAAGAACACTTCCCATAACTTATAATCTGTTTCACCATCAGCAACTTTGTCCGGGCCAAAAGCTTTGTCAATCAGTGATAATTGATATCTAGGCTAAATACCAAATGATAATGCGCCAAGGCCGAGGCTTAGATTAGAATACTGTTGTGTTATGACTTATGCAGAGATTGTCTTCAGTCCATAACAAGCTCTTAAAAAAAAAAAACCCAAACCCCCCGGCTTTCTCGTCTAAAAACTAAAAAAGAGACAAAATCGATTCCCTGAAGTCAGTGTATGGCTGCCTTTGTGGCAAGGTTCTTGAAAAGAGTTCTTCGAATAATTTCCTATCCTCTGTGTGTACTTTTTTTGTTTGTTTTGTTCCTTGGCTAGAACTCAGAGATTTCACCAATGCCGGCAATGGTGAGGTTTTGTGCATCTGACTATTTTTACCCACCATGAAGGTAGCCACATTCTGACTCCGGGGATGTATGCCGGGTATGTTCATGTTCTGTAACCCACTGAACACTGACATGAATTATATGGATCATCAATGTGCATATTTTGATCTTCAGCATGTGTGTGTATAGGGAATTAAGGCACTCTGGCAGGACTGCACTTCAAGATAACCTGGGAGATTGTCAAAACAACCTCCACACTTAATTTTAAATTCAAACTCACGACTTCATGGACCCCTGGGATTAAAGAAGTTGTTCAAACAGTGTTAACCGCTTGGGTGTAGGTGCGTCTGTCCAGTGTGTGCATTATACAATTTATTTCTCACTCACTGACTCAGTGATTCCCAGGCATGAAGAGAGAATCACAGGGTATCTAGTATTACTGATCTGTCTATGTATATATATATATAGATCTATGTATCTATCTGTGTATCTATTTATCTATCTGTCTATCTATCTACAGGGACTGGATGTAAAAAAAAAAAAAAAAAAAAAAAAGCACATGAGTTCTTATTCATTATCCTCAAAATAAAAGAATTTTGTCCTGCCTTGCTTTGCCTTGCCTTGCCTTGCCTTCTCTCTCTCTCTCTCTCTCTCTCTCTTGGGGGGACGGATAGCCTAGTGGTCAGAACATTGCGCTGGCAATTTGACGACCCGGGTTCGAGTCCGGTCGAGGAAATTTTCTTCCTGGAGTTAACATCAGTGCTGACTCCACTCTCCCCAAAAGTCCTTCGGATGAGACTTTAAACCGAGGCCCCGTGTGCGTACGCACGCAGAACATCTTGCGCACACGTTAAATCCTGTTCCGCTTTTCGTAAGAGTAGGCCATCGTGTGCCGGTGGGAACAGATGACAATATTTACAAAAAACTGCATACACACGGGGACCGGATGAAAAAAAGCACATGATTGCTTATTCTGTTATCCTCGATATAAAAGAATAACTAAACTAACTCTCTCTCTCTCTCTCTCTCTCTCTCTCTCTCTCTCTCTCTCTCTCTCTCTCTCTCTCTCTCTCTCTCTCTCTCTCTCTCTCTCTCTCTCTCTCTCTCTCAATTCTACAGACCCCCAGGGTGTTCAGCTGCTTAACACCCAACAACAAACAAACAAACAAAAAAAACACAATTTATCAACAATAACTAATCCATCAACAGGACACCAACGACGCCACTGCAGCAGAGGTGAGGGAACTGGGGGTGGAGGTGCACAGCTATGTCTGTGACGTCAGCAGCTCTGCAGACATCCACACCGTGGCGCAGAAAGTTCGAGACGACATCGAAGGAGATGTGGACGTTTTGGTCAACAACGCCGGCATCTTGAACGGAGGATCCCTGCTGGACCTGGAAGAGAGACACATCCGTCGCACCTTTGACGTCAACACGCTGGCTCACTTTTGGGTGGTGTGTTGTGTTGTGTTGTGTTGGGGGTGGGGGGGGGGGGGGGGGGGGGGGGTTGGGGGGAAGGGGGTAATTCTTTTTTTATTCTTTTCTTTTTTTGAGGATGATGGAATAATAAGCACTTGTGTGCTTTTTAAAAAAAAATTTTTACATCCAGTCCCCACGTGTATGCAGTTTTGTCAATCTTGTCATCTGTTCCCAGTACCGGCACACAATGACCTACTCTTACAAAAAGCGGAACAGGATTTAACATGTGCGCAAGATGTACGTTTGCGCACGGGGCCTCCGTTTATAGTCTCGTCTGCTTTAACCGTAGCTTGGGCAGAGTGAGTGCTCTGACCACCACTGAGCTAGCTATCCCCATTGCCTGTGTGGTGCTGTTTTGTGGGGGTGTGTGGAGAACTAGAACAGAGACTGAGGCAGATTAACCAGTTTGCTGCCAGGAGAAATCTGATGTAAAGGTCCTGCTAGTGCCAGAGGCTTTTACAGCTTCTAGGGTAATAATTAACGAAAAAATTCTAGCGTTCAAATAATTTGAGATAGAAAAATAAGTGTTCTATGTTGTTTTTTTTAATGGAAAAGAAATAAGGAATCTAAGTACTTATTTTGGATCTTAAGAATTTTGATTAATTACTTAATGTTACGTAACATGCCTAATTAAAAATGATAATTTATGCTAATTTTTACTTAACGCTAAAGCAACTTTCTTGGCCAAGATATACAAGACAAACCACAAAAATAATGAAAAGAGACTCCTTTGGGGATCATCTTTAAATTTGATCACATCTCTACACACATATTTAAATATATAGACTAATGCATAAATTCACAGTTTCTGGCCCTGCTGATTTGGCCACGCCCTCTCCTGCCCCATTCCCATTCTTTCACGTCACCACCCCTCTCCCCCTACCCACACCATCCTTCCCCCTTTAGCATGTTGCCTCAGGCCTTGATCGACTTTTGCCATGGCTGGAACTGTGTGTAGACTATCACTATTAAATGAACTGTTTCACTGAAAAGTTCATCTGCTACATAATAGCATCCAGCTAGTGCCGCACATTGCTGTCACTGTCATCATCATTGTCGTTTTCAAGTGAGTCATCAGACAAAAAGATTGTCACCTTCCCTATCATTCTTTTAAACAAAAAAAAACATTTGCAGTACTGGCAAAGTAGTGGAAGTTTTCCTGAAGCGGATGGACGGTTGACTGACTGTTGAACACAAAAGTTGAGACTCCATCTCGCCACGTGGCGCACAGCTTACAGTTACACTGCACAAACTTTGCCTGTCAGGATTAATGTGAAGGAAAAAAATCATGTTTGCTGTGATGTAGAGGGATTCCATTCCTACTGTAAAATAGCTATGACAAAATTGCAAAATTCTGTAGAAAAAAGCCACTCTGATAGGGAAACAAATACAGTTGCATGCAGGAAAAGAAAAAAAAAATGGGTAGGTGCTGCACTTGTGGCGACGCGCTCTCCCCGGGGAGAGCAGCCCAAATTTCATGCAGAGAAATCTGCTGTGACATAAAGTGGTACAAAATACAAAAAAAAAAAAAAAAAAAAAAAAAAGACCTTCCTCTAACAGAGTGAGAAGAAATTTTCACTACAGCACCAAACACGAACTTAGAAATTGGAATAAAACAAGGACATCAGCTGACTCTTATAGACAGGGAACTGGTATATAAGATATCTATATATACCAAGAATAAAGATAGAGATCATTGGAGTGGATTGTATTGATTGATTTTTAAGTCATTTGTATTGTGTTGCATTGAGAATATATACACTTTTTTTTTTTTTTTTTTTAAATTTTACTTATTGCAATTCACTGCACACACTCAGACTTAGCAGTACTTTTGTTTAAGTGGGGGTTTTTTTTGTTTGTTTTTTTTAAACCACTAAACATTGTTTGAAATGTTAACAGTAGTGCTATCGTTATCCAAATTTGGCAAATATCAACTTGAAAAATCAGCCTCAAGATCAGACCGATGCTCTCCCTGGTCATGTCTATGTTTTGGTACACATATGAAATGTTGACCATAACCGCAAACATTGAAAGAAGGAAACAGACAATGGATTTGGGATACTTTCACAAACTTCTTGGTATCTCATACAGAGGTCACATAACAAGTAAGTAAAAATCCAGAATTGAAAATGCCATTAAGTCCTAGAAAGAGCTCCTGACTTCAGTCGAGAAAGAAAGAAAAAAAAAAGAAGAAAAAAAAACCACCCTGAAACTGAAGTGCTTATAATATGCATACATAATATATATTTTTGATAGTTTAGTGCTTAATGTGGTTTATTCTTACTATTCTTTTTTGCTTCTATACATGTATAATTTGGATAGTAGAGTACACAAATGTAGTAGTTTTTTAAAGTGTTGCTTCATTTTGTTTTTGTGTTATGGTGTTGTTGTTGTTGTTGTTGTTGTTGTTGTTTCTTGCGTATCAATAATACATGCCTTTTTGGTTGTTCCTTTGTTTCTTGTAGTTGTTCTCATTCTTTGTTGTTGTTGGGTTGGGGGTGTTGTTTGTTTTGCTATGTACATCATTTTGCTATGACCCTCCTTTCCTGCTGTTCCCACCCCACTCACTTCAACCTCTCTGCCCCAACCATACCCAGATGTGCCATGAAGCATTCTGAGGGTCAGAAATCCACAGGCAGTATTCTCATTTTTGGTCATACAAAAAAACTGGGGGGAAGGGGGGGGTTAGTTCCTTCAACTAGAGTTCCAGGATTCACCAAAGGTGAGAATGTGCGTACTCATGCGACTTTTCACCCGCCCTCAAGGTGGCCCACATTCCATCTTCAGGGACAAAAACTGTATACTGTAGAGGGTTGATTTTTTTAAAAAAACAAACTTTTTTTGCCTTTTTTTTTTTCAGACTGTTCGTGAATTTCTTCCTCCCATGCTGAAGAAAGGTTACGGTCACATTGTCAACATTGCGTCCGTAGCTGCTCGAACAGGAGCTGCCTACATGACAGATTACTGGTAAGTAAAGGAGGAGTTTTGTTCTTCTTCTTCAGCTAGAGCTTTGAGCTTCACCCATGATGAGATTTTGGGTATGCAACCTTTTGCTCCCCATTAACCCTCTTAGTCCCGACTGGGATTTGCCAGGATTGAATAATTCCCCCCCCCCCCCCCCCCCCCCCTGAATCCCGACCCGGATTTGCCAGGATTGAATAATTCCCCCCCCCCCCCCCCCCCCCCCTGAATCCCGACCCGGGATTTGCCAGGATTTACACACAGTAGTTTTTCATCACGCAGTGACCTTCAGTGATTGCTACCATATGCTGAAACTCTATCAGGCCAGAGGCATAGAGCCTGCTGTAAGTCTGGAAGTAATTATAGCTGCTGGTATGTACTTAGAAGGAGGAAAAGGCCAGCGAGCATGTAGTGTGCCTGACCTGATTTCGTGATGAAATCTAGGGGCAGTTTGTGTTCCGAGAATCCGAATGCAAGAGGGTAAAGGTGGCAACAATCCAACTTCAGGGATAATGTCTAAATACAACACCAATGTTCATGCATTTTTTTTTTTTTAAATTGTTATACATTTCGGCCGGCACATAATGGCCTACTCATCCAAAATGTGTTAACAGGTTTGTATGTGTACACAACTTGTTCTGCGTACATTCATACACTAAACCTCAGTTTTATAGTCTCATCCGACGTTTGAAGGGAGTGGAGTTGGTACTGATGTTAACCCCAGGGGAAAAAATAATACAGTCGGGGAGGTGTGACAGGGTGACTCAAACTCACACCGTCAATTTCTCATTTTGCCATTTCCTGCAGCCTATCATTTCAATTTGTAAGGACTTTTCATAGAATTGTCTTATTTTCAATCTGTTTTGTGTATGGTATCTAGCCATTTTAATGCAGATTAATACCATGTCCATAACTAAAACTTGACCTCTGGTGCTATGCGACTCATTATGTGGTGGAGCGTCTCATATTTGGTCTCCTTCATGTGTGTGTGTGTGTGTGTGTATATGAAGGAAATTAAGGTACTGGCAGGCCTGCACTTAAGTCGATCTGGGCAATTGTAAAAATCCCCACCCTTCATTCACCAGACACTGCTGTTGAGATTGGAACCCAGAACTTCACGGACCCATGGGATCGATGTCAAACGATCTTAACCACTTGGCTAGATAGCGTCTGTCTAATTTTGGGGGTAACAAAGTTGTCTTGAATCTCGATAGGGAGGATTTTTGTTTGGTGTTGTTCCTTGGATAGAGAGCTCTGAGGTTCACCCAAGGTGAGATTTTGCCTGGGCTACTGTTTTTTGCCCACCATGAAGGAAGGAAGCGGCACTCTGACTTCAGGGGGTGTTGTGGATTATTTATTTATTTTTTAATTTATCTTATTTATTCTTTTATATCGAGGATAACAGAATAAGCAATCATGTGCTTTTTTTTCATCCGGTCCCCGTGTGTATGCAGTTTTGTAAATACTGTCATCTGTTCCCACTGGCACACGATGGCCTACTCCTACGAAAAGCGGAACAGGATTTAACGTGTGCGCAAGATGTTCTGCGTGCGTTCGCACATGGGGCCTCGGTTTAAAGTCTCATCTGAAGGACTTTTTGGGAGAGTGGAGTCAGCACTGATGTAAACTCCAGGAGAAAAATTTCCTCGACCGGACTCGAACCCAGGTCGTCAGATTGCCAGCGCAATGTTCTGACCACTAGGCTATCCGTCCCCCAATGTTGAAGGAAGCGGCATTCTGACCTCAGGGGGTATTGTGGATTGTGTCGATGTTACAGCTCCAGCAAGTACGCGGTATACGGCATGACAGAAGCGTTGGAGGAGGAGATCAGAAAATTGGGAAAACCTAACGTGAGGACGTCTGTCGTGTGCCCCATGTTCGTGGACACTGGGCTGTGCATGTTTCCCAAGTACAGGTAACGCTCTCTGTGATGATGCTGTCTCTCTCTCTCTCTCTCTCTCTCTCTCTCTCTCTCTCTCTCTCTCTGTCTTTTTTTGTCATTTTTTTGTCATGCTCTGTTTGCATGGTCATTTGTTTTCGTTGATTTTTTTTTTTTTCATCTGTCTCTTTTGCTTTCCCCCCAAGCCGATGTTAAACACAGAGTCGAGCGTGGTTACCCGTTGGATAGGTGACCCGTTTACGTGCCTTGGCTTCAGTGCAGTTCCCCCCCCCCCCTACCCCCAGTTCCCCCAGCTGTAAATGGGTACCTGCCCTCTTTAGGGTCAGGGAAGGTAAAGCAGCGAGGGAGAGGAGGAGATGGGCGCCGCCCTCAACATGCTGACCCCCTAGAGAAGCTGAAGCTCTGACATCTCGCTCCCCTACGACCACACAGGTTATGGGACACCTTTACCTTTACTCTTTTCTTTCTCGTTCTTGCATAACTTGTTCAAATGATTTTTTTTCTTCATTCCTTGACTAGAGCTGCAAGTTTTGACCATTGGTGAGATGTGTGTGTGTATGTGAGCGTTTTTGTCCTCTGTTGTTAATGCTTGCTGTCTACCAAAAGTACAACTGAGCACTCCTCCTCACCTCACCTCACCTCACCTCACCCTCACCTATCCTGTGATCTTGTTGACCCTCTGGGGCACCCCTGAAGATTTGGAAGAGGTGACAGAGCCCCAGTGCGGCCTGCAGGGCTGTAAACAACATGATTGCAACCAGCTTCCTCCACTTCTTGTGATTCTCAGCTTTTCTGTAGCAAGTCGTTCCACTCAAAGGCCAGTCCACTGCTCTTGATGTTGTCTTCCCATCCTTTTCTCTGTCGGCCTCTTCATGCCCCTCCTTGTTGCTGTTCCCCTGTAGGACAGTCTAGGACGGTCCAAAGAGGACTGAGCACCACTGACTGTGATAACTGAGGTCAACAACTTACGTCAAGCAGAGCATCTCTTTTTTTTTGGGGGGTGAAACTCATCATGTCTGTTTTGTTAGATATCTTTCTAGTCCTATAAGAAGGATTTTGTTTACAAAACACACAGACACAGACACACACAGACACACACACACACACACACACACACACACACACACACACACACACACACACACACACACACACACACACGCATACTGTTTCATTCCAGGGATGGGGGTGGGGGGGTATAGCCTGGTTGGTAAGAGCATCGAGCATTGCGCTAGTGATCTGCCGACTGTTTGAATCCTGTTTAAGGGGATATTTTCTCCTGGAATTAACATCAGTGCTGACTCCAGTCCCTCAAAAGTCCTTCGGATGAGTCTATAAAGTTGAGGGCTTAAGTGCCTCGTGTTTATTCCATTGTCCTGGGGATGGGATAGCCTAGTGGTCAGAACATTGCGCTTGCAATCTGACGACCTGGGTTCGATTCCCATTCGAGGGGAT
Source organism: Stramonita haemastoma (assembly GCA_030674155.1). Classification (NCBI taxonomy): domain Eukaryota; kingdom Metazoa; phylum Mollusca; class Gastropoda; order Neogastropoda; family Muricidae; genus Stramonita; species Stramonita haemastoma. Next base: position 23,573,593 of record CM060344.1, on the reverse strand, counting down.
TTTTACCCAGGAGCTTACATCAGTGCTGGCTCCACTCCCCTAAACAGTCCTTTGGATGAGACTCTAGACCAAGGCCCTGTGTGCGAATGCATGCAGAACATCTTGCACACAATCCTGTTCCGCTTTTCAAAAGAGTAGGCCATTGTGTGCTGGTGGGAGGAGATGACAAGATTTACAAAACTGCATATACACGGGGACTAGATGTAAAAAAAAAAAAAAAAAAAAAAAAAATTTTAACCCCACATGAGTGCTTATTCCATTATCCTCGATAGAAAAGAAATTAAAAAAAAAAAAATTAAATAGATAGATAAATAACTAATGAAATCCTCAAAATAAAGGAACGAATAAAGTGAACAGATGACTTATGACTTTTCCGTTTCCCCGCATGGCTTCAGGTTTGGGAGAATGCTGACGACAGAAGAGGTGGCGAAGGTCACAGTGGACAGCATGCTGAGGAATGAGATGTACATCTTTGTTCCCCACAACATGTGGCTGCTCCTCAGGATTGTCGGGTGAGAGAGAGACAGACAGACAGACAGACAGAAAGATAGACAGAGACAGAGGGAGACGGACGGACAGACAGACAGACAGACAGACAGGAAGGCAGACAGACAGACAGACAGGAAGGCAGGCAGGCAGGCAGGCAGGCAGGCAGGCAGATAGAAACAGACAGACAGAGATAGAGACAGACAGACAGACAGACAGACAGGCAGACAGACAGAAACAGACAGACAGACAGACAGAGACAGACAGACAGATAGAGATAGAGACAGACAGGCAGGGAGGTAGACAGAGACAGACAGAGATAGAGACAGACAGATAAAAAGAGACAGACAGACAGACAGACAGACAGACAGACAGAGTGTGTGTCTTAGCTGTTGTGTTGGTGTAGGCATGTATGTGTGCAGCACAGCTTACAAACATGTAGCGCGACAGTGGCAGCATCATGTTTCTACACCTGCTGCATGTGCCGCGCTCTGCTGCTTTTGAGTGGTGGTTGAAAACCCTCCATTGCATGCACTTTGCCCACTCCCTAAAGTATAGAAGTTATGCAGCCTGTGTTTAGAGGCCACATCCTCGCTGTTAAGCCGTGCTGTTGTAACCGAGAAGTTGTACAAAGTTGTGGCAGATCAAATATCTCCTCTCTGTGACATATACATGCATACGTACGTACATACGTACAGACAGACAGACAGACAGACAGACATATAGACAGACAGACAGACAGACAGACAGCAGACAGACAGACAGACAGACAGACAGACAGACAGACAGACATTACAGACATACGTATTTTATATTTTTATATATATATATATATATATATATATATATATATATATATATATAATATTATATATATATATATATATATATATATATATATATATGTACCGTGAAATCCCTAGCATAAGCCCACCATCTAGCAAACGCCCACCCCCCACTTTGGGCTAAAAGTTGTGCACAGGGGTAACTACCTAGCAAACGCCCACCCTGCTTTTTTCAAAGAGACTATGTTCACTTTCACTAGGATTTGTGCAGACTGTTCTATAAGTCATCTTTTCCCCTTCTTTACCTTTTTTTTCTTTCCTTTTTCTTATTCTTTGTCCCCTCTCCTCACTCCCACCCATCCCCAACAAAGTGATTTAAAATTACGTCATGCTTTTTCCACTGACGTCTTTTGTCTGTCAGTGATGTACCGGTAGGCTACTTTGACACGCTTCCTGACGGCCGGAAGTTGGTTCTTGAATCTCTCTGTGCTATTTTTGCAAAATGCCAAAACGACAGTCTTACACTGTATCTTTCAAATTGGAAGCCCTGCAGTATCTGGATAACGAAGCAGGTGGGAATGTTTCGGAGTGTACCTTGAATTTTCTGTGGATAGGAAGAGATCAGGGGATGGAGTGAAAACAGAGATAGACTTGAACAGCAGTTTGGAAAAGACAAACAAAAATGGAAACTGTCAAAAGGACCAGCAGTTAGATCTGAATATGTCGACCAAGGTGTGCTGAATTATCTGGAAGATGAAAGATCTGAAGGCAGGGTATTGGGAAACAAGGACCTACAACGGAAAGCGATGGAACTCGTTGGCCTTCTTTGCCTCAAAGTCCCTTTTTTTCTATTTTCCTTCACTTCTACTTACACAACCTAACTTACATGCTTTCAGGGTTTGTATTTCTTCAATTACACGGTTGAGCACAAAAGTTACTTTGTGCAAAGGGGTCTATCCCTAGCAAACGCCCACCCCCCAATTCTGCCCTAAATCAGTGCACAGGGGGGGTGGGCGTATGCTAGGGATTTTACGGTATATATACATAGATAGATATAGATAGATATTTTATTTATTTATTATTTATTTATTTATTCTTTTATATCGAGGATAGCAGAATAAGCAATCATGTGCTTTTTTTCATCCGGTCCCCGTGTGTATGCAGTTTTGTAAATATTGTCATCTGTTCCCACCGGCACACGATGGCCTACTCTTACGAAAAGCGGAACAGGATTTAACGTGTGCGCAAGATGTTCTGCGTGCGTTCGCACACGGGGCCTCGGTTTAAAGTCTCATCCGAAGGACTTTTGGGGAGAGTGGAGTCAGCACTGATGTTAACTCCAGGAAGAAAATTTCCTCGACCGGACTCGAACCCGGGTCTTCAAATTGCCAGCGCAATGTTCTGACCACTAGGCTATCCGCCCCCCCTAGATATAGATAGCTAGATAGCTATAGATAGATAGAGAGACAGACAGACAGACAGACAGAGAGAGGTGTTCCCATAACCTATGTTGTGGTATGGGAGTAAAGCATCAGAGACCTCATTTTCTCCAGGTGCCAGCATATTGAGGGCGGTGCCCATCTCCTCACACATGTGCACACACGCATGCACGCACGCATGCACATATGTGGCATGCACACACACACACACACACTAACACACTAACACACACACACACACACACACTAACACACTAACACACACACACACACACACACACACATTCTCTAGATGTAACACAATTGTGGTCTAATATCGCTTTAAGTGAACAGAAAGTAAAGAAGGAACATTTGAATGACAAGACACCCCACACCCCCTCTCCACCCCTCTTTTCCCTCTCCTTCATAGAAAGAATGTGTGTTCCACTTGGCTGCACTTTGTGCTGAAGGCACTGGTTTTAAA
>CM060344.1:23565420-23567920 GCA_030674155.1 Stramonita haemastoma | reverse complement strand
GCAGACTGTTGCCTCACCGGATGATCCAGTTCATCAAGGAGGATGTGCTGAAGCTTGGCATGGCTCCTCAGTACCAGCATGTGAAGAAAGATTAGGTACACCAGCACTGTGACATTAGACCTGCAGGTGAAGAAAGATTAGATAGACCAGCACTGTGACGCTAGACCAGCACTGTGACGCTAGACCAGCACTGTGACACTAGACCAGCAGGTGAAGAAAGATTAGATAGACCAGCACTGTGACGCTAGACCAGCAGTGTGACATTAGACCAGCACTGTGACATTAGACCAGCACTGTGACATTAGACCAGCAGTGTGACATTAGACCAGCACTGTGACATTAGACCAGCAGTGTGGCATTAGACCAGCACTGTGACGCTAGACCAGCACTGTGACGCTAGACCAGCACTGTGACACTAGACCAGTAGATGAAGAAAGATTAGATAGACCAGCAGTGTGACATTAGACCAGCAGTGTGACATTAGACCAGCAGATGAAAGGGTCTTGAAAAAAAATCTTGAATCTTGACATTAGACCAACATGTGGAGAAAGATTAGATAGACCAGCATTGTGACATTAGACCAGCATGTGAAGAAAGATTAGACTGCTGGTCTCTGCTGGCAACAATGAGATATTATGTATGCACATATATGTGAATATTCTATAATAATCCAGTGCCGCTGTTATGCCTTTGGGTTTTGTAAAATCATACATTTATTCATACTGCTGATGCTTTTATATAGATATACATACATATACATATATAGATATACATATATATACATATACATTCGGCCAGTGCCGCTGATATGCAATTGGAGGGGAGATTATTTGTTTATGGGTTATTTGAAATCACATTCATTTATTCATACTGTTGATACCTAAAGGAAAAAAAAATGTCGATGATGATGATAATTGAGATGTTATATTGGTAGGGTATGATATTTATTTTTTGATATATCTTTTCTTCAAAATCAAGTCAGACTTTTATATCCAGATGGTGTATTCGATAAAGAGATGCATTTGTTTGTTGTTGTTGTTTTTGCTAAGTTACCATTCTTTAAAAAAATATTTTAATTGAAGGGTCCTAAGAAAATATGCATTGTATTTTTGTTTTAAATCACAAAAAAGAAGGATAAGAAAGACAGAAAGAAACAAGAGAAGAACAGCCAAACAGTGCCAGACAAAAATGTATCACAGTACAATATCTCACCATCACATCAAACACCCCTTTCCTCTCTTTGTTTGTTCTGCCATAAACACACATGGATATCAAGTGATGAATTTGTCAGTTTTGAGCAAGAGTTGGCTTTTTTTTTTTTTTTTTTTTTTTTTTTTACTGTGCTCTTTATAAAATTATTATTTGAAATGTTATATTCATATTGGTGATGATCATTTTGTCTTGGGAAAGGACTTGATTTGTAATATCTATTGACCCAGTGTGGAGCAAGAATTGGCGTTTTTACTGCGCTCTATAAACTTATTCCTGATGGTGATATTTAACCTGTTTATTCATATGCTGATGATCATGATCTGGAAGGATACGATTTGTAATATCTGTGGACCTGATGTTGAGCAAGAATTGGCGTTTTAACTGCGCTATAGAAAACCGTAAGACAACGATGATAATTATTTGAAGCGTTTATTCTTAATGGTGATGATTACCTTGTTCTGAAAGAACATGATTTTTACATTTGTTCACGCCAAGGGTTGTGCAAAGTTGGGCATATAAAGATATAGCCGTTAAGTGATTTTTTGTTGTTGTTTTTTTTTCGTACTTCTGCTAAAGCTTCGAGGTTCTCCAATGGTGACATTTTTGCGTATGTGTCCATTTTTGCCCACCATTAAGGCAGCCACATTCTGACTTCAGGGATGACTCATAAACAAGACACCAATGTGCATGTGGTTTTTGGCTGGTTTTATTTTTGGTCATCCGTTCTTACTGCCACAAACAGCCTACTCTTCCAAAAGGCAGAAAGGGTTGTAAAGTGTGCCTGCGCAAGAAGCTCTGCATGACTTCACACATGGAGCCTCTGTTTATATTCTCATCATCCGAAGGACATTAAGGGGGGTGGATTCAGTTCTGGTGTTAACTCCAGGTGAAAACTCCCCTGAACAGGTGTCTGGGTGGCAGCTCAGACCTGGCCAGGCTTGATCCGGGGCCATGAAAAGTGACAGGTGCAGCAGTGAGGTATGATCATTTTTTGTGTATTGTTCCTTGCTTGCAGCATTTCAGAATGCAGAAAGTATTTTCTCACTGTATAGAAATAGCCAGAAATGCTTTCAGATCATGTTTGCCAAAGCTATAGTTTTGTTGTTGTTTTTATAGCACATTCTATTGCCATATAAGACGTTTTATCACTTTTTTTGAAGTTAAGAAGGCTGCTTTTGAAAATAATGGTTTTTGTAAATAGTTTTGTTTTGGTTTTTTTAAATTGGGTTTGAACATAATTATGGTGCTGGTGTTTTGTGGTAACTAGTACTATCCAATCATTGATAGT
>CM060344.1:23545420-23560420 GCA_030674155.1 Stramonita haemastoma | reverse complement strand
CCCTTTCACCATCACAAAATCAAAACAAAAAGCCCCACCCTGTAATAATCAGCAAACAAAAATCTGTGGCCATTTCAAAATCTAAAAACAAAACTTGCTATACACAACAACAACAATTTCGCTGTCTTTATTTTTAATGCAATAGACATCAAACAAATTAAACAAACAAAAAAGAAAACCATACTCCTTTTCAAAATTAAAAAAGAAATACGGCAATATACAACAAAGAAGCAAAAGCAAAAAAAAACTTCGCCATTTTATATTTTAAAAGAAAATGTAATATACATTAACCAAAAGAACTTTTGCCATCTCAACATTTAAAAAAAGACACCTACACTATACAATAAACAAAAAAAAATGCCATTTCAATTTTTTTTAACCTGCAATAAACAACAAACAAACAAAAAATTTCCCCACTCCAATGTTTTTAATACCTACAATTTATCATCCCCAGATTAAAAAAAAAAAGTATAAAAAAAGGATAACAAACATGTTATAGTACAAAAAAAATGCGATTTATTTTTTTTAATGCAATATACAAAAAAAAAACAAAAAAACCCTTCGGTTATCTCAAAATTAAAAAAAAACAACTACCATATACATCAAACAAAAATCCCTTCGCCTTTTCAAGATAAAAAACCCCCGTAGAATAAACAACAAACAAAAAATGACTTTCATCATCTTAAAATCAAAACTAAAAGAAAGCCTGCAATAGTCAACAAACAGACATGTTTCGTCATTTCAAATTATTTTAAACCTACAATATAGAACAAACAAAAAAACCCAAACCTTTTGGGGTTTTTTTCAAAATCTAAAGGAAATACTTGCCGTGTACAACAAACAAACTGGGAATGAAAATGGGATAAGCACTCATGTGCTTTTTTCATCCAGTCCCCGTGTGTATGCAGTTGTGTAAATATTGTCATCTGTTCCCAGCTTAGGGGAAGCGAGTGCTCTGACCACTGAGCTATCCCGTCCCCAGCATGAAGAGACAGATAGCACACTCTGCCGGCATCGTAAGGAGCTTTTACGTTCAAATTCATTTAACGTCTTGTCACAAGTTGTGTTATTAGACGGGAGAGGGGGGGGGGGGGGGGGGGGGGGGGCAGAATGTGGGTGTGTGAGTGTCAGGGGAAGTGGGTGTAGTTGGCAATGTATGGGATAAAGAATTTCAAGGGACAATACTTGCTAAGAAATTTTAAACAACAACAACAAACGTTTTCGTTACTAACCTATTGAACTACAAGAAACAAAACGGAAAATGCACTTCTAACAATCTCAGTAATTCCAATAAAAAAAATGTAACTAAAATATCAGTTACTGAATTTCACAGAAGAAAAAAAACAAAAATATCCCTCTCAGAAAAAAAAAAAGGATGAGGCTTTAACGTGTGTGTACACGTCCAGGGAGACAGGTGACACGGGTAGTAACCCTCATGTAGGCAGCCATACTCCGACAGTCACGCAACTTTCCTCAATTCAAACGTTTGCGTTTCGGCGCCGCTTGGGTGGAAGGAAGAGGAGCATCCTCATCCTCATCTTGCTGTTCTTCATCGTCCTCCAGCATGCCTAGGATTCTTTGGCACTGGCTTGGGGTGATGGTGGGATCGTTCGTCTTGTTGCCACCATCATCGTCATCGTTATCCGCATCGGAGAAGAGGGATTTGTCATCGCTGCTGTCGCTGTCTGCCCCCTCCACGCCAGTGTGTCCTTGTCGGTTGGTGCCCTGCTTCTGTATGTTTGCAGAAAACAACACATGGGATAAGGCATATAAGAGAGAGAGAGAGAGAGAGAGAGAGAGAGAGAGAGAGAGAGAGAGAGAGAGAGAGAGAGAGAGAGAGAGAGAGAGAGAGAGAGAGAGACAGACAGACAGACAGACAGACAGACAGACAGACAGACAGACAGACAGACAGACAGACAGACAGACAGACAGACAGACAGACAGAGAGAGAGAGAGACAGAGAGAGAGAGAGATTGATTTGATTGATTTATTCTTTTATATCGAGGATAATGGAATAAGCACTCTTGTGCTTTTTTTTACATCCAGTCCCCGTGTGTATGCAATTTTGTAAATGTCATCTGTTCCCACCGGCACACGATGGCCTACTCTTACGAAAAGCGGAACAGGATTTAACGTGTGCGCAAGATGTTCTGCGTGCGTTCGCACACGGGGCCTCGGTTTATTATAGTCTCATCTGAATGACTTTGACATTCAGTTCGATTCTTTCGTCAAACTGGGAAGAAAGGGCGAGGCTGGGTACGAACCCAGAACCTCACGGTTTACATATTGGCAGGCGAACGTCTTAACCATCCTGCCACCTTCCTTCTGGTTGGAGCCACCACCACCACTGACGTCCGTTCAAGGGGATTTGTTTTTTGCCCCAGGAGTTAGCATCAGTGCCGACTCCACACCCTCAAAAGTCCTTTGGATGAGATTATAAACCGAACTAGGTCCCTGTGTGCAAACACAGGTAGAACATCTTGCGCACACATCAAAATTTGTTCCACTTTTCTGTAGAGGCCATTGTGTGCCGGTGGGAACAGAAGAAACAATTAAAAAAAAAAAAAAAAAAAAAAACTTCATGCATATGGGGACTTCCTGTTGAAAAAAAATCACACAAGCGATTACCAATTATCCTTGAGATAAAAGAATAATAACCAAAAACATGTAAGGCCAGAATTGAAACTGCATGATGGACGGACATTAGCCGAGTGGTTAGGACCATTCAACTTAAACCCGTCGTGGGTTTGAATCTCGGCGGCGACTGGTGAATGAAAGGTGGGAATTTTATGATCCTGGTCAACTTCTAGTGCAGACCTGCCAGTGCCTTAGTTTCATTCGAGTATATACACATGCAGAATACACGTTAACAAGATCCTGTAATTCATGTTAGCTTTCAGTGACTTATCTAATTAATTAATTTATTTATTTATTTCATTTTATTTTATTCTTTTATATCGAGGATAATGGAATAAGCACTCTTGTGCTTTTTTACATCCAGTCCCCGTGTGTATGCAGTTTTGTAAAGCTTGTCATCTGTTCCCACCGGCACACGATAACCTACTCTTACGAAAAGCGGAATAGGATTTAACGTGTGCGCAGGATGTTCTGCGTGCGTTCGCACACGGGGCCTCGGTTTATAGTCTCATCCGAAGGACTTTTGGGGAGGATAGAGTCAGCACTGATGTGAACTCCAGGCGAAAAATCCCCTCGACCGGGAATCGAACCCGGGTCGTTAGGCAAGGCAAGGCAAGGCAAGGCAAGGCAAAATTCTTTTATTCGAGGATAATAGATAAGCACTCATGTGCTTTTTTACATCCAGTCCCCGCCCTTTTCAGGGAAAACATCAAGATAAAAAGATACTAAACAGTAAAACTATATGCAGTACCAAACAACATAGAGGAATAAGGACATCATACATAATAAGATAATAAAAATGCACACTTTCAGAAGACGAAAATCAGAAGCCACAATAAAATGATTTTGATTATAAAAGAAAAGGAGAAGCGTTAATAGATAAAGAGCAACCAAAGAAACATAATGAAATAAAACAACTTAGCAACCAAGAAAAGTCCACCCCAAAAATAATTAGCTACAACATTGTTACAACTCATAACAACAAAATGAACTCAGAAGGAACTAAAGATAATACAATGATTATAATGATGACAATAAGAATAGTATCAACAATAGTGATAATAGTATGATAATAATACACGTAAAATTGCGAGAGCAATGTTCTGACCACTAGGCTATCCCGTCCCCCCCTTACGGAGACACGAACATACCCAGTATACATCCCCCAAGCGGCTACGTTCTTTGTGGGCAAAAACGGTGGCATGCAAACAATTTCACCGTTGGTATACCTCGGAGCTAAAGCCGAGGAACGCACCCCCCTCCCCCCCACAAAAAAAACAACCAAACAAAAGACAAAAACAAAAACAACAACAAAACAACACCAACTATGTAGTCTCATTCATCTGCATGGCTCACGAGGGAATAGAGTGGTAGAACCCTAACTGGAACACCTCATAAATTACTCGAATCCCACTCTTTTTTTTTTTTTAATTGTATTTAGTTTTTATACTTTATCTATATCTGCGTTTATTCTTTCTATTATTTTAGGATACTGGAGTAAGCACTCGTGTGCTTTTTCTTTTACATTCAAGTCCCCGTGTGTGTGTGCGGTTTTGTCAATTTTGTAATCCGTTCCCACCCGGCACACAATGACCCACTCTTGGAAAAGCGGAACAGGTTTTAACGTGTGCGCAAGATGTTCTGCGTGAGTTTACACACAGGACCTTGGTTTATAGTCTCATCCGGAGAGTGGAGTCAGCACTGATGTTATCTCCAGGGGGAAAAAATCCCCTTGATCGAGATTCGAACCCGGTTAGCAGATCAGGAGGGAAATGTGCAACCTCTGACCACCGCACTGTGTGTGTGTGTGTGTGTGTGTGTGTGTGTGTGTGTGTGTGTGTGTGTGTGTGTGTGTGTGTGTGTGTGTGTGCGCGCGCGTGCGTGTGTGTGTATGTGTGTGTGTGCGCGCGTGTGTGTTTGTTTGTTTGTGGTTTGTGTGTGTGTGTGTGTGTGTTTGTGGTTTGTGTATGTGTGTGTGTGTTTGTGTGTGTGTGTTTGTTTGTGTGTGTGTGTGTGTGTGCATGTGTGTGTGTATGTCTGTGTGTGTGTGTGTGTGGTGTGTGTCTGTCTGTCTGTGTCTCTGTGTGTTTATGTGTGTCTCCCTGTGCGTATGTGTTTGTATATGTCTCTGCGTGCCTGTGTATACATGCATGCGTGCGTGCGTATGTTAATCCCTGACAATTAAGGTGAGTTACCTACCTGTGTTTTTGCAGGGGCAAAGGTCACCGACTTTTCCTTGTTTCCACCCGTTTCTTGGTTGCCTGGAAACATTATTTTTGAATATGACAACAGACACCACAACAACGATACTTGATGACAATAACACCAACGTCCAAAACCAACAGAAAAAAATAGGTCCAGCCTCTCTCTCTCTCTCCCCTCCTCTCTCTCTCTCTCTCTCTCTCTCTCTCTCTCTCTCTCTCTATATATATATATATATATATATATATATATAATATAAATATATATAGTGTGCGTGCGCGCGCGAGCGCGTACACGTGTATGCGTGTAATACATGATTGTTTACTTAAATCATGTATTGCCTATCGCATAGTGCTGTATACCACTTTATGTCACAGCAGATTTCTTTCCGTGAAATCCGGGCTGCTCTCCCAGGGGAGAGCGCGTCACAAGAGCAACGCCACCCATTTTGTTTCTTTTCCTGCCTGCATCTGTACTTGTTTCCCTATCAGAGTGGCTTTATTTCTACAGTTTTGCCAGGGTCAACTGTCTTGCTGCTGTGGGTTCTCAAACGTGTGCTAAATATGTCAAACACACGGGACATCAGTTTATTGCCTCATCCCAAAGACTAGCACCCATACCACCACTCATGTATGGATGGGGAAAAAGTTACCGGCCCAAACGGGGATCGAACCACCACACACTTCGTTCAAACCCGGACTTTTCGTTTTCTAGGCAGGTGCGTTACCTCTAGACCACCGATCCTTTCATTTTATTTTCTCTCCTTTTCTGGGAAGGGGGGGGGGGGGGGGGATATTGCTACTGTTTTACGCGCTCAAGACTTCTGTCTTCATGAGATTAGCCGTAGCAAACATATATATATATATATATATATATATATATATATATATATATATATACATATATGATCATTACTGTTTTTTATCTTTACTTCCCTGGTAACCTATTGAACATCTACATAACACTAATTACGATGACAGTAACAATGATAATAATCGAAAATTATCATCATCGTGCCACGCAAACTTAGAGCAGCAACTGAGCACAGGTTTTAAAATGGTTATATTACACATGTTAGATTTAGTTTAGTTTCATTTTATAATACGGTCTTGAGAATGAGACTATTTGCGATAGATTCAGATATTTGATGACTGTCTTCATCAACATCTTTATCAGTCATTATCATCACCATCCTTCCTCTATTTTTTTCTTCCTGTCCTTTATCAGACAATGACAATGACAAAGGTTTATTTGTGTAAGCGAGATGCCCATTCACAAGGGGACAGCGGGAGGGGGACAGGGCACAAAACATATATCATGTACTGAAAACTTAATACAATACAGCCCAAAAAGACAACATGGCATGGATTCCACAACATGGTTACATGGTATATCCAGATCCTTTTTTCATTAGCTTTAGTCAGCCCTTACAAAAGGCACTGGTAAGGGGGAGGAATTTCCACAACACTGTACAAATCCAGAGTCAGCATCTTACAACAAACTGGTCTGCTACAAGGACACCAGGTCGGTCACAATGTCTCTTCTTCCCTTTTAATCGTGGCTTGTGCAACTTTGCACCCCTAACACGCTAACACGTGATAAATTCGTGATGATCCAGGTGGCGTGTGGGTACAGCTATCCCTCCTCTCCCCCCTCCCTCTCTCTCTCTCTCCCTCCTCTCTCTCTCCTCTCTCTCTCTTCTGTCTCGTCTGTCTTCTGTCTGTCTGTCGTCTGTCTTCTCTCTCTCTTTCTCTCTCTCTCACACACACACATACACACACTCACACTCTCACACACAGACACACACACCCATCCATGCACACACACACACATACACCCACACCCACGTTCATACACACATATAATAATAATAATAATACATGGAATTTGTATAGCGCTATATCTTGCAAAAACAAATCAAAGCGCTTACATTCAACCTACACAACGCACAATCAGCAACTATTTACAGTTTTGACAAATTCGAATGTACACACACACACACACACACACACACACACACACGCACGCACGCACGCAGCACGCGCGCGCACGCACACACACCTACAAACGTTATGCACTTTGGCAGGTGGATGTTGAATATACACACTATACCTACACACACATCCACACACATCCACACACACGCACGAACGCATACACTCACACACACGCACACACGCACGCACGCACGCACGCACACACCTACGCACACACCTACACACACACGCGCGCACACACACACACACACACACACACACACACACACACACACACATACATACATACATACATACACACACGGCTTATCCAAGCAAGAATCGAACTGCATCCACAATCACACGCAACACATCAAGTCCGGCACTGATACGATCCTTCAGTCTCTCCCGGTCAGCAGGGGACCACAGCCTCAGCTTGTGGTAGACAAAGATCTCCTCGCTGGTCATCAGCCTGGTGTCCTTCTTCACAAACCAAAACAAATCCGGGGGTGTGTCACCATCCGCAGTCCATTGGAAACGAAACACGAGATCGTCAGTTTCACATACCATCGTGTCTTGATGCCGTTTGCTGGTGAACACACGACGAAAGTCCTGGTTCCTGCGTGTGTCCCTTAGCCTCCGCTGCAAGGATCTGTCACTCAGTTCAGCCACATAGTCCTTGACGGCATTGGCACTGGTTCCGACTTCCTGAAGTTTTGCGAGAGGATCGTCACAGTCCGGAGTTTCCGATGTCAACACAGACGCAAGGTCAATGTCACTTTGCAGATCAGCGGGCTTTTCGTTCTCCGTCCCTTTGACATCGCTTGGTGCATGGCGGATTTCACGTGCGCCTTGCAGTGACAGTGTGCTGTTGGCAGAAGGGGGGGTGTCAATGCGTAACACAGGGCAACTTGAAGGAGGTGTGGGCACAAATAAACATTGGGAATGTTCCTCTATTATAACATTTTCACTTGCCTCCGTTTCTTCTTGCCTCTGTGCTGTCCTCCTCTCCTCCGCCCTTCTCCTGTCTCTGTCGGTCTGGCTTGGCGGCTTCCTTCTATAGCTGTTAGAGATGGCAGGGGTGCATTGTTGCGCCATGTTGCTGCTGTTAGCTGGGCTGGCTTGCAGTCGTATCACAACGACTGTGCTGTTGCCACTTCCAGCAATTTTCCAAGACGTGAGTTGATTTTCTTGGAGCAGGGCATCCAATGTAAGGTTCAACGTTGTTGGTAGGCCGACAACGGGCATGGTTTGGGTTGGAAATGTATTTATTTGGTAAACAAGTGAACAGCAAAATAATCTTCCTGCCTACCTCCAAGGGAGATCACGCCGAGTCCCTCCTTTATCAGACAATATGCTGGTGTGTCTAAATTTAGGAACATGGCATCGCACTGCGCCGTACTTTTTACACAAGGGAGGCAATTAGGATCCTCCCCCTCCAATCACATCCACCACATGGCCGCCTGAATCTTCTTGTATCTTTAAGCGTTTGATCACATTACACTCTCCAATAACGTAGCATATTTATCAGTGAATACTCTTTGTATTACAGATGAAATGAATGTCCACCCAGAATAATACATTCTTGACTTACTCATCCCACCTGGGAATCACTGTGAGATTGAAATTACACTGAATGAGATGTTCACGTGTATGACTGTACTCAAGTACCTCGCCATACAGGCAGCCATACTCCGACCAGAGGATTTTCTCCTTTAAAGGAGAGTGCAGGTTGTTCTGTTAAGAGCTTGTCATGGCTGAAGGCAATCTCAACACAACATTTTACAACATAACATTTTAGAGTAAGCCTTGGCAATCTGCTGACATCAATAACTGACACAGCTTTTGGCCTGGGCCAATTGCGAATATTACATTAACAAACTTTGAGGGGGGGGGGGGGGATGGTGCGGGGTATCAGTAATATGCATTCATTCATTCTCACAAACACGCACGCACGCACGCACACACACACACACACACACATGCATAATTACGCATACTCGCACGCACACACACACGCACGCGTGCACGCACGCACACACGTAGGCGCGCGCGCGCACGCACACACGCACACACACACACACATACTCACACTTCACGGAAATGATGAAAACCACCACCAAAAAAGCAAAAACAAAAAAAAACAACCCCCCCCCCAAAAAAAAAAAACAACAACAAAAAAACACCACCCTGAGATAAAAGTCTCACCTTTAAGAATGCCCTTTTTGGCTCTGGTTGCCATATCTGAAAACATGAACCGTATAAGTCAGAGAGGAGAGAGAGAGAGAGAGAGAAGAGAGAGAGAGAGAGAGAGAGAGAGAGAGAGAGAGGGAGAGAGAGAGGAGAGAGAGAGAGAGAGGGGAGACAGACAGACAGACAGACAAACAGACTGAGGGGAGAGAGGGGGAGGAGGAAGAGAGAGGGGGAGAGGAACAGAGAGAGAGAGGGAGAGAGACAGAGACAGACAGAGTGACAGAGAGTGACAGAGAGACAAGAAGAGGACGAGACAGACATACAGACAAGACTAATGAGAGACAGAGAACAGAGAGACACATACAAGACAGACAGAGAGACAGGGGATCAGACATGACAAGACAGACAGACAGACAGACGAGAGACACACACAGACAGGCAAACACATCTCAGGCAGGCTGACAGACAGACAGAGAAGACAACAATTATTACGAACCAGAGGTCATGCTGAGAAGAACGACTGGAGTACTTTGGTTCGATGGAGCTGGTCTGTTTGGTGCGATGAGCTGTCGGGCCTTGCTTTTGTTTCTGTATTCACACGCACGCACACACAAACACACACACACACACACACACACAAACAAACACACACACACACACACACACACACACACACACACACACACACACACACACACACACACTAGCGTTTAGTAGGAAACTGTGAAATGCACGGCTCAAAGGCAGAGAAAAAAGACACAGAAAGAAAGAAAGAAAGAAAGAAAGAAAGAAAGAAAGAAAAGAAAAAAAAAGAAAGAAAGAAAAGACGAAAGAAAAAGAAAAAAGAGGAAGGGGAGAGAAAAAAACTGAAAAGAAAAAAAAATGAAAGAAAACAGAGAACTCAGGGGAAAAATCGAAGAAAGAAAGACGGCCGGATGGAGTGATGAAGAAAGAAAAAACTATTCAGAAAAGAAAAAATGACCAAAAAAAAAGACATATTTTTTGTTTATTGAAGACAGAAAGAAAGAGCTTGACAGAAAGAAGAATGAATGAAAGAACAAACGAAAGAAGAATTGGCAGAAAAAAGAGAAGTGCAAAAGAAAGGAATGCAAAACAGAAAGAAAGAACTGCCTGAGAGAAGACTGAATGAAACAGAAAGAAAGAAAGAAAGAAAGAAAGAAAGAAAGAAAGAAGAAAGAAAGAAAGAAAGAAAGAAAGAAAGAAAGAAAGAAGAAAAAGGAAAGAAAGAAGAAGAAGAAAGAAGAAAGAAGAAGAAGAAGAAAGAGAGTGCAGTGTGTGTGTGTGTGTGTGTGTGTGTGTGTGTGTGTGTGTGTGTGTGTGTGTGTGTGTGTGTGTGTGTGTGTGTGTGGTGTTGTGTTGTGCTGTGGTGTGTTGTGTGTGCGTGTGTGCGTGCGTGCGTGTGTGTGTGTGTGTGTGTGTGTGTGTGTGTGTGCGTGTATGTGTGTGTGGTGTGGTGTGTGTGTGTGTGTGTGTGTGTGTGTGTGTGTGTGTGTGTGTGTGTGAAAGTCAAAGTCAAAGTCAAAGTCAAAGTCAAAATTTTATTTCCAGATGGTACATTGAGTAAGCAATAAATTTTCTTTGTTTCATCAAGCGATCTGTCTAGAAAAAAACAACAAAACAACCAAACAAAAAACATACAAATAAACAAACAAAATGTGTGTGTGTGTATGTGTGTGTGTGTGTGTGTGTGTGTGTGTGTGTGTGTTGTGTTGTGTTGTGTTGTGTTGTGTTGTGTTGTGTTGTGTTGTGTTGTGTTGTGTTGTGTTGTGTTGTGTTGTGTTGTATTGTGTGTGTGTGCGTTGTGTGGTGTGGTGTATGTCAAGTCAAAGTCAAAAACACTTTAATCATCCCTGAAGGGCAATTACAATACTGACAGGCATATTGCTATGAATGATAATCAAAGACACAAAATAGCTACATTTCATATTTGTTCAGATATTATATGATAGCTTCAAATAAAAATGTCACAAACACTCACACTCATCCGCGCGCGCTACACACACACCAATGTATGGATACAATGTTATTAAAACCGTTGACTAGAAAAAACATATGATCATTATTATTTACGCATTGTACGAACGCACTAGCACACACACGTATACATGCATGCACGCTCGCACGCACACACACAAACACACGCCCCCCCCCCCCTACACACGCACACCATCCACCCCCCCCCCACACACACACACACACACACCAATAAATGCAATGTTTTAAAAGCATTGGCTAGAAGGACATATCAATCAATTTACAAGCAATTCAAAAAATCAATAAAGCAAAAAATAAGACATACTTATTTTATGGGTACATAAGCATGTATATGCACGCCTATTTGCATTGACTACATACATAACAGTGGCAATCAGGTAAGTAATTCAGAGAAGTGGGGGGAAAAAACAACAAAACCAGTGGGTGTTTTATGAGTTTAGAACTCGGACATCTACTGGCACAAAGGAATTTCTTTTTCTGTTTGTTTTGCATGCTTTTGTGGCATTGAAAATGGCGTCCTGAAGGCAACAATTGAAATTCTGAAAACAAAGCGTGGGGGGTTGGGGTCGGCCAAAATGGCAGTCGCTTTGCGTACAAGCTGCTGATTACAAAACGACTTGAGATCTCTTTGTTCTTCTCCAATTATATTTGAGCGGATTCTCACCATTCTCTGAAGACCATTCTTGTTCTTAATACTAAGGTTATTGTACCAACAAATGAAAGCAAAACTTAGAACGCTCTCTAAGTAAGAAAGAAAGAATCTTTTTGTGAACAAAAATGAGTTAAGCTTCCTTAGAAAATATACAAATTATTGAATTAAAATACAGACAATTTTTTTTTACAATAGCGTCAGTGTTAGCGTCCCAATTTAACTTGTGGTCATAAACAGTTCCCAGATATTTGTATTTTAAAACATTTTCAACTTCTTGATTATGGCTGATGGTATTTTCAGATATATATATATATATACATATATATATATATATATATATATATATATATATATATATATATATATGTGTGTGTGTGTGTGTGTGTGTGTGTGTGTGTAAGTAAGTAAGTAAGTAAGTAAGTAAGTAAGTAAGTAAGTAAGTCAGTCAGTCAGTCAGTCAGTCAGTCAGTCAGTCAGTCAGTCAGTCAGTCAGTCAGTCAGTCAGTCAGCAGTCAGTCAGTCAGTCAGTCAGTCAGTCAGTCTTCAATTTTAACGTCTTTCCACTTTAAGTGATATCAGACGATGTCCATATTGAACCGCTGGGCTGAACACTTTCAAACCCTCTTCAGCGCTGATCGCACTGTTGATGACGCAGTGATCCAACAGATCCCACAGCAACCAGTGAAAGAAGAACTGGACGATGCCCCAACCCTGGAAGAGGTAACTAAAGCCATAGAACAACTGAAGAGTGGGAAGGCTGCAGGCGTCGACGGTATTCCACCAGAATTATGGAAAAACGGGGGGGAAACACTGCACTGCAAGCTCCATGAATTTTTTGTCTGCTGCTGGGAGCAGGGAAAGTTACCACAAAACCTTCGTGATGCAATCATAATCACCCTTTACAAAAACAAAGGGGGAAAATCAGATTGCTCCAACTACAGGGGGATAAACTCTTCTCTCCATCGCTGGCAAAATCCTTGCAAGAGTTCTCCTCAACAGACTAGTACCTGCTGTTGCAGAACACCACCTCCCTGAGAGCCAGTGCGGCTTCAGAGCTAACAGAGGTACCACTGACATGGTCTTCGTGCTCAGACAACTTCAAGAAAAGTGCCGCGAACAGAACAAGGGACTGTACATCACCTTCGTTGATTTAACCAAGGCATTTGACACTGTGAGCAGGAAGGGCCTGTGGCAGATCATGGAGCGTCTTGGCTGTCCCCCAAAGTTTCTCAACATGGTGATCCAGCTACATGAAGACCAGCGTGGCCAGGTCAGAAACAGCAACGACCTCTCAGAGCCTTTCCCAATCACAAACGGGGTGAAGCAGGGCTGCGTTCTTGCACCAACCCTCTTCACTATCTTCTTCAGCATGATGCTTCAGCGGGCCACAGAAGATCTTAATGACGAAGACGGAGTTTTCATACGCTACCGCACAGATGGCAGCCTATTCAACCTGCGGCGTCTTCAGGCCCACACCAAAACCCTGGAGCAACAAATTCGGGAGCTACTTTTTGCTGATGATGCTGCCCTTGTAGCCCACACAGAAACCGCCCTGTAGCATGTAACATCCTGTTTTGCAGAGGCAGCCCAGCTCTTCGGACTCGAAGTCAGCCTGAAGAAGACAGAGGTTCTCTACCAGCCCGCACCTCAGGTAGCGTACCACCCACCTCACATTACAATTGGTGAGACAGAACTGAAGACAGTCCAGCAGTTTACCTACCTGGGATGCACAATCTCCTCTGACGCAAAGATTGATAAAGATGTAGACAACAGACTGGCAAAGGCAAACAGTGCTTTTGGCAGACTCTACCACCGTGTCTGGAAAAACAAACACCTGAAGAAAGACACCAAGATCAGTGTCTACAGATCCGTGGTACTGACCACCCTCCTGTACGGCTCTGAGTCATGGGTCACATACAGACACCACCTGCGAATTCTGGAACGCTTCCATCAACGCTGTCTCCGCTCCATCCTCGACATCCACTGGAGCGACTTCACCACGAATGCTGAGGTGCTGGAGCAAGCAGGGATCACCAGCATTGAGGCCATGTTGCTGAAAACGCAGCTACGCTGGGCAGGGCATGTCTCTAGAATGGAGGACCATCGCCTACCGAAGATGGTTCTCTACGGTGAACTTTCCACCGGACACCGCTACAGAGGCGCACCAAAGAAGAGATTTAAAGACTCTCTGAAGAAATCTCTGTCAGCCTGCCTCATAGACCATAACCAGTGGTCAGTCCTTGCTGCTGACCGGCAGGCCTGGCGACACACTGTGCATCAGTCGGTCTCCTCCTTTGAGGACAATCGCAGAGCGGCCCTTGAGGAGAGGCGAATGAGGAGGAAGAACCGCGTCCCCTCTACATCAACCCCAGAATCGACTTTCCCCTGCAGCCGCTGCGGCCGGGTTTGTTTGTCACGCATTGGACTGAACAGTCACCAGCGAGCCTGCACCAGACGTGGACAGTGCCCTTAATCTTCGTTCGCGAAGCCAAGCCATGAGATGAGAGATGAGAGATGAGAGATGAGATGTGTGTGTGTGTGTGTGTGTGTGTGTGTGTGTGTGTGTGTGTGTGTGTGTGTGTAAGTAAGTAAGTAAGTAAGTAAGTAAGTAAGTAAGTAAGTAAGTAAGTAAGTAAGTAAGTAAGTAAGTCTTCAATTTTAACGTCTTTCCACTTTAAGTGATATCAGACGACCCTACGATAGGCAACTGAATAGTTGAGAGAGAGAGAGAGAGAGAGAGAGAGAGAGAGAGAGAGAGAGAGAGAGAGAGAGAGAGAGAGAGAGAGAGAGAGAGAGAGAGAGGAGAGAGAGAGAGAATGACAATGACAGTATTTTATTGTGTCAAGCTTTTTAAGCCCATTCACAAGGGGACAGTGGGAAGGGGACTGGGCACAAAACACATATTTTCAGAAACGAAAAAACCGTATCATTTCTACAACCCAGATGATCGGCATGGCATGGATTCCACGACATGGTGAAGTGGTTTACATTCAAATTACAATGAATTGTTGTGTAACACTTTTGCCCTTTGCAAATTGGGGAAAATGGAGGGAGTGGCACGACAAATATAAACATCGTATAACAAGTCTGTAACAAGGCTTCCATAACGCTACGTTCTGTCAGGTCCGTTGGCTCGTGCACTTTCAAACACGTGAAAAAGCTAACTCACAATATGCGTAACCCTCCTGTTTTGCTTTCTCTGTGTCTCTGTCTCACACACACACACACACACACATACACACACAAACACAAACACGCACGCACACACGCACGCACGCACGCATATACACACGCGCTCGCACGCGCGCGCGCGCACACACACGC
>CM060344.1:23532920-23540420 GCA_030674155.1 Stramonita haemastoma | reverse complement strand
TAATAACAAACACCAAACCGAAACGAAACAAAATCAAACAAAAATACCAAAATACGCCATACCGACTCCCGCTGGTGACGTCACCTTCCCACCACTTTCTGACGTTGACTTCGTCATTCTGACGTCAGAACGAGAGATCCTGGATGACGCAGCAGAAGAGGATGCCATCATTTCAGACAAGCAATCCGTCAGACGTACCGACAGAAAGGGCCCCTTGGAGAACGCTTTTTGCAAGGCGAACTTTGACGCCTGAGCTTCGGACTCTTGAGAAAATCCTTCTCTTTCCGAATTCTGAGGCAAAGTCGACATCTTGGAGGAAAATGTAGAAAACAGTGATGGCTGAACAGCTGTTAACCTTTCTCCAGAAGACTTCTCTGCGTCACAAATGACACGCGAGCTTCTTGACACCAAAGTTTTGCTCGGAGTTGAAAGGACGGCATCGAGTCCCCGGTACATCGGTTGCTGTTTAGCAGAAGACTGTTCAGAAGGTTTACCAGGAACTACGTCTGAATCTGCCACGCCCCACATGTACTGGTTTGCCACAGAAAATCTAGTAGCGCAAGATTGTGTCGGGGAGATGATGACGTCGGCAGCAGAAGATAGTTCAGGACGTGGTTCGGCTTCTTCTTGGAGCTCGGAGCGGCACAGAGGCTGGAGCTTTTCCTCTGTGCCAACTTCATGACCAACTTGCGTTGTGCTGCCGTTAAGCGCCTGATAAGTCAAACAATACAATACAATACAACACAATACACTATATTTATTTTTTGGTTGCTCTAAGATAGAATCAGCACATTCAAAATATCTCATACAGTAAAACTGCCTAGAAATCCACAAAAGCTTCCAAGAAAAATACTTTACAATCTGCATAAGCTAGTGTACTGCAAGAGCACTGGGTACATATTGGGGTATTTTACATGTTTATGATAGTCATAGGCCCATGTCTGTGTCAGTTATCGCTATAGGCAATGTGCTGAGGTCTCCATTAACATGGTGTTACGCTTTGACAATGTTGTGTTGATATTGTCTTCAGCCATGACCAGCCCTCAGCAGAACAACCTGTGCTCTACATGAAACGAGAGGGAAAAGGAGCATCTGAAATGGGAGTATGGTTGCCTATAATTATGGCAAGGTACTTGAAAACAGTCATACACGCAAACGTCTCGCCCTGCGTGTAGTTACAGTATCCCAGTTAATTCCCAGACGGGATGAGTCAGACAGAATGTAGATTCTCTGTGACGCTCCTCTCTCTCTCTCTCTCTCTCTCTCTCTCTCTCTCTCTCTCTCTCTCTCTCTCTCTCTCTCTCTCTCTCTCTCTCTCTCTCTCTCTCTATACGGAGATTTAGGTAGATATCCACTTTATGTCAATTCATGTACAAGAACTATTAAATACTGGTTAAAACTATTGCAAATAGATCAAAACAGAATACCATATAATGCCTACTGCATGCTGTTAGAGCTAGATAGAAATGGTAAATACTGCTGGATTTCAAAAATAAGGGAAATTTTATGTGAAACCGGTTTTAACATTGTTTGGATGCAACAAGGTGTTGGGGATGTAAAACTTTTCTTAGGTATGTTTAAGCAAAGATTAGTAGATATGTTCATTCAAGAATGGGATGGGACTATAAGAGATAAAGATAGGTATGACCATTACAGATCATTTAAAAGTATTTTTGTAAAAGAGCAGTATATAAACTCTATGGATGTCTACTGCTTTCGAGTAGCAATCACACAAGCAAGATTTAATGTTCTACCCCTTAATAATAATGTATATAGATATAGTGAGAATGATGGAGAAAAAATGTGTCCTTTTTGTAAAACAAAAGTTGAAAATGAAGCCCACTTTCTTTGGGAATGTTGCATATACACTGGCTTAAGAGAAAAGTTCTTAAGTGAGTGTATCAACGTACCTTTGCCCGATCTGTTCAAAGCAACAAATGATGAGTACAGGCATAGTTTGTCAAGATATATTTTTCACTCTATTAATAAAAGGAAGACAATGCTAATTCAAGATGTATATTAAAAAATGTTACGATTCGATACGTAATTGATGTGCATGATTTCCACAATTTTCCCGAAACATCATAATTTTGTGATTTGGTTATGCTTAATATCATAATCATGATTTAGAATAACGTGTGTTTTGCTTCTTTGATCAGTTATGAATCAAACCTTTTGTGCATTTTGCTTTGCCAGTTATATGAATGAACACTTTATTACATCCCAAGCCCATGAAATGTATTGTGGTCCATGGCCAATGTACATTAAATCATTTCAGTGTTCAGTGTTCAGTGTTCAGTGTTCTCTCTCTCTCTCTCTCTCTCTCTCTCTCTCTCTCTCTCCTCTCTCTCTCTCTCTCTCTCTCTCTCTCTCTCTCTCTCTCACACACACACACACACACACACACACACACACACACACACACACACACACACACACACACACTCACACACGCACGCACGCACGCACGCACGCACGCACGCACGCACGCACGCGCGCGCGCGGTCAACTGTTAAGGTAGGGGAACATCTAACAACAACAACAACAGATTTTTCTGCAACTCGCCGTATATCGCATAAATCGCAGATTCTTTAGTATTTCTGGTGTGTGTTTTTTTTCGTAGGCGTTGGTCTACATATACGGGATTAAACACACTGACGTACAAAGACTGCACAATAACTGACCAGAGAGACTGCGACAATCTTCACCCTTTATCTGTAGGCAACTGGCGAAATTCGAACGTGTTATCCATCTACTTAAGGATAATTAAGAATCTAAACTTGGTTACCAAACCAGTCACAATCACACATTGCGTGTCTTCTCTCCAAACATCAGTCACACTAACATGTGTCTCATCTTCAAACGTCACAATCACATAATCCATGTAATGTCGAATCTCCAGACATCAGTCACGATTAAATTATATGCATCAAATCTCCAGACATCAGTCACAATCACATAATCTGTGTAATGTAGAATCTCCAGACATCAGTCACAATCACACAGTCCATGTAATGTCGAATCTCAAAACATCACAATGACACAAATTGCGTCTCATCTCCAAACATCAGTCACAATCAAATAACTGTATCATCTCAACTGTGTTGTCAAAGCACTGTGCACCTGAACTAAAAAAACAAAACAAAAAAACAATGCAAGAACAACAAAGACAATACTATGCAAAAAGGTATAGTACTATCTTCCCCCTCCCCGCCCATGGGGATGCAAGGGACCCGTCAGTATGAATAGCATCCCTACCTTTTGGACATTCTATGTTAGGATTTCCCCCTTTTCTATCCCTCTCTTTATTTCGACCTTGTTCCTTTTCTTCCTGTCACCTCCTCCTTGATCTTGTCCATGTTCTGCCTTCTAGGTCCGTTCTCCTGCCCTTGTCCCCGCAAGACCTACAAGAAAACAATTCTCTCCCACGCCGAAGTCTGGATGCGCTGGGCCTGACTTGTCAGACGCTTAACTGCAGCGTCACGGGTTTTTTGCTCACGATAATGACAGACAACAGGAGTTGCTGACCGAGCGTTCGAAGAAGAAGAAGAGGAAGAGGAAGAAGAAAATGCTACCTAAGACATCACAACGCAATATAACCCACCCAATCTTGTATCACTGAACCCAATCTAATGCACTCATCCGAACCCTGCCCGATTCACCCGAACCCAACCCAAACCCAGCCCAGTCCACTTACCTCGAGAGACGTCTGAGCGCCTTGACTGATGTACGAGGGAACGTAAGTTTGACAGCAAATTTCTTTAATCTCAACACGCTCTGTCTGACTGCTTGTCGCCTTCTGTCCTCTCTCCGTCTGTGATGACCTCTCTTCGGTCTCTGGCGTCATCTGCGTCGACACGCTGACGTCATGTCTCTCCGTCTGAGCGGAGGTGCATGACGTCATGAACACGCTGACGTCAGTCTGGGTCGAGGTGACCGTCTTCTCAGTGTTCAGTTTAGCCTAGGAAGAATTTTGTGTGTTTTTTAGTTAGGAAAAAAAATCTAGATTTTAGTGGTTATTTTTACCACTTGCCATTTCTATCATATTGGGGGGGGGGGTTCCTCTGGTTAAAATGAAGGATTGAAAATTGAATGTGTGTGTGTGTGTGTGCGTGCGTACGTGTGTGCTTGTGTGTGTGTGTGTGTGTGTGTGTGTGTGTGTGTGTGTGTGTGTGTTGTGTGTGTGTGTGTGTTGTGTTGTGTTGTGTTGTTATGTGTGTGCTGTGTTGTGTTGTGTTGTGTTGAGTTGTGTGTTGTTTTGTGTGTGTGTGTGTGTGTGTGTGTGTGTGTGTGTGTGTGTGTGTGTGTATGTGTGTGTGCACGCGCGCGCGTGCATGTTTATTTCTTTATTTGTTTTATTGTTTTGTTTATGTATTCTTTTATTTCGAGGATGATGGAATAAGCACTCGTGTGCTTTTTTTACATCCAGTCCCCGTGTATATGTAGTTTTGTCATCTGTTCCCACGTGTGTGTATATGTGTGTGTGTGTTTTGCGCGCGCGTGCGCATGTGTGCTTGCTTGCTTGCTTGCTTGTGTGTGTGTGTGTGTGTGTGTGTGTGTGTGGTGTGTGTGTGTGTGTGTGTGTGTGTGTGTGTGTGTGTGTGTGTGTTGTGTGTGTGTGTGTGTGTGTGATTGAAGAACGCATAAACAGGTGACATTCAAGGCACATGAATTATGCATGTACAGAATACAGAAAGCGCTGAATCAGCTCGGTTATTGCTCATTGATTTATAATGCAATCTTAAATATGTACACACTAATATATGCATTCTGCACAAGTGAAGTGGCTTGCTCTATCCAGGTAGTTAAATTCTATTTTCACATTGATAGAGTCCGATTCCTCAGGCGAAATCTTATTGATTCTTACTGCCTGTTGAGAATATTGTTCGTTTTGGTTTGGGTTTTTTTTTGTCTGTTGGGGGTTTGGTTTTGTTCTGGGGTTTCTTCGGTATTTTTTTGATGATGTTTGTATTCGGTGGGTTTTTTTTTTGCGGTTTCCGTTTTGCCTTTTTTATGCTTTTGTTGTTGTTGTTTTGGTAAGTTTATTTTGGTGGGCTAGTTGCTGTTTCTTTCAGGGCAGTTGTTCTTTTGTTTTTGCTTGATTTGTTGGGGTTTTTTTTTTTTTTTTTGCTTTTTTTTTGTTTTTTTTTTACGGGGGGTCTGTTTTGTTTCTTGTTTATTTTTTTTCGCTTTGTTTCATGTTTTAATCATTTTGTTTGTTTGTGGTTTTTTTTGTTTGTGCTTTATGTGTTTTGTTGTTGATTTGACAAACTTCTTTTGTTTCTTAGGGGCTGCTTTTCTTTCCTTTACTGTTTATTTCCTTGTTTGTTTCTTTATTCTAGTACCATTTTTCATTTCAATTTGCATATCATTTATCTATTTGTTTCTCTAGTCGTTTATTGATTTATCTATGTTATTGACGTTCGCCTGCCAACAAGTAAACCGTGAGGTTCTGGGTTTGTGCCTCGCCCTTTCTTCCCAGTTTGACAAAAAAAATCGAACTGAATGTCCAAGTCATTCGGATGAGACTATAAACCGAGGCCCCGGCCCGTGTGCAAACGCACGCAGAACATCTTGCGCATACATTAAAACCCCGTGCCGCCTTTCGGAAGAGCAGGCCATCGTGTGCCGGTAGGAGCGGATGACAAAATTATATTTTAAAAAACCCAGCATGCACACAGGTGTCGTGTTTAGACACCATCCCTGAGGAAAAATCGGGGAGTTGGAGTCCAAGGGCGGCTCGGGGCTGTACATGGCAGGTTCTGGCAGCTCCTGCGACGGTACTGGAACCATTCGTATCCGTCATTGCCTTTCCAATGGATCATTCCAGTGTCGTGGAGAGGGGGGGGGGGGTCTGTTGCATGGGTAACAGCTTGCCCTCCATACATACTTACCCAGGCTTTGCGCTCTAAAGACTGGAGCGCAACTCCATAGTCTTCCGAGACTGATGGGTGCCTACCACTACGTTATTGTTTCTTTGCCCTATTTTTTCTTGTACACTTTTACCGTAAAACCACACAACCATAAGGTAAAGGTGTCCCATAACCTATGTGGTCGTAGGGGAGCGAGGCGTCAGAGACCTCAGCTTCTCTAGGGGCCAGCATGTTGAGGGCGGCGCCCATCTCCTCTCCCTCGCTGCTTTACCTTCCCTCACCCTAAAGAGGGCAGGTACCCATTTACAGCTGGGGGAACTGGGGGAACTGTACTGTAGCCAAGGCGGGCAAACGGGTCACCCATCTAACTGGTAACCACGCTCGACGCTGCTTAACTTGACTGGGGGGAAAGCAAGCGCTCTGACCACTTAGCTATCCCGTTCACAACCCTATTACACCAAACAAAGAACGCTCTCCTCAACCCTCTCCCTACCTGTGCCTCTGTGAGCTGGTCCGTGAGGTGTGTCAGACGGGTGGTCAGGTGTTGCAGGTGGTCCTGGGTGGTGGCTAGGGTGGTCTGCTTCACCTCCAGCTCTTCCTGCAGCTGTCGTCCTTCAGCCTCTTTCCCTGTCAGCTGCCAGCACACAAGTGTGTGTGTCTATTAAAAATTTTTATTCATTTATTTGTTCTTTTCTGTCGAGGATAATGGAATAAGCACTCATACGCTTTATTACATCCAATCCCCCGTGTGTATGCAGTTTTGTACATCTTGTCATCTGTTCCCACCGGCACATGATGCCTACTCTTACGAAAAGCGGAACAGGTTTAACGTGTGCGCAAGATGTTCTGCGTGCGTTCGCACACGGAGCCTCGGTTTATAGTCTCATCCGAAGGACTCTTTGGAAGAGTGGAGGCGCACTGATGTTAACTTCTGGGGAAAAATCCATTCGAACGGAAATCGAATTGCCAGTGCAATGCTCTGACCACTAGGCTATCCCGTCCCTCCTAGTGTAGTGTAGTGACCAGTCTGAGACTGTGCTCCTACCCTTGACAAGCTCTTTGCTTTATCAATCTGCATTCCCCTTTAGTTAAAAGGACAGTGCCGGTTATTAAGCAAAGAAATTAAGAGTTGTTAAGCAAAAGTTTAATTAAAACAGGAGTAAAAAAAAAAAAAGTCCTCTGACTTCCGAGTATGGCAGCCTTTATGGTGAGGGGCTTTGAAAAAAGGAACAGTCATATACGGAAAATTTCTCAATGAATGTTTACAGTTTCACAGTGATTCTGAGGTGGGATGAGTGAGACAGAGGGGTATATTCTGGGTGACTACTTAGAGTGTTAAGCTGTGGAACGCCCAACAACAGCATTCTTCCCGTAGGCTGTACATAGTCACTGTGTACGTGTATCAATGTGTCTTTGCTGAATGCTTTGTTTCCTTTTCAACTGAAACATTTCTTGATTTTTTTTCTTTAGAATTCTTTCATTTCAAGAATTGTTTTTTTTTTCTAATCTTTTGTTTCGGGGACACTGGAACAAGCACTCACGTGCTTTGTTTACATCCAGGCCCTGTGTGCATGCGGTTTTTGTTTTATAACTTTTGCCATCCTTTCCTTCTGGCATGCAATGGCCT
>CM060344.1:23526441-23528941 GCA_030674155.1 Stramonita haemastoma | reverse complement strand
CACCGCGACTTCAGGATAGCTTGTTCAAAAGTTCACCAGAAAAATCCTCAGATCTTTTTGAATCAAAACCAGAATGGGCTGGGTAAACAGAAAATAAGCACGAGAGAGGGGGAAACAGAAATAAAGAAAAAAGACAGAAACTAAGGGAGGGATAGAAAGGGGAAATTAGTAGCACAGAATTTTCAAAAGGTGGGTGTTGCCTGTTACACTGAAAGCTCCTACGGCATCCCCAGGTGCAGCAACACACATTTACCGCACACAAAAGAACCTACAAAAATAAAAGTGTTGTCCCTTGCAAAATTCTAAAAGAAAAATGGCTGTTTTTTCATGGGGAAAACAAACACGAACAGAAAAATTTAAAACAGGGTGGCGCTGTTCTTGTGGCGACGCACGCGCTCTCACCGGTGGAGAAGCAGCCTTAAATTTCACGCAGAGAAATCTGCTGTGACTGAAAGTGCGATACATTACAGTATAAAATAGCAAATGTGACTTTAAAAGGCTCGCCTATGACTCAAAACACGTGCACACATTTTGAAGGAAGCCTCAGATTTGGAAAACTTTTGTTCTGGCTCAAGCAGCCACTGTATCCTCTCATTTCTCTGTGGTCTGCTGATATATATATATATATATATAGATATAGATATTATATTTTTATATTGTGTGTGTGTGTGTGTTGTGTGTGTGTGTGTGTGTGTGTGTGTGTGTGTGTGTGTGTGGGTGTGATGGGTGGTAAGTAGATTATCTCCCATGTGATCAGAGCGCAACAATCGCAGCGTCGTGTTTCTATTTAGAGACACACCTGTGAATTGTCGATGCTCTGTTTCCTTGGGTAGTGGTTGAAAACACTACATTGCAAACACTTCGCTTTCATGGTGAAATGTCATTTGTGAAATCTCTTGTTAGAGGTCACCTCTGAAACTGTCTAGCTATGCCGTGTTCCCGAGGTTGAAACAGATTTGAGACATCAACTAATTAGCTCTATGTTACAATATTGAGAAGAGAGAGGAGAGAGACTTAGACAGACAAAAGAGGAGAAACACACACACACACAGACAGAGAGAGAGACAGGGAGGAGCGCGTTACAAACACACAGCGACAAAGAGAGAAATTGAACTATCAAGAATAATCCCAACCAAAACAAGCAAATCAAGGACAACAGCAGTTGATTTATCCATCTTAGTATAATTCAACTAGATCAGAGCACTTTCCTAACAGCGCTACTTAGAATATCATATAATATTAACTCAACTTTATCATCATTTCCTCATCACCATTGATCATCATACAATAAGTAAGCGTAGACTACAGCCATATGTATGTATATATGTTCCAACTGCGCATTTATGTTTGAAAGCGTAGAGTACAGCCCTGTCAAGTAGTCTCAAGGCACATGCGCTTCCATAGCAGCATTATTTTATCATCCTCATCGATCATCATGCACTGAAATTTGCATGATAGTCAATGGTAATGGGGATGATGTGATGCTGCTGCTATGGAAGTGCATCCGCTTTGAGACTAGTTGATAGGGTTGTACTTTACGCTCACAAATGTATGCAAATGCGTAGTGGGAACACATACAACTATCATACAAAACAAATTGTTCTAAGGATTTTTTTTTCCGTCAGAGGGGATTGATTTTCTTCCGTTTGTGCGCCCTTGTCCTGAATTCTCCCTGTGATTGACACATTGATTTGTGCCCTCATTTTTTTTTTCTGCCCCTCCCTACCCTCCTACTGTTTTCATCTTCTCAATTCCTAGATGTTTCTATTTCTGTAGAAAGGAAGCTGGGGGGAGGGGGTGTGTGTGTAGAGTGTGTGTGTGAGAGCTGGTGTGTGTGAGCTGTGTGTGTGATGAGCATGTGTGTGTGTGAGCGTGTGTGTGGAGCATGTGTGTGTGAGCATGTGTGTGTGTGTGAGCATGTGTGTGTAGCATGTGTGTGTGTGTGTGTGTGTGTGTGTGTGTGTGTAGGGGTGTGAGAGAGAAGAGAGGATGGGGAAATAAAGGAAGGGGGTAGGGAAGGAGGATGCAGAATGCGCTTTCCTTGTGGCGTAGTTATACACTAGTTATCAACATTTCTGTTTTGGCTAGTACCAGCATAATTGTTACAAAAAAAGTTGGTTTTTATTTTCGATTATTCTAAACGATTTTTGGATGACAGCAATTGAGACTGAGTATTTTTTTTCCTGTGGTTTTGATAAAAAGGTGTGTGTAGTTGTGGAGGGGAGAGAGAGAGAGAGAGAGAAGAGAGAGAGAGAGAGAGAGAGAGAGAGAGAGAGAGAGAGAGAGAGAGAGAGAGAGAGAGAGAGGAGGAATTAGACAGTTCAGACTCAGTTCATGTGGATAATCGTTACATTGGCTCATATGTTTGAACGTTTTTTTTTATGACAACCCCCCCCTCCTCTCTCTCTCTCTCTCTCTCTCTCTCTCTCTCTCTCTCTCTCTCTCTCTCTCTCTTCTCTCTCTCTCTCTCTCTCTCTGTCTCCTTCCCCACCCTGCCGTG
>CM060344.1:23513941-23521441 GCA_030674155.1 Stramonita haemastoma | reverse complement strand
GTGTCAGCTCTGAAAAACTGAAACGCACTTTTTCAGTGTTGGGAAAGAGCCTTGACAATGCCATCCTCACCACCATGTGCGTTTAGACTTGTGTGCGCGTGCGGACACATTCACACACGCATGTGCAAAACACACACACACACACACACACACACACACACACACACACACACACACACACCACACACACACACGACACGCGCGCGCGCGCGCAGAGCAAGAAAGAGCCAGAGACACTCACAAAGACAAGACAGACAGAACATGTCTGCGCAAGTTCAATGCTCCCCTCCTCCCCTGTCCCCAACGTCAAGGGCGCAAGTGCTGGGAACTAGATAATAGGATAATGTACTGTAACACGATCCGGTGGGAGTAGGTTTGTGTGTGTGTTGTGTGTGTGTGTGTGTGTGTGTTGTGTGTGTGTGTGTGTGTGTGGTGCGTGGTGTGCATGTTGCTGCGTAGTGTGTGCGTGTGTGTGTGTGTGGTGTGTGTGTGTGTGTGTGTGTGTGTGTGTGTGTGTGTGTGTGTGTGTGTGTGTGTGTGGTGTAGAGGGATGGGTGGGCTGCAGCTGAAGTGGCTAGAACGTCGATTTCATGGATTTCAAATATTCGGAGAGTCTGGATTCAAATCCCGCTGAGTTGCCTATGTCAGAAGATTTTTTTCCTGTGAGTTAGTAGCATTAGTTTTACTGTGGACTATAAGCCGAGCTTCTGTGTAGGAACGTGTGCATTACATCTTGGGCACATGTTAAACATCGTTATTCCGCCTTTCGGAAGAGTAGGCTATTTGTGCAGGTAACAGCAGATGACACAAATACATATATATTATTTTTAAAACACTGCATGCCCACTGGTGGCGTGTTTTAACCATCACCCCAGAGTCGGGATGCGGTTATCTTAAAGGTGGGCTAAAAATGATCACATTCGCAAAAAGTTCACCATTTGGGAATCTTGGAGCTCCAGCCAAAGAATGAAGCAATAAATGGTTCTGACTCTTTCCATCCTTCCCTATGAGACTATAAACCAAGGGCCCGTGAGAGAACACAAGCTTATTGCACGTACGTTAAAAACCCGCCAGTCTTTCACAGAACGCCAAGTATGGCCAGAATTATGGATGCATCGCAATAGCACCTATCTCCTCTCCCTTGCTGCTTTTGCCCTCCCTGACCGTAAAGAGTGCAGGTACCCATTTATAGCTGGGTGAACTGGGGGACTGTATTGAAGCCAAGGCACGCAAATGGTCACCCATCCACTTGGTAACCACGCTCGATGCTGCATAACCTTAGCTTGGGGAAAGCGAGTGTTCTGACCACTGAGCTATCCCGTCCCCAAGTGTCAAGGCCTTTAAGTAAACCATTATTATGCTTTGGAATGCAATACTGAGACTGTCTTCATCCATGACAATCGCTTAGTATAACAGACAAGCTGTACTCTCTACTAAAAACAAACCCTTTGAAGTCAGAGTGTGGCTGCATACATGGCGAGGTTCCGATTCCCAGGTATAATGAGAAAAAAATATATATTCATGGTGACACACATACTGTTAAGCTCAGTAACACTCAGCAACAAAAATAAACAAAAAAGCAACAACAGTAACAACTTTTAAAAAAGCACAAGAAAACGCTCTATTTATTCAGCTATAGATCTAGTGTCCCTCAAAGAAAACTATCTATCATAATCATTTCACTGTTTACTTTGTAACATCATCATTCTCTTGTCTGTTACCTCGGCATAACAGATAGATAGACAGACTGACTGGTAGACAGACAGACAGACAGACAAACGCCTCTACGGCGCTTGGCTCGCCTGCTTTATCGACAAATCGTGTTACTGCCTAAACTGCACACCCTTCAAGTGGCTTAGGCCCCTGTCCAAAGATCGCTTTCTTGCGTAAACTGCCAACACTTTGCATCGACCAGGTGTCTTTCATGCTAAAGTGTGTGTAACTGCCAACACTTTCCATCGACCAGGTGTCTTTCATACTAAAGTGGTGTGTGTGTGTGTGTGTGTGTGTGTGGTGTGTGTGTGTGTGTGTGTGTGTGTGGTGTGTGTGTGTGTGTGTGTGTGTGTGTGTATTTTCAAAACACTGAAAGGTTACTGGTTGATCGTTGTAACTATGTGCCTGTACAGATTTTATAGAAATTAAAAATGTTATACCAAAAATGTTCAAAGAAAACTTAATTAAGTAAATAAGAATAACTTTTTAAAATGATAGAAACATTTAGATTCAAACAATCCACGGTTGGCCGTTGCTCTTTCTCTATTTCTGGTCCAGTGATCTGGAATGACCTCCCTTTCTCTCTTCGCCAAAAGCCTACTTATGACACTTTTGAATCCAGCCTCAAGACATAGTTATTTCCAACCTAAGATTTTTCCCTGCTGTTTCATCTCATAATCTGTTCCTACCTTCAACTGCCGAAATCCCCATAGCCCCACCAAAATGTATTAGCGCCCCCCCCCCCCCCCACCACCACCAAAATGTATTACTTTCTGTGTGTGTGTGTGTGTGTGTGTGTGTGTGTGTGTGTGTGTGTGTGTGTGCGTGCGCGTGCGATTTGAATGTGTTAAAACTGTTTGACATTGGTTGAACGTGTAAGAATAGGATGTATGCTACCACTTTTATTTCATGTGGGTTGTTCTTTTAGCAAGATACAGCGCTATATAAATTCCATATATCATTATCATCATAAAATACGTATTTAAGAAAACCTTTCAAGTGAAAAGAAAAAACAACAAACCAACAACAACAAAACAAGCAAACAAATATTTATGACTTCTTAGCCTTCAGTTCCTGTTCAGAGGAACCCAAAGCGTGCTGACGCGCTGAAGA
The DNA here is from genome assembly GCA_030674155.1 of Stramonita haemastoma. Taxonomy (NCBI): domain Eukaryota; kingdom Metazoa; phylum Mollusca; class Gastropoda; order Neogastropoda; family Muricidae; genus Stramonita; species Stramonita haemastoma. The sequence continues at coordinate 23,518,615 of CM060344.1, read as the reverse complement.
TAACGACAATTTGCATTCATCTCTTTTGATCAAAATGTGTACTTCAACATGTCAAGCACTGATACTTCAGATCCGGTGAGATTAAACAGTGCTTTTATCTCTCAATTCAGCGTTACATATAATATATATATATATATAATATATATATATATATATTATATATAATATATATATATATATATAATATATATATGTGTGGTGTGTGTGTGTGTGCGCGTGTGTGTGTGTGTGTGTGTGTGTGTGTGTGTGTGTGTGTGTGTGCGCGCGTGCGTGCGTGTGTGTGTGTGTCCGATGGTCTCCCTTTTATGTCGTCTGCCTTTTCACGTACATGAGAGTGGTGTAAGAAGATGAAATGCTGAGATAAAATAAATGATCCCTTTCTGTATGTTCTTTCACGGTGAACAGATCAATAATTGTTCTAGCGTAACTGTTTTAGCTTTTTTCACCATTACACGAACAAGAGGAGGACATAAAGGGAAGAGGGGCGGGGGAGAGCGAACAAGCCTAGCGAATAGAGCGTCACATTCATGTGTAGGGCACACGGGTTCGGGTCTCTGTTAATTTAATGTGTCATTTTAGCCCCCCCCCCCCCCCCCCCCCCCATCCCCTACCCCCACCCCCACTGGTATTAACTTTGGTTCTGATTTTTGTCCGATCCCCTTGCAAGTCCTTCGGGCGAGACATTAAATCAACATATCGTGTGTGAGTGCATACATAACAGCTTGTGGACATGTGAAAACCCCGTCCAATTTTTACAGAAAATTTCTTAGTTAATGTTTGTGTTGTGTTTTGTCATATTGTGTTGTATTATATATCATGGTATTATATTGCATTGTATTGTATTGTGTTGTATACAACTCTCAGTCACGGCATATTCTCTACGTGAAATTCGAGCTACTCTCCCTGGGGAGAGTACATCGCCAAAAATGCGACTTCCCGCTTTCTACATGGGCACGCTACTTCTAGATCACTGATCCACCCGGAAGACTAGCACCCAGACCATCATGATAATTCCATGTGAAAAAAGATCTGTCAGGTTAATACTTCAGTGGCTTAAAAGGTAAAGAGGCTCCTATAACCAATGCAGTTGTTGGGGAGTAAGGCATCAGAGACCTCAGCTTCTCCAGGGGCCAGCATGTTGAGGGCGGCACCCATCTCCTCTCCCTCGTTGCTTTACCTGATCCCTGACCCTAAAGAGGGTAGGTACCCATTGACAGCTGGGTGAACTGAGGGACTGTAACTTCAGTGGCTACTCGCGCTCGAACTCATGTCCTCAGATTGTCTAATGCACTACCCGCTCAGCCTATCCTATTCCACCCATACACGTTTTGTAAGATTGGTGCCTCTGTCCATGGGGCTAGCAATGGCTGTTTGCTGACCGTAAGCTTGTATCTGTAACAGTAATCATTTTGTACCTAGTTATTTTGTGAAAGAATTTGTGAGTGTGTGTGTGTGTGTGTGTGGTGTGTGTGTGTGTGTGTGTGTGTGTGTGTGTGTGTGTGTGTGGGTGTGTGGAGAGGAGAGAGAGAGAGAGAGAGAGAGAGAGAGAGAGAGAGAGAGAGAGAGAGAGAGAGAGAGAGAGAGAGAGAGAGAGAGAGAGGCAAAATAAAGACAAAAAATTTACCTGACTTTTCTTTGTAATCTAAACTTCACAATTCTGAGGGCAACCTAGGAGAAAAATAATGAACCGTGCCTGGAAGTGATCTGCACTACAATACAATATTATTCAACACAACTGATACAATACAATACAACACAAACAATGCAATACAACATCACGCCAAAGTCGGATGTGCTGGGTCTGACTTATGCGCTTAACAGCAGCGCAGCGCAACGCATTTTCGCTCATGTGACAGACAACTATAGCCTAGGCTAGTTGCTGTCTGCGCGTTTGATGAAAAGGAAGGACAAGTCAACACAACACAATACAATGCAATAGCACCATATGAACCTTATCTACAAAAACAAAGCGAGTTAGGACTTGCGTTTCTAAAAGTAAAACCCACCAACTCGCAACCGTCCTGGCTTGACCCCTACGATTGGCTTAGAAGGTGTTGATACTAAGAACGACAGAAATAGTTCTAATCCTGCTTTAATCTGTAGACAGTTGTACAGTTTCTTCTTTTTCGTCGTGGAACGCTCAGACAGCAACTACTGTTGTCTGTCATATGTGCGACAATGCGTTGCGCTGCCGATAAGCGCCTGGCAAGTCAGACACTGCGAATCTGACTTCGGCGTGGGAGAGAATCGTTCTTTTGTCTGTGTGTTAACAGAGATGATAGGTCTGATGCGGCCTCTGTGGTCGGCCGGGGTTATAAACGATACGATTTGGATTGGGAATTTCTACAAGCCAGTTTACGGAACCTTAAGTCAGCTGGGAAAGTGCAGCAGCAGTGAGAACAAGCGCAGACATTACTGGTCTGGTTGTTTGCTGTGGTACCCCAGAGAATTGTTTGAGAATCAAACAGTCCACTCTCTACGGCTGCTGTTTTCACCCACCACCGGCACCGTGTCTTGAGAAAGAAGCACTCTACTTAGCCCTCACTGTTTCTTTGGCTTTTGAAGCGGGTTAATCTCTGTCTGTCTGTCTGTCTGTCTGTCTGTCCCTGACTGTATGTTTCTTTTTTTTCTCTTTCCACTCTTGTTCCTTGGGATGTGCTATGAGTTCAGAGTTCTCTATCTCTCTCTGTCTCTCCCTCTATCTCTCTCCCTCACTTCTCTCTCTCTCTCTCTCTCTCTCTCTCTCTCTCTCTCTCTCTCTCTCTCTCTCTCTCTCTCTCTCTCTCTCTCTCTCTCTCCCTGTGCATACACACGCATGTGTGCATGCTTACGTGCTCTCAAAACAAAAACAATGTTTTGCAACATTCTAGTTATATAGTTTTGTAATCAGTCTTCTTATGCACATAATTACCAACACATTTTTTTTGTCCTTAAACTCTCATCTCCTTAATGCCCCCCCCCACCCCTACCCCTCCCATCCTTCCTTCGTCTAATATCACTTTAAGTGGTGGTTAAAGTTAAAGTCTGTCCCGAGCCTAAGGCTCATCAGGCCGGTGCTTATCCCGGTTTCTGTGGCGTTAAGCGACTGAGAGTCATAGACTTCCCCCTGGATAGGACGCCAGTCTATCGCAGGGTTAAACCCCAACAGAAGGTTGGTACCCCCTTTTACACCTGAGTGGGGTGAGAAAATAGCCCTAGAGTGCCTTTTCCAAGGGCACAACGCCATAGCCGAAAGCTGGGATCGAACCCGCAACTTTTAGATTACGAGTCCAACGCCCTAACCACTAGACTACAGCGGTGGCTACTTTAAGTGGTACAGACGTAAAATCAAAGACACACACGTGCTCTCAAAAAGAACGCTTCTTTCTCTTTCAAAAAGGACATTGCCCCGAGTACACTAATCATAGCCAAAGAGGACAGAAGTTACGAGGCTAGGTGTGAGTGAAAGTGCATTGGAGGATGAGATAATGAGACCTACAACTACTCCGACACCTTCCTCCTCTGTGTGTGTGTGTGGTGTGTGTGTGTGTGTGGTGTGTGTGGCGGTGTGGTGTGTGTGTGGTGTGTGTGTGTGGTGGTGTGCGTGTGTGTGTGTGTGTGTGTGTGTGGTGTGTGTGCGGTGTGTGTGTGTGCGTGTGTGTGTGTGCGTGTGTGTGTGTGGTGCGTGTGTGTGTATGGTGTGTGTGTGTGTGTGTATGTGTGTGAGTGTGTGTGTATGTGTGTGTAGTGTGTGCGTGTGTGTGTATGTGTGTGAGTGTGTGTGTTGTGTGTGTGTTGTGTGTGAGTGTGTGTGTGTGTGTGTGTGTGTGTGTGTGTGGTGTGGTGATGTGGTGTGTGTGTGTGTGTGTGTGTGTGTGTGTGTGTGTGTGTTGTGTTGTATGTGTGTTGTGTAGATTTATCCTGGTGATAGAATTGGCTTCATTTGCGAATCAACAATGTGAGATAATATGAGAAAGATTGGGAGGTGGGAGCAGGTGAGAGAGAGAGAGAGAGGAGGAGAGAGGAGAGAGAGAGAGAGAGAGAGAGAGAGGGGAGAGAGAAGAAGACAGACAGACAGACAGAGACAGACAGACAGGAAGACAGACAGACAGACAGACAGACAGACAGACAGACAGACAGACAGAGACAGAAACAGACAGACACAGACAGAGACAGACAGAGACCGAGAGAGAACACTGAACTGACCACTGAAAGTAGTTTATTGCCGTTAACAAAAGTCTTTTAAGACGAGGAGCACAATATGAAAACAGAGAGAGAGGGGGAGGGGGGGGAGTGGGGGCAATAAACTGACCCTGAAAGTAGTTTATTGCCATTAACAATAGTCTTTTAAGGCAAGGGGCACAATATGAACAGAGAGAGACAGACAGACAGAGACAGGGAGAGAGAGGACAGTAGGAAAAAACTGAAACATGGCCCTCTTCTTCAGTATGTAATTCCAGTTGACATTAAGCCGGCTGTAAGAGAAGACCTGAAAAACGTGTGTTGGAAAGTAGATTTCAGCTGTGTACGTGTGTGTGTGGGGGGGGGGGTGTTGTAAGTTTGTGTGTGTGTGTGTGTTTGTGTGTGTGCACGCGCGCGCACGTGTGTGTGTAAATCTCTCTCTCTCTCTCTCTCTCTCTCTCTCTCTCTCTCTCTCTCTCTCTCTCTCTCTCTCTCTCTCTCTCTTCTGCTGTC
>CM060344.1:23506441-23508941 GCA_030674155.1 Stramonita haemastoma | reverse complement strand
AATTGTTATATTTTAAGTCTTTCTGGGGGGGGAAAAAAAAGCAGGAGAATGGACCAAGAAAGCAAAAACAAAAAAAATAGAAGGAAATGACAGGAAGATAAGGAACATTGCAGAAAAAGATAGGGATGGGGAAATTTCCAGAAGGTGGGGATCCTATTTATACTGACAGGTCCCAAGCATCCCCTCACGGAAGGAAATTTCTCTCAAATAGTAGGTTCATCAACGAACTCATACCCTCTCACCCTCAGACTACAACCATATATCATAATCCCAGGACTCCTAACCACTGAGCTCTTTCACCATTATAAGCACCACTAGCTGGACTGTAATAGTTAACGCCGATGTGGCGTTATATGAAATATGTATCCACCCCAGTATATAGGGGGGCAAACAGACTGGAAAGACGTATCATTCATATTGATCCCAGCTTCGTTTCCTAGTTCTAAACTGGCTTTGAAGTCTGACCGGTAAGATCTGCCATGATGGCGGAGCCAATCATTCTCTCGTTAACTTTATGACTTGCTGGGTGTGTGCCAACAGTCAGACATATTCCCATTACCTTCACTGGCTTTTTTTTTGTAGTGGGTGGGGTGGGGTGGAGTGGAGTGGAGTGGAGTGGAGTGGAGTGGAGTGGAGTGGAGTGTGGTGTGGTGTTGTGTGGTGTGGTGTAGTGTAGTGCGATGAGGTGTATTCCGGTGCGGTGTAATGTGGAAAATGTGGTGTGGGGCGGTGAAGTGAATGTTGTGTGTGTGGTGTGGTGTGGTGTGGTGTAGTGTGGTGTAGTGTAGTGTAGTGTAGTGTAGTGTAGTGTAGTGTAGTGTAGTGTAGTGTAGTGTAGTGTAGTGTAGTGTAGTGTAGTGTGCTGCAGTGTGATGTGCTGTAGTGTGATGTGCTGCAGTGCGATGTGCTGCAGTGTGATGTGCTGCAGTGTGATGTGCTGCAGTGTGATGTGCTGTAGTGTGATGTGCTGCAGTGTGATGTAGTGCACTACTGACAGTGTAGTGTATTGTAGTGTGGTATGGTATGGTGTGATGCAGTGCAGTGTAATGTAGTGCAATATAGCGTATTCTATAGTGTAGTGTAGTGTAGTGTAGTGTAGTGTAGTGTAGTGTAGTGTAGTGTAGTGTAGTGTAGTGTAGTGTAGTGTAGTGTAGTGTAGTGTAGTCTTGTTTTGCCCAACAGCAGAGAAAAATAACAAAAATATATCCCTGTCCTGGCTTCGTCTCCTAGAGGCTCTGAAGTTTCTCCGCCACGCCTTCAACATGCTATATAACCAAACGTTCTCTCGTTAACTTTACAACTTGCTAAGCGTGTGCAAACAACTGGACATAAGATTCTGGTTGACTTAACCAGACTTGTAAGAGGAAAAATATCGGTTAATGCTTCGCTTCGTGACTTCCACGGCAAGACAAGGATTGGATAATAATTATGCATTCTGAGCGACAATCATTGTGCACCGATCGATCGTCAGTTTGGTCATGTTAAATGAACATAAGTTGGTGTTTCGAGCTGATTTGATTCAGATATTGTTGATCCTACTATTATTGCTGTATTGTTATAGTTCTACGTTGTGGTGTTGTTGTTTTTTTTAGCCTGTTGTGAGTTTGTGTTTGTTCAAGAAGGGTGTTTTTTAGTGACTTCTAACAAACGTTATGTGAGCGATTCCTTTGCTTAGTGGTCAGAGCACTCGCTTTCCCAAAACTAAGGTTAAGCAGCATCGAGCGTGGTTACCGAATGGATGGGTGACCGTTTGCGCGCCTTGGCTTCAGTACAGTCCCCCAGTTCACCAAGCTGTCAATGGGTACCTGTCCTCTTTAGGGTCAGGAAAGGTAAAGCTGCGAGGGAGAAGAGATGGGCGCTGTCCTCAATATGCTGGCCCTTAGAGACGCTGGGATCTCTGATGCCTCGCTCCCCTACGACCACATATGTTATGAGACACCTTTACCTTTTGTTGTACCTTTGTTGAAAGACCACTATCTCCACCCTTGGGATAAAAGCTTTAAAAAGGCTGTCTTTAACTGTTTCAAACTGCACATGTTCTTGCCAAAGTGTAAAGATTAGTGCTATCTTGATAAACAAAACAACAGCAACAAACAAAATAGTAACGATCAAATCGTCATGAAGATGTTCGTTCCTCATTGTGAAAGTAGTAGGGGGTGGGTGTTGTGTTCTTCTTCTTCTTTATGATGACTTGCCTGCATGTTTTTTTTTTATCTTTTATTCTTATTTTGGTCACAATCTAAGCAAGATCAACACAACTTTCGTGTAATGTGGCAAATGCTTTACAGAACCAGCTGAAACATAAACATTACTGTAATATACAGGTTTCTGCTGTTGCTGTTTCTCCTGCTGTTGTTACTCCGGCTATGAGTGCTACTGCTTCTGCTACTGCTATCACATCTACTACTGCTGCTGCTGCAGATACTACTGCTATTGTCTCTACTACTACCACCACCACTGGTACTATTACTACTGCTGCTGGTGCTTGTGTTGCTGCTTC
>CM060344.1:23501441-23503941 GCA_030674155.1 Stramonita haemastoma | reverse complement strand
TCCAACACCAAAAAGACTTGTACCACAATTTCATAGACTTCAAAAAGGCCTTTGACAGGGTATGGCATGACGGCCTCTGGCAAGTACTCAGGCACTTCAACATTGACAGCTGCCTAATTGAAGTCATCAAGGCTCTGTACGAGAACGCAAAAAGTGCAGTTTTCATGAACAACCACGTGGGCGAGTTCTTCAAGACCACGGTTGGGGTTCGCCAGGGCTGCCTTCTCTCACCTGTACTCTTCAACCTCTTCCTCGAAAACATCATGACAGAGACACTGCAAAACCACCACACTTCCATCTCCATTGGTGGAAGACCCCTTTGCAACCTCAGATTTGCAGATGACATTGACCTCATGGGCAGCAGCAAACAAGAACTGCAAATCCTCACAGACAATTTAACAGATCGAGCGAGCGCATACGGCATGGAGGTCAGTAAAGAGAAATCAAAGATCATGGTCAACAGCGCAAATAATGACATCACGGAAATAAAGATGAATGGAGAAACACTAGAAGAGGTGAGCCAATTCAAATACTTAGTCTCCATCCTAACAAAAGATGGCACATCAAACAATGAAGTGAAAGCTCGCATTGCAACAGCAACATCTGCTCTAGTCAGACTCGAGAAGATCATCAGAAGCAACAACATCAGCTTCGGCACCAAATACCACCTTTACAAATCCCTCGTGATATCTATCCTCCTATATGGCTGTGAATCATGGACTCTGACAGCAGAGTTAGAGAGGAGAATCCAAGCATTCGAGAACAAGTGCCACAGAAGACTTCTCAAAATATCATACAAAGAACACAAGACCAATAACTATGTGAAAGAAGAAATCAAAAAGCGTGTGGGCCCCCAAGAGCCTTTGCTCTCCACCATAAAGAGGAGAAAGCTGATGTGGTTTGGTCACACCACAAGACACAACACCCTAGCAAAAACCATCCTGCAAGGAACAGTCGAGGGCAAGAGAAGAAGAGGCCGCCAAAAGAAATCGTGGGTTGACAACATCAAAGACTGGACCGCCCAACCCCTACAACACCTCCTACTAGCCACACAGGATCGTGAAGCATGGAAAAAGATCTCTGTTGCGTCTTCTCTCATGTCCCCCCTACGTCCTTTGGGACATGGGACTGAGTGAGTGAGTAAGTGGTGTGCATATTATATGTCTGCATGTTTGTGGTTACCTGCGTGCTTACAAAGTATTAACGTGTCTGGGGGGTGTTAGCGCATACTGTACAGGCAGAAACAACCCCAAATACTCTGAAACGACACAAGAGCCCAGGACACTATTCATGTACCTGGCTGTGGATTAGCAGACTATTGATCTGAGGACAATTATGGGGCCGGCCGTAAGATTACCTGTACAAGGTAGAGGGATCATTTGCCTCTTTCTGTCTCACAGACTTACACAGAGACTAAGAGAAAAAGATGGAGAGACACCAAGATTCTTCACACACACACGCGTGCGCGCAAGCGCTACGCACGTGTGCGCTCTGTCTATCTGTGTGTGTGTGTGTGTGTGTGTGTGTGTGTGTGTCTGTCTGTCTCTCTATGTATCTGTCTGTCTCTCTGTATATCTGTATATCTGTCTGTATATCTGTCTGTCTCTTTCTCTCTACCCCTCTCTCTCTCTCTATCCTCTCCCCCCCCCCCCTTCTCTCTCTCTCTCTGTCTCCCTCTCTCTCTCAGTGTGTATATCTGTCTGTCTGTCTGTCTGTCTGTATATCTGTCTATCTACTGTTTGTTACTCCTCTCTCTCTCTCTCTCTCTCTCTCTCCTCCTCTCTCTCTCTCTCTCTCTCTCTCTCTCTCCACACACACACACACCACACACACACACACAAGCAGACACACAGACAAAACACAGATAGACATACAGACAGATGTGAATCAGTTGACTATTGATCTTTAAACGATTACAGGGCCTAAAAGATTATCCCACAAGGTACAGAGATAAGTGTCTCGCTCACATGCAAGCAAAAAGATACATACGCGTGCGCACGTGACAAACAGAGAGAGAGAGAGAGAGAGAGAGAGAGAGAGAGAGAGAGAGAGAGAGAGAGAGAGAGAGAGAGGGAGGGAGGGGGGAGGTAGGGATGGAAAGAGAGAAAGAGAGAGAGGGGGGAGGGGGAGAGAGAGATAGAGAGACAGACAGACAGAGAGACAGAGAGACAGACAGACAGACAGACAAACACAGACAGACACAGAGAGACAGAAAGACAGACAGGACAAAGACAGAGACAGAAACAGCAAGCTAGAGAAGACTGTCCTTTCTACAAAGCCAATAACTTTTCTTAGTTCATTTTATTTCGAGGATAATAGAATAAGCACTCATGTGTGTATTGTTTGGGGAGTGCTTTTTTGTTGTTGTTTTTTACATCCAGCCTCGCATGCATGTAGTTCTGTTAAATGTTGCCATCCGCTCTCACCGGCACATAATGGCCTACTCTTCCGAAAGGCTGAACGGGTATTGACGAGTGCACAAGAGATTCTGCAGGCGTTC
>CM060344.1:23483941-23498941 GCA_030674155.1 Stramonita haemastoma | reverse complement strand
CTATCATCCTCGAAATAAAAAATGAAACACGCCGCAGTCGGATGTGCTGGTCCTGACATGTCAGGCGCTCAACAGCATCGCAACGCAATTTTTGTTCACATGATAGACAAGAATAGTTGCTGTCTGAGCCTTCGATGAATAAAAAGAAGAAAAAAGAAGAAGAAGAAGAAGAAGAAGAAGAAGAAGAAGAAGAAGAAGAAGAAGAAGAAGAAGAAGAAGAAGAAGAAGAAAGAAGAAAACAACAACAACAACAACAACAACAACACAACAACAACAAAGAAATAAATAAATAAATAAATAAATAAATAGATAATACCAACTTCTTTCTAATTTTGCAGATGACAAGACAACCCATCGAAGACAAGCCTGCAACCTGTGACCACACCCATCCCCAGGCTGTCCTGATTACGCTGGGGTGGACCGTACTGCCATAAACACAGACCAAGTGAAGCATGCCCACTTTGCCAAGTGATGCAGAATCCATTTCCTACCAAAAGTTGGCATAAAAAATGCCATACAAAATAACGCTCAAAGCTTTCGACATCATCACACTAAACTAGGTTCACACGTCAGTCCAGCGGAACTGAGGTTATACTAAGTTAATCAAGCAGGCGACAGTTCTCCAAGGAAAGGTTGAGGGTGAAAGGAAAAGAGGCAGACTGCCAACATCCTACATTGCCAACATCACTGAGATCAGTGGTCTGGGAGGGAGGGCTACAGGAGATCGTAGAACTCAGCAGAGAGATGGCCAACGCTGGTGGCATTGCATGGAGCTCCTACCGACGACGGTGGCGATGGAGACAACTGAACTGACAAAAATCAAGAACGAGAACCCAAATGCCACAAGACTGCGCATAGAACAGCCCAGACTGCATCATATTTTTAAATTTGACTCAGACCCAAATTGAACTAAACCCAGTGAGAATTCAGTGTTTACAAGATTTTGGTACAGCGCAACCTACACCTTTTACTAGATATGGTATAGAGCAACCCATGAGGTTTATCTTATACAGGATTAGGTGCGTAAGAGCCAAGAAAGAACCCCCCTCGTATACTAGCCAGGAGGGTTCCTAGATCGTACCGTACTAGACTTAGACGTCAGAGCATCCCATCCACCAAGAATTCACGTGGTACCAGACAGGACAGAAAAACCGAAAGAGAGCCAGACTGTAACACACCAGGAACAGGGCAGCCAAATGGGAACCCAGGACGTGCAACACTGGGAAAATGATAGACAAAAGCTAGAGCCTGGTCGTGGCAGACTGCGTACGTAGCGCTCCACAGACTCTGGATCGTACCAGACTGGGCATACAGCATCACCCTACATAGAATGCATACTGTTGTAGGTTGGGCCTAGAATAAAAGCCAGCAGAGTCTTAGATAAGTGGCAGACTTGCGCCTACAACACCAAACAAAGAATCCTGACCACTGTGCTAGGTTGGGCAAGAGAACAGTCAGCTAAATTTCACATCGTTTAAGAATTCAAAACGCCCCATAGAGAATCCAGTTCTTAAGTAGATGAGACCTAGCACAGCCAAGAGAACCCTAGATCGTGATGGATTGCATTTAAGTACGCGCTAAAAAAAAATCCAGACCGTACAGAAAAACAAAAAAACAGCCACAGCCCAAGAGAAAGAGAGAGAGAAGAGAGAGACAGAGACAGAGAGTGTACATTTAGAAGAGAGACAGACAGACAGACAGGCAGACAGACAGAGACAGACAGACAGACAGAGACAGAGAGTGTACATTTAGAAGAAAAAAAAGCAGCAACAGCCCAAGAACGAGGTAAGATTGTACGGGACTGCACATTAAGTCCCCCCCCAAAAAAAAAGTTCCAGATCGTACCAGACCAGATAAGTAGGAATCCTGATAGTACAAAATAAGGCCACAGAGCAAGTTAAAGGAATCAACCAAAGACTGGAGCAGCAACAGCAACAGCGGCATCATCATCATCATCATCATCAGCAGCAGCAGCAGCAGCAGCAGCAGCAACAGCAGTGTCAGCAGCAGCAGCAGCAGCAGCAGCAGTAGCAGAAACCATGACCACAATGACGGAGTCAGGGGTCAGTCAGTCCCCTCATGACGTAGTAGGGGGTCCACTGAGTCAGAACAACGCCTTGGATTGCCAAGCTCTGCCCGGTCAGTTCAGGACAGTTTCTTTCTTTTTTTTGCTAGCAGTTGGTGTCATCTGGTGTTGTTAGTTGTTCTGTTATTGTTGTTATCTAAGTGTTGTTGTTGTTGTTTTGTTGCTGGTGTTTATGGTAATGGCTGGCTGGTATCTTTCTGTTATATACTAGTGATGTTGTTTTTGTGGTGAAGGATGTGGTGGTAGTGGCTGGTGGAGATCATAAAAGCAACGATAATGATGATGATACAATGAAAATGATTGTGGTGGTGGTGGTGGTGGTGGTGGTGGTGGTGGTGGTGGTGGTGGTGGTGGTGGTGGTGGTGGTGGTGATGTTGAGGGGGGGAAGGAGGAGGAGAACGAGGAGGAGGAGTAGGAGGAGGAGGAGGAGGAGGATAGAATCATCAGGATGATTACGACAGCACTGATAGGGTGACAATGATACGACGGATGACATTAACACCACCATGACACAAATAACAATAATGGAGGTGCTGTAACTGAGAAAAGATGGTCAGATAAAGCGTTGAACGTAGCATCCAATCCAATACAATCATACCGGTTTTTTTCATAGACCTGCCATCCACAGAGGCTGTGTCGGGCTGTCGCCTCATTAAAACTCATATCTTAAGGTCAAAACTGTGCAGCTAGTACACATCAATACAAAATTAACATAACGTGATCACATGTGACTGCTGAAATTAAATTTATCGACCGGTCTCTATGGAGAGCGAGAGAGAGAGAGATGGGAGAGAACTCTGAACTCGGAACGATTTTATTGTAGAAGGCCACAGGACTCATTACAATTTCACACACTCGCTATCCCCCCCCCCCCCCCCCCTCACATTAATTTCGTTTTCAGTCCTTTCCAAGAATGCACCTGAAAAAACTTCCAAGCATAACGGTTATAACATTCATTTGTGGTATTAGCATACATTTGATTAGAATGTTTGCAACATTTTAGACTAAACATAAATTTAGTCTGTCTGTCCCGAGCCATAAGGCTCATCAGGCCGGTGCTTATCCCGGTTTCTGTGGCGTTAAGCGACTGAGAGTCATAGACTCCCCCCTGGATAGGACGCCAGTCTATCGCAGGGTTAACCCCCAACACAAGGTTGGTACCCCTTTTACACCTGGGTGGGGTGAGAAAATAGCCGTAAAGTGCCTTTTCCAAGGGCACAACGCCATAGCGGAATAGCTGGGATCGAACCCGCAACCTTTAGATTACGAGTGCAACGCCCTAACCACTAGGCCACAGCGGCGGCAAAACATAAATTTAGTAACTAAATAAATAAATGAATGAATAACTAAAGTTGATTAGAAAATTGATAATTGATAATTAATGGGAAAGAGATAATTAGAGAATTGATAATTGATAATTAATGGGAGAGAGAGAGACAGACAGACAGACAGAGAGACAGAGACATAGACAGAGATTGAGAGAGAAGAGACAGAGACAGACATACAGACAGACAAATAGACAGAGCGAGAGACATAGAGAGAGACAGAGACACAGAGAGAGGGGGGAGAGAGGGGGGAGAGAGAGGGAGATAGAGGGAGAGAGAGAGGGGGGAGAGAGAGAGACAGGGAGAGAGAGAAAGAGAGACAGAGAGACAGAGAGATAGAGAGAGGGAGAGAGACAGAGAGAGAGACAGAGGGAGAGACAGAGAGAGAGAGAGAGAACTGATTCCATTCTATCGACGACGATTAATACGATGGTTACTATAAAGTCGAGGACGACGACGACGATGGTGATGATGATAATGGTAACGATCCACGATGACAATAGTATATAACAACAACAATACCAACGATACACCAAAGATAATTACAGCATCGACGACGATAACAACGACGACAATTTTCTCTGTACCTCCGCTAGGGCTTCAATGTTTTACCAATGGTGAGATTTTTGTGCACACGGCCGTTTCTGACCACATGAAGATAGCCGCATCCCAACTTCGGGGATGTATGTTGGGTGTGTTCGTGTTTCCGAAACCCTACGCAAGCTGACATGGATTACGAGATCTTCCACGTGCATATTTGATCTTTAGCATGTTTACATACACGAAGGGAATTAAGGCACTTGCAGGTCTGCATTTGAAGTTGACCTGGGAGATCGTAAAAAAAACCACCCTTAATTCACCAGATGCCGCCACCGAGATTCGAACCCACGACTTCATGGACCCCATGGGATTGAAGTCGAACGGTCTTAACCACTCGGCTGTAGCGTCCGTCGACATGGACATAATAAGTTATTCAGATGTTTTGCTTTATATCATAAGAAATAACAATACCAACGATACTGACATCAACGAAAACCACAGCATCACCATCGACGACGTGGATGATGATAATAATAGCAACTAACAACATCGAACGACAACAACAACGACGACGATGATGCTGAAAGTGACGATGGTGCATTGACGCTGTGGGCAGACGTGGATCTGAAGCAGAGCACGGTGCCGCTGTTCAGCCAGGACCTGCTGACGGTGGAACAGCTGGTGCAGATCTCCGTGGACGCCGACATTCAGGCCTCTGTGGACGCCTTCCTCAAAGGACTCACCACGCAGATGTTTGCCAGGTCCGCTTTTTTTATACTGTATTGTATGATAGGGACTCTTGCTCTGCATGGTGCCCTGATAACCTTTCCTTTTCTTTTCTTTCTTTATTTAACGAAAGCTCGGACAGCAACTATCGTTGTCTGTCACATGAGTGAAAATGTGTTGCGCGGGCCGTTATATTAACCGCCTGACAAGTCAGGTCCAGGGTGTTCGACTTCGGCATGGGAGAGAACAGTTATCTTTTAATTAAGTCTTTCTGGGAAAATAAAGGCAGGAGAATGGGGAACCAAGAAGGCAGAAAATAGACAAGAGAAATGTGACATGAACAAAAAAAAAGGACAATGCAGAAACAAAGAAAGGGATAGAGAAGAGGAAATTCCTAGCACACAATTTCCACAAGTTATAAACAATCACTGTAGCACTTCAACATATTACTGAACAGAATCTCAATACAAAAATTATGATGCTACCCCTATAAATTGTGACAGCATTAGCAGACCATGTGTTGTAGCAGGAAGAAAAAAAAACACTGGTAGAGTTTGATTCAGTATAGTCGACCATATCAATCAAATCTCATTCTGTTAAAAAAAAAATGGTGGGCAGGATTGTACGGAACGGGTCAGCAGAGGTGGGCCGATGGCTGGGGGCCAAGGTACAAAGTGAGAGGGACGGGTGGACAGCTATGCTTCGTATGGCCATGAACCACATTGAATACCACAGAAAGTCCGCCCTCCAAGGTACTTATTCTTTGTCTCTGTCTGTCTGTCTGTCTGTTCGTCGTCTGCTCGTCCGTCCGTCCGTCGTCCGTCCGTCCGTCCGTGTGTTGTGTGTCGTGTGTGTGTGTGTGTGTGTGTGTGTGTGTGTGTGTGTGTGTGTGTGTGTGTGTGTGTGGTGTTCAAGGTACAAAGTGAGAGGGACGGGTGGACAGCTATGCTTTGTATGGCTATGACTCCCATTGACTCCACCCAAAAGTCGTTCCCCTTCCAGGTACTCGTCCTTTGTCTGTCTGTTTGTTTCTGTCTGTCTGCGTGTGTGTAGATGTGTGCCAAGGTAGAAAGTGAAAAGGGACAGGTGGACAGCTCTTGGCTGTATGGCCATTATCCACACACAACATGAACACCGAAAGTCTGTCCACCAGGCCAATGATCCTTGTGTGTCTGTCTGTGAGTCTGTCTGTGCATCTGCCTGTCTTTAGTCAGTCTGTGGCTACGTGCCATGGAGTGCAAAGTGTAAAGGGACAGCGTGGGTGGACAACTGTGCTTCCTACGTTTATGAGTCACATTAGCTACCTACTACCCAAGTCTGCCTTCTTAGGCGCTTATCGCTTAACTCTGTGTGTGTGTGTGTGTGTGTGTGTGTTGTGTGTGTGTGTGTGTGTGTGTGTGTGTGTGTGTGTGTGTGTGTGTAGTGTGTGTGTGTGTGTGTGTGTGTGTGTGTGGTGTGTGTGGTGGTGTGTGTGTCGTGGTGTGTGTGAGTGTGTGTGTGTGTGTGTGTGTATGCGTGTGTGTATGAGTGTGTGTGCGTGTGTGTGATTTGATTTTTTTATTTTATTCTTTTATATCGAGGATAATGGAAAAGCACTCTTGTGCTTTTTTACATCCAGTCCCCGTGTGTATGCAGTTTTGTAAATGTCACCTGTTCCCACCGGCACACGATGGCCCACTCTTACGAAAAGCGGAACAGGATTTAACGTGTGCGCAAGATGTTGTGCATGCGTTCGCACACGGGGCCTCGGTTTAAAGTCTCATCCGAAGGACTTTTGGGGAGAGTAGAGTCAGCACTGATGTTACCTCCAGGAGAAAAATCTCCTCGACCGGACTCGAACCGGGGGTTGTCAAATTGCCAGCGCAATGTTCTGACCACTAGGCTATCCGTCCCCACTGTGTGTGTGTGTGTGTGTGTGTGTGTGTGTGTGTGTGTTGTGTGTGTGTGTGTGTGTGTGTGTGTGTGTGTGTGTAATGAATCAATATCAATCAATCAAAATTTTTATTTCCAGATGGTACATTGAGTAAGCAGCGATCTGCTTTTTTCCATCAAGCCATCTATCTAAAGAAAAGAAAAGAAAAAATCAAAACAATAGCAAAAATCAAATCAAAACATAACAAAGCCAACAAAAAACAAAGCAAAAAATCCCTAGCAAACAATAAAGCCAACAAAAGAAAGAAAAGGGGAAAAAGCAAACAAACAAATAAAACAACAACAACAAACATTTCACCAACATTAATTTGCTAACATGATTTCAACAACTTTAAAATAAACTATGCCTAAAAAATAATACAAGCAACTACTATAACAACAACCAAAAGAGAAAAAAAAAAAAAATAAAATAAATAAATAAATAAATAAAAATATAAAAAATATATTTTAAAAATCTACTCAAAAGCCATACACACATATGCACATACACCCACACACCCACACAACAACACACACACACACAACCCCCGTACACCTACACACACACACACAACACACACACACACACACACACACACACACACACACACCACACACCCACACACACACACACACACGGTTTGCGCTCATCCACTCAGCTCGTATACTTGTAGGTACATGCACACATTTAAAGTCTTTTTAAAAATCATATAGTGTCAAAAAAAAAAAAAAAACCACACACACACACAAAACAGCTTATATCAATTACAATGTAACCAAAAAACATTATTTAAGACTAAATAATAATAATAAATAATAATAATAATATAATAATAAATAATAATAATAATAATAATAATATAATAAATAAATAAATAAATAAATAAATGAAATACAAAAAACAAAAATAAATAAATTAAAAAATAAATAAGTAAAAAAAAAAATTCTATAAGCAATTTATGTCAGATTACAATATCTCTATACTTCAATTCATACTTTATATTTTAAAAGAAGATAAGGAAAAAACAACAAACACATCAATACCTTATAATAATACCCATCATCACTGAGAGAAATAACATATACGCTAACAAACATACAATCAAACAAAAGAAAAACAAAAACAAACAAACAAACAAAAAACACATAAAAACACCAAAAAAACAATCAAACCAAAACATCAAAAAACCAATCCACACGGATTATATATTAGAAGGAAGAAAAGAAAAAACAACTAAAGCAACAATACCATATGATAATACCCATCACCACTGAGTGGAATAACATAACAAACATATGGGCATGCACACATTTAATTTTTTTTTTTAAATCATATGGTGTCAAACAGCTTTATCAGTTACAATGTCACCAACCATTATTTAAGACTTTAAAAAATATATTAAAAAATATTTTAAAAATCCATGAAATGTCAATAAGCAAATTATGTCAAATTACATTATCTCCACACTTCAATTCATACTTATATGTTATGAGGAAGAAAAGAAAAAACAAAACAAAACAAACAAACAAAAAAATAAAACGAAAAACAAACGCAACAATACATATGATAATACCAATTTCCACTGAGAGGAAATAACATATACACTAACAAACATTCAAACTAACAAAAAAAACTAACAAACAAACAAAAGCAACAGAGAACCAAACAAACATAATAAACGAAAAAAACCCAAACAAAACAAAACTAAAGCAAAAACAAACAAAAAACAAGCAAACAAACAAACACAACCCCCCCCAAAAAAAAAACACACAAAAAACCCCACAAACTCAAAAAAGAAAAAATTTGGAGGGGGGGTGGGAACGGGTGGGGAGGGGGTATCAAGGAGGAAGGGGGAAAACACAAACAGCAAACAGAAGAATTATAATAATGATTTATGATTATATTCATAAATAAAAAACCCTACACATATGAACAAAAAAAAAACAAAAACATTCAAACAAACAAAAAACAAACAAAACAAAAAAAAACATACACAACAACAACCAGAACAAAAAAGTAAGGCCTTTCCACTTATCAAAATAATATAAATATAATAGTGCTAATAGTCCCATTAATATAATTAATAAAATAATATTTTTTAAAAAATATTTATCCTGAAACTATTAAACTGTGTGTGTGTGTGTGTGTGTGTGTGTGTGTGTGTGTGTGTGTGTGTGTGTGTGTGTGTGTGTGTGTGTGTGTGTGTGTGGTGTGTGTGTGTGTGTGTGTGTGTGTGAGTGTGTGTGTGTGTGTGAGTGTGTGTGTGTGAGTGTGTGTGTGCAAGTGTGTGTGTGTGGGGGGGGGTGTCTATCTGTCTATCTGTCTGTCTATCTGTCTGTCTGTCTGTGTGCCACAGTGGGTGAGTGCCAAGGTAGAGAGTGAAAAGGGACGGGTGAATAAATATGCTTAGTGCGGGCATGAATAACATTGGGTACCACCTAAAGTATGCCTCCAAAAATCATTATCTTTTGTCTACCTGTTTGTCTGTGTATCTGCCTGCTTGTTTTTCTGTCTTGTTTGTCTGTGTGTCTGCCTGTCTGTTTACCTATCTATCTGTCTATAGGTTTGTCTGTGTATCTGCCTGCTTTTTTTTCCTGTCTATACGTCTGTTTGTCTGTGTGCCTACCTGTCTGTTTACCTATCTGTCTATTGGTTTGTGTGTCTGTCTGTCTGTTTACCTGTCTGTCAGTCTGTGTCTTCTATCGGTTTGTCTGTGTATCTACCTGTCTGTTTTCCCGTTTGCCTGCCTGCCTGTCTGTCTGTCTGTCTATCAATTTGTGCGACTGCCTATTTTCCTGTCTGTTGCTGTCTATCGGTTTGCTGTGTGTCTGCTCGTCTGTTTTCCTGTCTGTCTGTCTGTCTGCATCTGTCTGTGGCTGGGTGCAAGGTGCCAAGTTAGGATAGGTGGACAATTGTGCTCGGTATATGGCCATGAATCGCACTAAGTACCACCGAATGTCTTGTCTGCCCTGTCTACTTGCCTATCTGTATGTCTGCATGCCCGTCCGTCCGTCCAACCATCTGTCTGCCTGTGTCTGCCTGCCTGTCTGTTTTTCTGCCTGTCTGTTTGTCTGCCTGTATGTCTGTCTATCTTGTCTGTCTGTTCCTCACTTTCACGTCTTTCCACTTTAAGTGATATTAGACGATAGGGGAAGGGGGGGGGGGGGTTGAAGGGGTAGGAGGAGAAAGGGAAAAGAGGGAAGGGGAATATGTATGAATAAGTATAATTATGTGGCTTGGAGTGTGTGTATATGCGAGATAATGAGAGTCATAAAAAGAGAGAAGGGGGGTATAAAAAGAATGGCAGAGGGAGGGGGGGTGGGGGGCAGAGAGTCTCTGAGAGAGTGGGGGAGTACAATGTGTGTGGTGTGTGTGTCTGTCTGTCTGTCTGTCTGTGCGTGTGTATGTGTATGTGTGAGAGAGAGAGAGAGTGTGTGTGTGTGTATGTGCGTGTGTGTGTGGTGTGTGTGTGTGTGTGTGTGTGTGTGTGTGTGTGTGTGTGTGAGGAGGAGGAGGAGAGTGTGTGTGTGTGTGTTTTGTGTGTGTGTGTGTGTGTGTGTGTGTGTGTGTGTGTGTGTGTGTGGGTGGTGTGTGTGTGTGTGTGTGTGTTGTGTGTGTGTGTGTGTGAGGAGAGAGAGAGAGAGAGGAGTGTGTGTGTGTGTGTGTGTGTGTGTGTGTGTGTGTGTGTGTGTGTGTGTGTGTGTGTGTGTGTGTGTTGTGTTTGTGTTTGTGTTTATGTGTGTGTATAAATCCATCTGTCTGAATGCAAGCATGTATGTATGTACGACGTATGCACGCGTGTCCTTATGTATGTATACATGTATGCATCCAATGTATATATGTGGTTGTTTGTTTTTTTAATTCTTCTATTTCGAGAATAACGGAATAGGCACTCGTGTCCTTTTTTCCATCCAGTCCCGGAGTATATGCAGTTTTGTAAATGTTGTCATCCGTCCCCGCTGCTACACAATGGCCTACTCTTCCGAAAGTCGAAATGGGTTTTAACGTGTGCGCAAGATATTCTACGTATGTTCGTACACGAGACTACGATTTATAGTTTCATCAGGATGGATGAATGGGTTGTGTTCTGTCTAGTTGTCTGTTTTGTCTGTCTGTCTGTTTGGCTGTATGTATGTATGTACATATGTACATATGTATGTATGTATGTATGTATGTATGTATGTATGTATGTATGTATGTATGTATGTATGTATGCATTATGTATGTATGTATGTATGTATGTATGTATGTATGTATGTATGTATGTATGTATGTATGTATGTATGTATGTATGTATGTATGTATGTATGTATGTATGTGTGAATGTATGTATGAATGTATGTATGTGTATATGTATGTATGTATGTGTGTATGTATGTATGTGTGTATGTATGCATGCATGTGTGTATGTATGTGTGTATGGATGGATGAGATGGATGGATGGATGGATGGATGGATGGATGGATGGATGGATGGATGGATGGATGGAGATGGATGGATGTGCGTAGCTGGTAGCCAAGCTACAGGGTAAGAGGGAGAGCAATGTGTAGCCAAGAACATAAATTTATCATCTCCGCTGTAAAACAAAAACAACAACAACAAACAACAAAAAGCACGCTTTTTAACACACACACACATGCACACACAGCGCGCGCGCACACACACACTATCTACTACTACCTACCTACCTACCTAACTACCTATCCTATCTATCTATCTATCTATCTATCTATCTCTATCTTATTCATCTGTCTATCTCTAACCATACATGATTGTCTGTCTGTCTCTCTTTCTCTCCATCCAACTACTTATACATATATGTCTGTTCTGTCTGTCTGTCTCTCTCTCCTCTCCCTCCCTCCCTCCCCGATAACTGTTTCTACTCTATGTGTACGGTTTCCATCTGCGTCGTTCTATCAAACAGAAAAAGATCAAAAGAAAAGACAGGAAAAAAACAGAGATATCTAGACAGACAAACAGTAGCAGAGAAACACAGACAAACAATTAACTGTAAAGCAGCCGGACACAAACAGACGAGAGGGGAAAGTGGGGAAGGAGCTAACTGCCTAAGAGCAGACGGTTTACAGAGGCCATGTACGGTCGGTTCATAACGTTGTCTGGGAGAGAGACAGAGACAGACAGACACAGGAGGATAGGCAGACAGACAGACAGACAGACAGAGACAGATAGGCAGAAATGGATATTAACAGAGACAGAGAAAAAAGCCAAATAGAGACAGAGAGACAGAAGGACGAGACGTGATGTGTGGTGTGTGTGTGTGTGTGTGTGTGTGTGTGTGTGTGTGTGTGTGTGTGTGTGTGTGTTGTGTGTGTGTGTGTTGTTGTGTGTGTGTGTGTGTGTGTGTGTGTGAGGGAGACAGACAGACGGACAGGCAAGAGACAGACAAATAGAGACAGAGAGATAGACAGAGACAGACAGACAGATGAACAGGCGGTCGGATGGACGGACGGACAGAGGCAGAGGAGGGAGAGGGAGAGAGAGAGAGAGGGGGGGGGGAGAGAGAAATACAGACACAGACATACTGACGGACCAACAGACAGACAGGTAACAGACAGACAAATAAGACAAAACACAAAAACACAACGGCCAGAAGGAACCTACCCATCACCCAAAACAGACCCCCCCCCCCCCACCCCTAAGACACCAGCTAACAAAACCCTCCTCTCTGCTCTCTCTCTCTCTCCTCTAGGTCAGAACGTCCTCCACAACGCTGTAGAGCAACTCCTCATGCTGCTGGATTGCTTCCAGCTGGGCCAGGACGTCAGGCAGCACGTGACCGACCTCCAGGACGACGCCCAAGCCATCAGCAGCTGCCTGCAGCTCCTGGCCGACTGCTGCAACACGCTGATGGAGGACCGCTTTCGCTGCGTGGACATCCTGGACTGCGGTGACCCTCTGCCCGAGATGCTGTCCACCGCGGTGCAGGCGCTGAAGGACAGGCTGGGGCTGCGGGAGGGCGAGAAGGAGGCGCTGGGCAAACGCCTGGACGCCGCCCAGGCCGAGACGTCCCGCCTGCGGCAGCAGAACGAGCAGTTCCTGGAGGAGATGCAGAAGATGGAGGAGAAGATGCGGAAGAAGCAGGAGGACCTGGAGGGGCTGAAGACCCAGCTGAAGGAGATCGACAAGGTGGTGAAGTTCAGGAAGACCAACACGGCGGAGAAGGGCGTGGGCACCGCACTGGAGATCCCCAGAACCAAGCTGCCTCCTCCTCCTCCTCCTCCCTCCGGCATCATCTTCCCGCCGTCGTCTTCCACGACCAAACTCCAGTCTTCGGAAGATCTGAACAGAACGTGGACCAGCAAAGAACACGTGTGCACGCAGACTTTGCGCGAACCTTCCCTCATCGAACTTTCGGAGGAGAAGCTCCGGATTCTGAAAGAGCGTGCTAAAAAGCTGGAGAGTTCTCTGCACGGAGCGATCGTGACCATGGACAGACTGCGCAAGGCAGCCCCGAGAAACGACTGCAAACCCTCCAGCTCGTCCTCCTCCACAGTCCTTGCTGCCGCAGCCGCGAGTGTGGAGACTGTCCCCAGACACCGGGAGACCAAAGCCACCCCGAAATCGTGGATGTACGCCTCCTTCCAAGTCTCCAACGCTGCCACCACCGCTACCTCCATCACCGTGCCTAAGCTGGGTCACTTCCACCCTGCAGAACGTCGCTGTTTTTCCGAGCGGCCAACAGGGAAGGGAGACGAGCTGGAGATCAACTTGACCGCGGCAGACAAGAGCAAAGGAGAGAGTCGGAGGGCGAGTCGTTCGAGGTCGAACCAGGTGTCCAAGTGCCTGCGCTGTCAGAAGCTGTTCACGGCCACGGACAACCACAAGCTGGCCTGCTGCTTCCACAGCAAGGGCAAGGAGAGGATGGAGGTGTACAACGATGACGGGCAGCTGGTCAGGGTCCAATACATCTGGAAGTGCTGTCATCAACACGGCGACAACGACGGTTGCTGCTTTGGTCACCACGTATAACATAACAAAATGGTTGGACACTGCTTGTTGAGGTCGAGCTGTTGTTTCGTTAGGAGCCATTCTTTGTGTTTTTTCAACATGTTTCGCAACGCAACTGTTTGACGTCTGGCTTAGGGTCAAACTGGTGTTTGGTCGAAGCTTTCTATGTGTCTTTTCAACATGTTACGCAACTCGGCTTTCTGGGTGTGAAAAGAGAAGACGACAGTTATTCCCACCGGTTCAAACTCTGAGGCTAAAAGTAAAATGTGAGCAATTCGTTGCTCTCTTCTTTTTTTATTCTTTTATTTCGAGGATAATGGAATAAACCTACTATTTCGAAAAGCGGAACAGGTTTTAACGTGTGCACGAGATGTTCTGCGTGCGTTCGCACACGGGGCCGCGGTTTATAGTCTCATCCGAAGGAAATGCAGCTTGCTGTAAGTGGAGGCATGGAATTCTGCATCTTTCCAACATGTTGCGCAAACAAAAACGTCTATAACAGCAGACTTTTACTTCCACTCGCATAAGCTGAGAGATTAACTGTAATTTTCCAAACTTATAACACAGTTTTCTCCTTGACAGTTTCATGAAAAGTTGAAAGAGATCAACCAGTTGCTAGGACTATAACCTTGTGTGCCAAAATAAGCATGACGGTTATCAGCATTGATCTGATCTCCCTCCATGCCCACACATTGCTCTACATGTCGTTAAACCACATTGCGCTACATTTCAACACATTGTACGACCCTAAACTACATTGCACTACACTTCACCACACTATATTATGATATATTGCCATACACTGCATTAAACTACATTGCACTACACTTCACCACACTATATTATAATGTATTGCCATACACTGCACTAAACTACATTGCACTACACTTCACCACACTATATTATAATATATTGCCATACACTGCACTTAACTATATTGCAGTACACTTCACCACACTATATTATAATATATTGCCATACACTGCACTTCACTACATTGCACTACACTCACACAGATATTATATATAGTGCCACACACTGCACTTAACTACATTGCAGTACACTTCACCATATAGTATAATATATTGCCATACACTGCACTTAACTACATTGCAGTACACTTCACCACACTATATTATAATATATTGCCATACACTGCACTTAACTACATTGCACTACACTTCATCACACTATATTATAATATATTGCCACACACTGCACTTAACTACATTGCACTAAACTTCATCACACTATACTTCAACATACTACCCTACACTACATAAACTACATTGCACTACACTTCACCACAGTATACTACAATATACTACCCTACACCAAATTTAACTAATTTTGATTACACTGCACTTCACTACATTACATTGCAGTGCACTATACTGCTCTGCACTTCACTACACGACCCGACCCGACACTATACTCCCTAC
>CM060344.1:23443941-23481441 GCA_030674155.1 Stramonita haemastoma | reverse complement strand
TTCCACCTACTCATCTACCTTTCGAACATACACACAAAAAATATTGAATAAACATCAAAGCTGATACTTTGTCACGAATTTAGTTTTGGTTTGTTTTTGTTGTTTTCATTCCTCGGCTAGAACTCCGAGGATCAGCACTGGCGAGAATTTGCATATTATGTGACCGTTTACCACCACCCCCTGTCACGAATGACTTCATGACTAACACAATATTGGCATGCAGACGTCTTATCTGCTAAACTATCTTTCTTGCTCCTGTCGGAGCCAAAAAACATGGATTATCACGATTAATCTGTAACCTGCACTCGGATAAACTGATTGTTCGTACAACCTTTTTGCGTGTAAGCGTTACGTTCGGGACAACATTGTTCTCGTGGGAAGGCTTCTTCACCTCGAACAACCTTCACAAACTGTTGGCATTACTATCAAAGCCGCGAGATAGACACAGAGTGATATAGGTACAAGCTGGCGAGGCGCGAGCGTAAGCGCTTGCTTGCATACACGCAAGTATGCACGAACTCACACTAGAGCCATGCACGCACGCACGCATGCAAATAGGCATGCAAGAAGACACATATATGGATAAACATACATTCATAAACAGACACAAACACACGGACACAGACACACTTTCACGCACACATGCACGCGTCAGTCGCATGGATGCCCGCGAACATTTCCCACACACACACGTACACACGCCCGTTTCACGCACGCACGCGTGCGCGCACACACACACACACATGCATGCTTTCGCGCGCGCACACACACACCATGCACACACACACACACACACACC
The DNA here is from genome assembly GCA_030674155.1 of Stramonita haemastoma. Lineage (NCBI taxonomy): Eukaryota > Metazoa > Mollusca > Gastropoda > Neogastropoda > Muricidae > Stramonita > Stramonita haemastoma. The sequence continues at coordinate 23,480,642 of CM060344.1, read as the reverse complement.
ACACACACACACACACACACACACACACGTCCTTCGGATAAGAGTATAAACCGAGGTCACATGTGCAAACGCGCGCAGAACATCTTGCGCACACGTTAAAACCCGATCAGCTTTTCGGAATATGAGGCCATTGTGTGCAGGTGGGAACGGGTGAACGTTTACACAACTGCATACACACGGGGACTACAAAGAATAAAAAATCACATGAATGTTTAATGTATTATTCCAAAATAAAAGAATAAAAAAATAAGATATCACACACACACACACACACACACACACACACACACACACACACACACACACACACACACACACACACACACACACTTCCAAAATGACAGCCTTTTTGAGCCTGTTTACAGAGTAACAGAGAGTAGTAGACTGCACGCACAGAAACTTGCGCCTGTTTTAATAATACAGCACAAGGTTTTAACGCATTGAATGACCATTACAATGTAATCTAAATCTTGCTAAGTCTGTCGACAGTCACACTTTATCATCACAGATTGTGGCGAAGGATCGAGTCATCTATCTACACAACAGTCCCGACACCTCGCTGCCAGAAATGTCCATCGTTTACGGGTTTTTCCCCCCAGTATCTGGTATTGCTTTTACCATTCTGCGGTAATCCTCTTTTTCTCCTTACGAACTGCTGTCAATACACTTTCTTTCGACGATCCAAAGCATCTTTTTGCCATTAAAGCTGTTATGCCAGTAGGCAAACATCGCGACGAGAAAGTTACAAGTATGACGTAATACAAAGTATAGGGGACGGGGTAGCTCATTGATGAAAGCATTTGCTCTCTCCCCAAGCTAAGGTTAAGCCGTGTTGAGCGTGGTTGCCTTACAAATGGGTGACTGTTATTGCACCTTGGCTTCTGTTCATGCACAGGCACCTGGTTCACCTAGAAGTAAATGGGTACCTGCCATCTTTACCGATCAGGAAGGTAAAGTAGCGAGGGAGAGGAGATGGGCGCCACCCTCAATACGCTGGTGCCTAGAGAAACTGAGGTCTCTGACACCTTGCTTCCCCAACGACCGCATACGTTACAGGACACCTTTACCTTAACCGATTTTTTTAAACAAGGCAAGTGACCTTAGAAGATACCCTGTTTTCTTTTTCCATCTCTCTCCCTGTTCATTGAGGAGTCATCAGGGCACTGCACAGAAATGTTTGGGCCATGTCTCTTCGCCAAGCTGAACCTGCTGCAGCCTTTTCCTCCCCAAATCAAATACAGTGTCTGGATATTTCCGTGTCATCATCCATGCTTCAGGCCATAGCTTTTCTACTCTTCTATGACAAGGTGACATCCCCGATATGGCCTGTGTGGTCGGCGGGGCTATAAACAACATGATTGGATTGGATTGGACTCTTCCAGGAAAGACGGATAAATTCAGTCCAATCATAATCGTATATAGCCCCGTTGACATGGTGGCCAAATCAGGATGTCACTTTTTTAGTGGTTAAAGATCAGATTAAAAATGTGCATTTTCTGTACAGATTCAAACATTTTTCTTCAAACAAACCATTCTGCCTTTCCTCACATTAGGGCCTTAGCCAGCCATGAGGGTCAAACCAGGATAGGTCACTGCATTGCGGTAGACCCTTAAAAACAATCCTAAATTGAATAACAGCAATGGTTGCTGTCTGGACGTTCCAAGAAGAAGACTTATAAAAATGTTTGCAGTGAAAAAAAAATTAAAAAGAAAAGAAAGAAAAAAATGATGAAAAAATGTTACATAATAACTCATTTCACACACAAAATACTCGATTCTTTCAAGGAAAGAAATGGTCATTCGGATGAGACTAGAAACTGAGGCCCCGTGTGCCAACGCACGCAGAACATCTCGCGCACACGTTAAAACCCCGTTCCGCCTTTCGGAAGAGCAGGCCATCGTGTGCCGGTAGGAGCGGATGACAAAATTATTTTTTAAAAACCAGTATGTACACAGGTGTCGTGTTTAGACACCATCCCTGATGAACAAAAAAAAAATAATGGGTAGGCGCTGCACTTGTGGCGACGCGCTCTCCCCGGGGAGCTGCCTGAATTTCACGCAGAGAAATCTGCTGTGACATAAAGTGGTATAAAAATAAAGGAAGTTAAAGATATTGTCGGGCAGAACACCACAAAACATGATATTTTGATTAAGGAATATGCAGTGAAATACTTATGTCTAATGTCCTGGTTGGACAATGTTTTTAACGTGCATGCAAAATGCTGTTATTCATCGATAGTTTTATCATATCGTACCTGCGTTGGCACACAGGACTTTGGTTTAATGTCTTCTTATTCTTCATCAAACGCTCAGACACCAACTATAGTTGTCTGTCATATGAGCGAAAATGCGTTGCGCTGCCGTTAAGTGCCTCACGAGTCAGGCCCAGCGCATCCGAGAGAATTGTTGTCTTAAGTCTTTCTAGAAAAACGGCAGGAGACTGGACCAAGAGGGCAGAAAATAGACAAGAAGAAGGTGCCAGGAAGAAAAGGAACGAGGCAGAAGCAAAGAGAGGGATAGAAAAGTGGGAATTTCTACTTCAGAATTTCCAGAAGGTGCCATTTATACAGACAGGCCCTCGACACCCCCACGGGGGAGGTTACTGTCTCATCTAAAGGACTTTTTAGGGTGTGGAGCAGGAAACAATGAGAACTCCAGGAGTAAAATTCCTCAAGCAGACAATCTCAGTTTTGACTCAAACCCACACCCTCAGCTACCTCTAGCCGTGAATTTCACACTTTAAACTACAACCCTAATCCACCCCTAACAATAACGCCAGACACCTCAGTTCAAAGCACGCCTCATTTCATGAATGATATCTTTTTAATATAAAACGACAGCCTTTCTGAACTGAACCACTCTGAACCTCCACAACAATGGAGGAATCGGCAACAACAATGGCGCCTATCGAGACAGGAAGTGACGAAGACTCAGGGGGCGACAATGCAGACGTACAGGGGGAGCAATCATTGTCTATCGATCCCTACCAAAGTGGAAATCAATAGGCAGGGGATTTGGACAGAAAAGAAGATCCCTGCGACCCCGACCACTTAACGTGCAAACGCATCAAGAGTCTTCGGACATGGTTGTATGGAAGTGTTACTTTCTGCAGACAGCGCCAGGGGAAATTTATTCAGGGCTCGACTTTTCGCCAATGACAAGTGAGTGGGTTAACTGCGAGGAGAAGGTAATGTGTCTTTTGTTTTTATATTGTTTTGTTGTTGCTATTGTTTTTTGTTTTTGTTGTTGTTACTGTTGCTGATATTGTGATGTTTTAATTTTTTGGGTGTACTATTTAGGGTTTTTGTAGTTGGTTTGGTTTTTCGGTCTGAATTTCTTGGTGTTATCTGTTTTGAAAAATGGTGTTTGTTTTTTGTTTGTTTGGGGGGTTTTTTGGGTTAAAGTCTTTACAATTCAAGCCTATCTGTGTTAAAGCAGGTTCTCTATTGACTGCATGTCCTTACAGGTGAGTTTATTCTGCAGGTAAGTTTACTTTGCAGGTAAGTTTATTCTACACATAAGTTTATTTTCTGGGCCCTCTGTATCTTCATCTCAGTCTGTCTGAGTGGCTCTCTGTTTCTACGTTTATGTCACCATTTCTCTGTTCGTTTTTTTTTTTATCTATGTCATCCCGCCAAAACAAACTTACGCTTACTACAACTACACAAACAAGTAAGTACCTTTTAAAGACGATCTTAACAGTCTACGTAGAGTGAATACTCCTATAGAAGAAGATGACTGTGACAGGATGTTAGCTGTCATCACTGACAGCAATCTGAAATTGATCATTTATGTAAATGCTAACCCTCCTCCCCCCCAAAAAAAAATGTATCAGAGATGCCTTAACACATACAGATCTCGCATACAAAAACACAAATTATTTATGTATACCCATATTCTGTCGTACGTTATCAAAAAAGTATATACGTGATGTCTTAAACACATATAGACTTTGCATAAACAAAACCTTATTTATGTATACCCATACTCTTTCGTCTTAAGCATCAACGTCACTGACAATGCAAGAGCAAACTCACATAAGCCCCTATTCAGCACTTATCAACGCGCAGTCAAGTTAATTCTCCTAAGAGAAAAAAAACGTCCATCTGAAATGACATTCTCAATTATTCTCTTCATATTGTAGCGCTATATAAATTCCAAGTATTATTTTTTTTTATTTTTATTATTATTATTATTATATTATTTATCATCATCAATCATCGTCGTCATCGTCATCATCATCATCATTATTGTTGTTGTTGATGATGTTATTATTATCATTGCTGTTATCATCATCATCAATATCATTATTATTGTTGTCATTATTATCATCATCATTATTATTATTACTATTATCATATTTACTAGGGAGAGCGACATCTTAATGCCACAGAAGCATCACTGGCTTGGTTCCTCTAATGCTTGCATCGATTTCTCCATCAAGCTTGTGAGATTACTGTCTCACATCCCTCCCTAAGTAATGACCAGTTCCAATCAAGATACTGTTTGTTTGGGGGGGGGGGGTGTTTTTTTGGGGGGGTGTTTGTTTGTTTGTTTTTTGGGGGGGCTGTATGCATTGGAACTAGTTCACCCTGACTTAAGGACCACCTGCCCATAGTGCCGTATCCTTCAAGAAGAATTTTGTCTTACGTGATACTTTGCGGTGTTAATGTTCATGCATTAGGGTCAGACTCAGAATCAGAATTTATATATTGCCATAAAAGTCACATGGACTTATAGTCACAACAAAATAAACTCTTCATAGTCCATCAATACAACATATTATTCACTGGTCAGCATGACTGAAATGATGTGCAGGTAAAAAATGTATGGTGTTTGTTATGACTATTTCAATTTTCTTAGTAACTGATAACCTGTGTTTATTGAATTGGCATTACCTTGTATACCTCAGTGAGTGTATGCGCATGTGTACCTGTGTGCGTGTGTATGTGTGTGTGTGGGTGTGTAAAGTGCGCGTGTGTGGTTGGTGGTGTTGGTGCGCGTGTGATGCGTGTGTATGTGTGTGTGCGTGTGTGTGTGTGTGTGTGTGTGTGTGTGTGTGTGTGTGCGCGCGTAAGTGTGTATGTGTATGCGTGTGTGCGCGTGAGCGCATATGCTTGCGTGCGTGAGTGTGCACGTGCACAAGCCACACACACACACACACACACACATACACACACACGCACACACGCGCGCGCACACACACACAAACACACACACACACACACACACACACACACACACACACACACACACACACACACACACATGTCTGCATATACACAAACGAGTTGATATTTTTGTTTTTACTTCCGTAATTGATATTCAAGTGTTTGGGCTTGTCTTTTCGTTACAAAAATATACTTTCTATATTTCTTTATGTCACATTCTGCATTCCATCCCCCCCACTCCCCCCACTTTTATCCTCCCAGAGTACAAAAATAGCACTCTCCAACATGAGCACCACCCACCCACCTTCCTCCCCGCCCCTCCATCTTGATGACGACATTCATCGCAAGGTTGACGACATCCTGAAGACTTACGTCATCATACCCAAAGACAGTGACGTCAAGAACAGATCAAAAGCCATACGCAGACAACCTCGAACGTCATCGCAGACCAAACGACACAATGAGCAGGGCAGGGACACCTATGAAGAGGAGGCGTACAGTGGCCTGCTTCAGTCCTTGACACAAGCTGTGCAGGAGGAGAGAAATGGGTGGAAAGAGAAACTGCACGCTGCTCTGCAGGTAGGAAATGATAAGTTTGTGTTTCGTTCTGTTTTGTTTTTTAATCTGAAAAGAACAAACTTGATGTGTACTGAGGTTATCAAACCTTTAGAAGCATCTTGACGTTTTTGTTTCCCCATCAGAGTAGCTTTTTCCTACAACATTTCGCCAGAAACAACTCTTGTTAGAATGTGACCTTGGGTTAATAATAATAATAATACATGGAATTTGTATAGCGCTATATCTTGTAAAAACAAATCAAAGCGCTTGCATTCGACCAACACAACACACAATTAACAACAATTTACAGTTTTAACAAATTCAAATGTACACACACACTCACGCACGCACGCACGCAAGCACGCAACACGCGCGCGGGCACACACACCTACAAACGTTATGCACTTTGGCAGGTGGATGTTGAAGGCAGGGACAGGTAAGAGATGGAAGCGGAAAGGAGAAAACTTAGGTTTAGAATAAGTGTGTCTTGAGGTTGGATTTAAAAGTGTCATAAGTAGGCTTTTGCCGGAGGGAGAGAGGAAGGTCGTTCCAGATCGATGGACCAGAAACAGAGAAAGAGCGGCGGCCAACGGTAGATAGGTTGAATCTGGGTATTCTTAAGGACAAAGTATCTGCCGACGAGCGGAGGGAGCGAGAAGGTGTGTACAAGTGAAGACATTCACAGAGGTAGGAGGGTGCAGTATTGTGGAGACATTTGTAACAGAGGGTATTGATCTTGTAGTTTACTCTCTGTGGTACAGGCAGCCAATGGAGAGATTTCAAGAGAGGGGTAATGTACTAGATTGTGCTCAGGGTTCTTTTATGTGCGGTGAACGCGAGTCGCACTCAGGACCTCGGTTTATGGTCTCATCCGAAAGACTAACGTACAGATCAGAAGAGAGGGGAGGGGGGGGGACAGGAGATTGGGCTCAAACCTGTATCGAACCCGTATTTCTCGCTTTCTAGGCAAGTGCGTTACCTCTAGACTACAGATCCAAAATATACTCATAAAGTAAGCCACTGACCTAGAGTACAGAAATGCTTTCTTTTTCGTCACACGTTAACTCATATTACAGGAATGCTTTCTTTTTCATCACACGTTAACTCATATTACATATATGCCTTCTTTTTCGTCACACGTTAACTCATATTACAGAAATGCCTTCTTTTTCGTCACACGTTAACTCATAATACAGAAATGCCTTCTTTTTCATCACACGTTAACTCATATTGCAGAAATGCCTTCTTTTTTGTCACACGTTAACTCATATTACAGAAATGCCTCTTTTTCGTCACACGTTAACTCGTAGTACAGAAATGCCTTCTTTTTCGTCACACGTTAACTCATAATACAGAAATGCCTCTTTTTCGTCACACGTTAACTCATAGTACAGAAATGCCTTCTTTTTCGTCACACGTTAACTCATATTACATAAATGCCTTCTTTTTCGTCACACGTTAACTCATAGTACAGAAATGCTCTTTTTGAGCACACGTTAACTCATATTACAGAAATGCTTTCTTTTTCATCACACGTTAACTCGTAGTACAGAAATGCTCTTTTTGAGCACACGTTAACTCATATTACAGAAATGCTTTCTTTTTCATCACACGTTAACTCGTAGTACAGAAATGCTCTTTTTGAGCACACGTTAACTCATATTACAGAAATGCTTTCTTTTTCATCACACGTTAACTCGTAGTACAGAAATGCTCTTTTTGAGCACACTTTAACTCACATTACAGAAATGCTTTCTTTTCCATCACACGTTAACTCATAGTACAGAAATGCTCTCTTTTTGATCACACGTTAACTCATAGTACAGAAATGCTCTCTTTTTGATCACACGTTAACTCATAGTACAGAAATGCCTTCCTTTTCATCACACGTTAACTCATAGTACAGAAATGCTCTCTTTTTGATCACACGTTAACTCATAGTACAGAAATGCTCTCTTTTTGATCACACGTTAACTCATAGTACAGAAATGCCTTCCTTTTCATCACACGTTAACTCATAGTACAGAAATGCTCTCTTTTTGATCACACGTTAACTCATAGTACAGAAATGCCTTCCTTTTCATCACACGTTAACTCATATTACAGATACGGGGACGGTATATAGCCTTGTGGTCAGAACATTGCGCTCGCCATTTGACGACCCGGGTTCGATTCCCAGTCGAGGGGATTTTTCCTCTGGAGTTAACATCAGTGCTGACTCCACTCCCCCCAAAAGTCTTTCGGATGAGACTATAAACCGAGGCCCCGTGTGCGAACGCACGCAGAACATCTTGCACACACGTTAAATCCTGTTCCACCTTTTGTAAGAGTAGGCCATCGTGTGCCAGTGGGAACAGATATTTACAAAACTGCATACACACAGGACTGGATGTAAAAAAGCATATGATTGCTTATTCCATTATCCTTGATATAAAAGAATAAATAAATAGTACAGAAATGCTTTCTTTTTCATAATACATTAACTCATAGTACAGAAATTCATTTCTTTTTCATCATACGTTAACTCATAGTACAAAAATGCTTTCTTTTACATCTCACGTTAACTCATATTACAGAAATGCTTTCTTTTGCATCACACGTTAACTCATAGTACAGAAATGCTTTCTTTTCATGACACTTTTAACTTTGTTTGAATTCATTTTCTTTACTAACATGGTGTCCTCTATGTCTACACATTGCCAGGAACTGGATCGTCAGCATAAGGAGAACCTCACGGTGCAGAGTCACCTGCAAGACCTTTTAGACAACCTCCACGTCAACCACCTCAAGGCCAAAGACAAGGTCACGAATATGGTCAATGTCAAGGGCAAAGTCAAGGTCAACGCTAAGGTCAAGGTCAAGGGCTGGGTAAAGGACGAGGTTGAGGACGCGGATGAGGTCAGTGTCGGATCCCTGGAGATGGTGAGGAAGCTGTACGACTGCGTGCAGGATCTTCAGAGTGCTGCTAAAGGTATCCAGTGGGATCAGGATCTGCAGTGGAGTGTGGAGTGCCTACAGGTGACTACTGGAAGAGTGGTGGAAGGGGAATTGGGGAGGGAGACGGAAAAGGGGAAGGGAGTGAAAGGCAGAAAAAGGGAGTTGTGCGAATCACTACAGAGACAGAAAGATGTTGGGAGAGGGAGAAGGGTAGGGAGGAAGGGAGATTGGTGTGAGGAGTTTCGACAGACAGAGAGTGGGATAGGTGGATGGAGAGAGAGAGAGGGGGGAGACAGAGAGATGCACAGAGACAGAGAGAGATGGAGACAGAGAGAGGAGGGAGAGAGAAAGAGAAAGAGAGAGAGAGAGAGAGAGAGAGAGAGAGAGAGAGAGAGAGAGAGAGAGAGAGAGAGAGAGAGAGAGAGAGAGAGAAGGGTGTCTTACTCATTAATGGGATTTCACAACTTTAACAGGTATAAAAATAATTAGGACAATGTGAGAGACATAGAGAGGAGTGTATCACTCATTAACAAGATTTCACAACTTTAAAATGAAAAAAATTAGAACAATGTGAAAGAGAGACAAGAGTGTATCATTCGTTGACATAATTTCACAACTTTAACAGGTAGAAAAAAATAATTAGAGCAATGAGAGAGAGAGAGAGAAAGAGACAGAGAGACAGAGAGAGAGAGAGAGAGAGAGAGAGAGAGAGAGAGAGAGAGAGAGAGAGAGAGAGAGAGAGAGACAGACAGACAGACAGACAGACATACAGAGAGAGAGAGAGAGAGAGAAGAGAGAGAGAGAGAGAGAGAGAGAGAGAGAGGAGAGAGAGAGAGAGAATTCACAACTATGCAATGTATACTAAAGCAGGTAATAACTATCAAAAAAATTAATACTATTCTCAAAACACAAATATTATCATTATTCTGTGTGATTAAAATCATAGAAATGATCATAACTGCACTATAATCACGTTAAATGGGATAACTACACTACGTAATAGAATAGTGAAATAAAAACAGTCAAAAAATCAGCTGCAATAGTTACACACATTACAACTGAGAAAAAGAAAAGATATGAAGAGAGCTTTAATCCAGAGATAATTTTTTAAAAATCTTAAGTAAAACATTGAGAGATAGAGAAGGGAGAGGGGAGAGAAAGAGAGAGAGGGGGGGGGAGATCGAGAGAGATGTAAAAAGAGGGAAGAGAGATGGAAGAGAGGTGGAATGGGATTGAGGGAGGAATCTGGAGAGACGCACAAAGACAGACAGACAGACAGACAGACTAGAGACAGGAACACAAACCACATTAACAACACCAACTGTAGTAAACTTGCCAAATTCACACACTTTATTTCAATTCAACTTCTGTAAAAACGATTCCATCTCTCTCTCTCTCTCTCTCTCTCTCTCTCTCTCTCTCTCCTCTCTCTCTCTCTCTCTCTCTCTCTCTCTCTCTCTCTTTTCTCTCTCTCTCTTATTATGCTATGAGCATATCCCACTGTATGGGAGAAATGTACATGCCTATGGATATGTGTCCAGGACGATGTGTGTGTGTGTGTGTGTGTGTGTGTGTGTGTGTGTGTGTGTGTGTGTGTGTGTGTGTGTGTGTGTGTGTGTGTGTGTGTGTGTGTGTATGTATGGGTGTTTTGTGTGTGAGTGTGTGAGGGGGGTGGTGGTGATTGTTTGTGAGCATGCATGTTTGTAAGTGGGGGCGGAGGTATTTTGTCTTGATTCTTTGGGGAAAATTGTTTGTTTATGGAGTTTTTTCATGTTTGTTGGTCTTGTTTATTCATTTAATTGGTTAACTTATGTCGTCTCTCAATGATTTCCTGATTCAGCAATAACTGAATGAAAAGATGACTGATGGATTACCTTTTTTATATATTATATTCATTCTTCTGTTAATGTATTGATTTACTCTTTTTCTCTTTTTTTCATATTTTCGCCCATGAGGGCCTGGTGTAAAGAAGCCTCTGGCTTATCCATTTACCCTCATTAAAATTTCGAGTTTCGAGTTTCTCTCTCTCTCAATCATTGATTTCTGGTCTGGCACCAGGGAAGTCTGGCCCGATGCCAAGAGGAGAAAGAGCAGCAAGAAGCGACAATCCAACAGAAGATGGCAGAGATCCAGTGGCTGCACAAAGAACTGGACAACCTTCAGCATCACCTGCAACGCCTGCAGGACGTGATCCTCAACTACAACACCGTCCATTCCACGCCCTTCAGGCTTCAGCACGTCCAGTGTCCACAACAGCAGCAGCAGCAGCAGCAACAACAGCAGCAACAGAAGCAGCACAGCAGCAACAGAAGCAGCAACAACAGCAGCAGCAGCAACAGAACAGAAGCAGAATCTCTCACACCTTCGACATCAATGTTTTCCAAGATGGGAAAGGGTTGAATGATGGCCATCAGCGTGATTTTGTGAAAGGGAAACTCATTTCTCCTCCGTTTCTCGTGGCTGGGTTTCTGGATAAAGTGCAGTCTGAACCTCTTCTTCTTCCTCTCCTTACCCCTCCTCCTCTTCCTCCTCTAAGCAGTGATCCACAACCAACCAAAACCGTGGCTGGTGATGAGTCCGACGTAACAACCAACAATCAAAACCCCAATTCTAAACACTCTCCTTCAGGCCGACTCAAACCTCTTCAACCTGAAAATCCCCGAAACGTCACCCAACAACAAAACGTGGATGACGACGACATCGAAATCAACCACCGTCAACCTGTGACGTTTTACACCCATGACGTCACAGCGTCACCGAAATCCTTCCACAATGACGCAGCAAGAAAAGCGCCGTCATGCACGCGCGAACTTACGTGGAAGGCGACCGGACCGAAGGTTACGTCACTCCGGCCGAAGAACTGACCATATGGAAGCAACGGGTCAAACACAAGCTGATGGACGTTCGGGGCCGGGGGAAGGGTGGGGCGAGTGCGGGGGTCACCCAGTGTCTGCGGTGCCAGAAAATGTTCCAGGCCAAGGAAAACAACCCCCGGGCCTGCCACTACCACCACAAGGGGCGGGAGATCAAGGAGCTGTATGACCGGAGGGGGAGGCTGACCACCGTGCTCTACAAGTGGGCTTGCTGCAAGAAGGGGCTGGATATTCGGGGCTGTGCTTATGGTTATCATATCTGACAAAAATGTTGGGGTTGAAGAGTTTTGGTGGATATTTTGCGTTTCGGGGGAGGGGATTGGGTGCGAGTGGGTGTGGGTGGGTGTTGTGTGTGTGGTGATTGTGTGTGTTGTGTGTGGTGTGTGTGTGTGTGTGTGTTGGTGTTGTGTGTGGTGTGTTGTTGTGTGTGTGTGGTGCGTGCGTGCGTGCGTGCGTGCGTGCGTGCGTGCGTGCTTGCGTGCGTGCGCGTGCGTGCGTGCGTGCGTGCGTGAAGGCCTCATTCATTTTTTCTTTCTAGATACTACACTGGATGTGTGTGTGTGTGCGTGCGTGTGCATGCGTGCGTGCGTGTGTGTGCGTGCGTGCGTTCGTGTTCAGGCGTGCCTGTATGCGTGTGCATTCCTGTGCATATGCGTACCATGTACCTTAATTAACTGTCTCATTATTCTTTTGATTGTTGGGCTCGTATAAACTCTTCTTTTTTTTTTTTTACTGGATCTATTGTGACTCTTGTACTTGTTCTTCCTCAGCCACACTCGTTAACTGATCTATAGCTCTGCCACCATGTTTGTGTGCTTTGCTGCCCACTGAATATACCTATATTTTTTTCTAGACTAATAAAAAAAACCATATGTAATGTTATAAAATAAAATAAATAAAACAGTGTCAAAGCTTAGGCGGCGTGTGTGTGTGTGGTGTGTGTGTGTGTGTGTGTGTGTGTGTGTGTGTGTGTGTGTGTGTGTGTGTGTGTGTGTGTGTGTGGCGCGTGCGCATGCATGTGTGTCGCACATCTTACAAATCAGGGTGTTGTTTTTTTTATCCCCCCCCCCCCCCTCTTTCGTTAAAGGGTAAGTCAGCTACAGCCAGTGGTATTGACAGCACGAGCAATACCCAGCATGCATCTTGCACATGATGAGCTCAATGGTCTAAACCAAGACTCAGCGCTGAGCTGAGGCAGCACAATAACTCCATACATTTGTTGTTGTTTTTGTGATTATATTTATGTCCCAGCGGAGATTTCCGATTAAGGGACTGGACCTCGTCCTCGTAAAGGAGACATAGAGAAGACAAATACAAAGGGAGCTAAGTCATGGGAGTATGGAGAGGTAGTAGTCCACGAGTTAAAGACTCTTTGGTTGAGGTAAAACGTCTTTACCTGCGATTGTGCTTACCGTTTTACCGTCAGTGGGTTTTCCTTCTGTATATATAATTTACCCGTGATTAGTCCTGTTTTCTTGTAATGCGAGAGGGTAAAAGAAATCATCATCACTGGCATCATCATCATCACCACCATCATTATCATAATCATCAGTTAATGTCCAGTTTACTGGTCCACAGGTGTTCAAATTTGTGTATTTACATACACATACACACACGCGCGCACGCATACGCACGCACGCACGCACGCACGCACGCACGCACACACACACACACACACACACTTTTTATTGGAATTGGGGGGATATAATATCCTCATCTAGTGAAGACACGGAGACGTAAACTGAAATCAAACAGACAGACAGACAGATAGATGGATGGATGATGGATGGAATGACAGACAGACAGACAGACAGACCGGTAGGTAGGTAGGTAGGTAGGTAGGTAGGTAGGTAGGTAGGTAGGTAGGTAGGTAGGTAGTAGATAGATAGATAGATAGATAGATAGATAGATAGATAGATGATAGATAGATAGATAGATAGATAGATAGATAGATAGATAGATTGATGATTGATGATTGATTGATTGATTGATTGATTGATTGATTGATTGATTGATTGATTGATTGATAGACAGACGGACAAACAGCAGCAGCGTAAAAAGCCGCTAACATGCTTAATTACAAAAGATTGAATCAGTATTTCATTTACATGGTTTGTTTCCCCGCCAACCACGAAGGCCATAGTTATCAGCCGTGTCGCCTCGTGTAGTTCCAAGACTAATATCAACATTCACTTTAACCTCAAACTTAAGCGATTCTAGTCCTTCCAAATACCAAACCAATAAGGGAAAAGAACCATACACACGTTAAATGGTACATGGGGGGCAGGATAGCTTAGCGGTTAGAGAGTTGAGCTCGCGACTCCAGACTCAAGAACAATGTTAAGTATCAATTTGAGACATTATGAAAGGCAATTTCCAATTACACAGCATGCGTTATTAAGCAATGATAACTGACAGCGCGGGTTGCAGCCATCGCCGAGACACAACTTTAAAGGTATTTTTTTTCTCCTGGAGTCCACATCAGTACTGACCCCACTTTCCCGAAAGTCCTTCGGATGAGACTATAAACCGAGGCCTTGTGTGCAAATGCATGCAGAACATCTTGCGCACACATTAGAACCCGTTCCACATTTCGAAAGAGTAGGTCATTGTGTACCGATAGGAACTAATGACAACTTTTCTTTAAACGCATCTGCTCTGGTGTCGCGTTCAGACATCATCTCCAAAGTATGAATGCGGCTACCTTAATGGTGTGCAAACGGTTGCATACACAAAATCTTACCATTGGTGTACCTCGGATGACATGTTATCCTAACTCTTCTATTCTGCACGGGGTAAAAACAAAACCTCCTAGGTGCTAAGGATACCAGCCATTCTACATGATTCGTCAATCTTGGATAACAAAAGAGCGTGAAAAAATCCACAAATGATTCAAAGTGATAACAAAAAATGTTTATGAAACGCCTTATGGGCAAATAACAATGTAGACTTTACATCCTGTGCTCATCCCACTGTTTACAAAATTTGACTGCCTGGTCGCCAGAACAATCACAGCATATGCAAATCTCATTCAACTCACAAAGAGAAAAATGTTTTCAGACTTGCTTCAAGAAAAAGGCAAGAGAGCGAATTGGGTAGGCAGAAAATAAGACAGAAAGATAAGGAAAAAAACAGAAACAAAGAGAGTGATAGTGTGGCAGGGCGGTAAATAGATTACTTCCCATGCGATGGGAACAGCCAATCGCAGCGTTGTGGATCTAAATTTGGATCCACACCTGTGAATTGTGCGACGTTCTGTATCGTTGGGGGGTGGTCGAAAGCCGTCCTCTGCATGCACTTTGCCCATAGCGGTAAAATGTAGTATTTATGCAGCCTCTTTTTAGAGGCCACATTCCCACTGTCTGACCGTGCTGTCGTCGCCGAGAAGTTGTACAGAGTCGCGGCAGATCAAATATCTGCACTCTGTTACAAAGTGGCGTCGCCGACAGGATGGAAAGAACTTAGGGCTACTGATTTGAGCGTCAAATACGCTGGTCAGTACCCACTGTGCCTCGGGACACGGCACAAAGTCAGCGGTGGTGGATGTGGCAGGGCGGTAAATAGATTCTCTTCCCATGGATGGGAACAGCCAATCGCAGCGTTGTGGATCTAAATTTGGATCCACACCTGTGAATTGTGCGACGTTCTGTATCGTGGGGTGGTCGAAAGCGTCCTCTGCATGCACTTTGCCCATAGCGGTAAAATGTAGTATTTATGCAGCCTCTTTTAGAGGCCACATTCCCACTGTCTGACCGTGCTGTCGTCGCCGAGAAGTTGTACAGAGTCGCGGCAGATCAAATATCTGCACTCTGTTACAATAGAAAGGGGGAATATTTCTGGTACATTGTTCCCAAAGGGTGGGAATCCTATCGGAAGTGAAGCAGGAGAGACAGACAGAAAGATCTGGAAAAGACAAAAACAAAGAGAGTGATAAAAAGGGAAATTTCTAGCATGTCATTTCCAGAAGATGGGAATACTATTGATAGTGAGCAGGGCAGACAAAAAAGAGAAGGAAAAGTCAGTAACAAAGAGAATGACCGAAAAGGAAAATTTCTGGCAAAATATTTTCAGAAGGTGGTAATGCTATCGAAAGTGAAGCAAGACAGACAGGCAAAAATATAAGGAAAAGACGGAAACAAAGAGAGTGAAAGAAAAGGGGAGTTTACCGGCACATCACTTTAGAAGGTGGGAATACTATTGAAAATGAATGATTCCCTGGCATCCCCACTGAGGATAATTATGATGATATGATTTTCATGACTGTCAGGCATAGTAGTTGTTATCTTCAATTTATGTTACATGAGGATGACCTTTGTTTGTTATTATTTGTAACCGAGCTAAAGAAATAGCAAATAAAGATCAAACAAGGAAATTAAAATTAAAATACAAAGGAACAAACATTTGACAGATTTTTCTTCGTCGTCGTCATACGCTCAGACAGCAGCAAAACTGAGCAACAGTTTTGCGCTGCCGTCAAACGACTGACAAGTCAGGCCCAGCGCATCCGACTTTGGCATGGGAGAGAATTGTTATCTTTTAGGGCTTAGTCCTTTCGAGGTAAAAAGAAGCAGGACATTAGACCAAGAAGGCAGAAAATAGACAAGAAGGCGGAGGTAGGAAGAACAGGAACAAAGCAGAAACAAAGAGAGATATAAAAAAAGAGGGAATTCCTCGTACAGAATTTCCAGAAAGTGGGGATGCTATTTATACTGACGGGCCCAAGAAAGAAAAAAACAAAAACACCGCAAGTCACGAAGCTAGCAACTGAATCAGCCAGCGCTAGGCAGGAGCGAACAACAAACCCCTAATATAACTGCTGCTGTGGTGGTGGTGGGTAAACTAATGATAAGGATTGCGTGCCAGGGCGTTCTAATTAGACGGCTATCTATCTCCCCCCCTCTGATCTCAGCATTGAACGGGAACCAGGCTGTCGGCACGCTACCCGTATCACAGTGTCAGGTCGTGGGGTGGCGTTGGCGTTACGTACGGTCTTTTACTTGTCTTCTTAATTCTTGTTCTTGTTCTTCTTCTCACTTCTCATAAATTCTTCTTCCTCTTTTACCGCCTCTTTCTTCTTGTTCTTGTTCTTTTCTTTTTCTTCTTTTTCTTTCCGCCGTGGGGATGCCGGGGGCTCTTTCAGTAAAAACAGCATCCCCACCTTCTGGAAATTCTGTGCTAGACATTTCCGCTTTTCTATCTCTCTCTTTGTTTCTGTCTTTCTCCTTATCTTTCTATAATTTCTTGTGCTTATTTTCTGCCTTCCCAGTCAACTTAACTCTCCTGCCCTTTTTCAAGCAACTCTTTCAAAAAATTTTCTGTTTTCATCATAGGACACTCTGCCTGTGTTTTTTTGTTCTGGTGACCAGGTAGTAATACTTAAACACTGGGATGAGCACAGGATGTCCAGTCTGCAGTGGTGTTTTGCCCATGTGGCACTTTTTATGCATATTTTTGTACTTTGACATGTTTGTTCTCCTTTTCATTTTTTTTAAAATCTGGGGATGATAAATCAAGCGGAATGGCTGACGTTCTCAGCACAGTCTGGTTTATTTGCTTTAAAGAAATAAATAAATAAATTAAGAATTATTAAAAATTTAGGTATTGTGCCATATAGGTATTGTGTCACACGCACACACACACACACACACACACACACACACACACACACACACACACACACACACACACACACACACACACACACACACACACACACACACAAAGTGTAATCAAACGACGGCGATGTCGGAGTCCCAAAAACTGAAGGACAGGCCAACCAGAACAGTCATAGAAGGTCTAAGCGGGCAGCGAGCGGCGGCCTGAGGAACGAACACACAGTCACAACTGCCTGTCATAACCATCTGACCCCAGTCACTGCCAATCCCCGCCCTGCCTTCCCTTAGCTCTGTTCTCCCGCCTTTCATCTCTCCTTCCCTTCGTTTAACTCCCCTCCTACTTCACGTTTTATCCCCTGGGTAAAAAAACAAAAATCAAACCAAAAGCTTTTGAGAATTGGTTGTAGGATATTCTTGGTATGGGGGGGTGGGGTATTTCTTGGTGATTTTTTATTCGTTCCTCGAGCAGAATTCGTAGAACCGTAACCGACCTGCAGAAGAACTATTAGATGAACTGCCGCCCACTAATCGTTGGCTGAATGCGTGTCATATTTTTTATATCATCGTAAGGAGGTCAACAAAATCAATCTCTGACAGAGCTGTTCAAAACCACCATTCACTGATCTGTTTCAAACTATTGGTAACCAAGCTAACCTACATGTCATCATTAGCTAAGCTATTCCAA
This sequence comes from Stramonita haemastoma, assembly GCA_030674155.1. NCBI lineage: Eukaryota > Metazoa > Mollusca > Gastropoda > Neogastropoda > Muricidae > Stramonita > Stramonita haemastoma. The sequence continues at coordinate 23,462,803 of CM060344.1, read as the reverse complement.
AAAAAAGTCCGTTGGTAGAACTGCCCAAACCGTGAATCGATATTTGCTGAACTTCCTGTTAATCCTATTACAATAAGACATGGTTGCTTAGAGCTGTTATCATTTAAATTTTCATCTAACAAAACAGAAATTTGTCAACCTACTGGGAGTTAAAATGATTCTGAAAAGCTTTTGAGACAACTTTTATAGTAGTTGTTGTTGTTACTGTTGTTGATGGTGATATTTTCGTTGTAATGATTGTTGTTTTTCGTGATGACATTATTGCTGTGATTGAACAAGCGTTTGAAGCAATTGAAGTCACAAGGTATTATGTACCCCCATCCCAACAACAACTTAAATAGCCTCTCCATGCATACATACAATGTTTGTAAATGTGTAAAACTCCTGTAAGGTTATTACTTTTGCAAGATGGTGACACTTGTAAAGCAATCGACAAAAACAGACAAAACAAAACAAAAATTATTCTAGCAAGTAGTAGGTACATTTCAAGAGAGGGTATGCATTTTGCCAAACAAAATTATTCTAGCAAGTAGTAGGTACGTTTCAAGAGAGGGTATACATTTTGCCCTGACACCGTTCTCTATGCGACAGTACAGCATCTTCTCCAGACAATCCGGCTGGAGATCAGAGTGTTTTGTTCGTCAGATCTTCTTCTGCTATTTTTTCACCCTTCTTTTTTTTCTTTCTTTCTTTCTCTCCTTTTGTCGGCTGGTCCAGTATGCAGTGACGACGATGATTGAAACAGTCAGTTTGGGATTTAGTTAAGGTTTTGGGGGTGACAGAATGGTGATTACTTTGTCTGTGCCTGTGTCTGCCACGCTAAGACAGGTTAGTGTAGTTGTGTAGTGTAGTGTAGTGTAGTGTGTGTAGTGTGTGGTGTGTGTGTGTGTGTTGTGTGTGTGTGTGTGTGTGTGTGTGTGTGTGTGGTGTGTGTGTGTACAACTTTGATTTAATGTTTTTTTTCACATTAAGTGATATTAGACCAAATAAAATGTATTTGTGCGTATTTGTTTGTGTGTGTTTCTGTGCATGTTGTTCGTTATTGTGTGAGTGTGAGTGAGTGAGTGAGTGAGTGAGTGAGTGAGTGAGTGAGTGAGTGAGTGAGAAGTGAGTGATGAGTGAGAGAGACAGAGAAGAGAGAGAGAGAGAGAGAGAGTGTGTGTGTGTGTGTGTGTGTGTGTGTGTGTGTGTGTGTGTGTGTGTGTGTGTGTGTGTGTGTGTGTGTGTGTGTGTGTGTGTGTGTGTGTGTGGTGTGTGCGCCCATAATTGTTGTGTTGCACCACAACAATATGAAATCTGAACAAAATTATGATGCGAAAAACGCTCTGACGTGTAAAAAAATTGATCTTCTCTGTAGAATCCTACATTTTGTCCTGAGACAAACAAAATGATAAAACAAAAGTTTATGACACTGAGAGTAGAAAAAAACAACAACACTACACTGACAAGAAGAATCAGTCTTTCTGCTTATTTCAAGGCGATTATCCCCAGGTACTACTAAGTGTCTGAAAAAAAATAATAAGTAACCCCAAACTCAAATAACATGCAATTAACTCTTCCGAATAGATATCGGCCATCCTGTGTTACGTATTCCAGGTATGAAAGAGTGAGTAGAAACCTCAGATACTTTCAAACACACAAAAAACGTCCAAGGATTCCTGATAGAGAAAAAAAAAACGAAAGGGGGGGGGGGGGGGGGGAGGGTGGGTAGGGGCAGACAGTGAACTGACATGACAGAAGAAAAACAAAAAGAAGTCTATCACAAAAAATGACAAGAGCAGGCGAAGTAACTGCAAAGAGGGAATTTGTATTAAAGAGTATTGAGGCGATTCGCATACTATGTAAATTTGTACCGAAAATATCTCCTGTGTCTACATTAGGGGAAAGGGGTGAATTTTGCATTGAAACCTACACTTATATATGACAACAGTGTTTCTGGATGAAACATGCTTTCACATAAATTCCCGCACAAGCACAAACGCACACTCTCATGCACGTATACACTGACCAACGACAAATAGCGCACGCACCCAACGTCCGAAAGTGGAGGATAGCAACTTAAAAGGTGTTAAAAATTTCAGCCCAAAATGACAGAGAACAACATCAAATGTTATTGATGACAACAATAACAGCACGATCACGACGATGCATGCTTAAGGTCAGTATATTTACAAACCCTACACCAACTGCACTGTCTTCCATGGCAGAATTAACTTGGGATTTTTTTTTAATCTTCCAAAGCAGAATAATTTGTGATTTTTTTTTAAATGCAAAGGTTTTCGTATATATATCAAAGAGAATAGGAAAAAAAGAAAGAAAATATGAGTCTTGCTAATTTCTACAGGAGCAGGCTCAGGTCTTTCCAAGAGTTCTCCATGCAAAATCTCTTTCATTCCGTTCCTCTCTTCTCTTCTCCCAGTAGTGGTTAAGAAGGCTAATTACAGAAATTAACTACTCAATCTGACGTTAGCAGGCTGTGTGAAAATCGACCTATGCCTCTAAAGGGTGTGTGTGTGTGTGTGTGTGTGTGTGTGTGTGTGTGTGTGCATTCGTGCGTGCGTGCGTGCCTGCCTCTGTTGTGTGTGTGTGTGTGCATATGAAGTCAAGTCAGGTCAAGTCAAATTTTTATTTTCAGATGTTACATTGAATAAGCAGTGCTATTGGTTTGAGTGTGTAAGTTGTGTGTGTGTGTGTGTGTGTGCGCGCGCGCGCTCGCGCGCGTGCGTGTACGTGTGTGTGTGTATGTGTGTGCGCGCACGAGTGGGTGCGCGCGCGCAATATAGATCATGCGGTAACAGTCATTGTTGAGTAGCCTTTACCAGCAGAGACAAACACAGCGTTACTTGTAGGCCCTACCTGTGGCGTGTTCATTATTGTATGGTGTGGCAATACTTTGCGGGTCTAAGCTAACGGGAAGGCCTGCTTGTATAAAGAAGAATTGACCTGGCCAAAAGTTTTTGATCACATCAGCGCACGCACTCTGCCTTTGTATTTGTACATTCTTTCTTTCCTGTGTCTGTCTGTCTGTCTGTCTGTCTGTCTGTCTGTCTGTCTGTCTGTCTGTCTGTCTTCTTCTGTCTCTCTCTCTCTCTCTCTCTCTCTCTCTCTCTCTCTCTCTCTCCTCTCTCTCTCTCTCTCTCTCTCTCTCTCTCTCGTCGTGTGTGTGTGTGTGTGTGTGTGTGTGTGTGTGTGTGTGTGTGTGTGTGTGTGTGTGTGTGTGTGTGTGTGTGTGTGTGTGTGTAGCAGACAGAGAGACAGAGACTGAGAGAACAGTTGATATAAAGAGCAGACAGACGACAGACAGACAGACAGAAGACAACAGAGACAAAGAGACAGAAGAAGGACAGGATCCTGAAAGCTTCAGGCAGTATATCATATAAACTAAGCTGAAACCACGGACTGTCTTATCGTAGTATAACCAGAGACATACACGTGGAACAGCTGAGACTTGTTAGAGCATGTTACATACAGTGTGCATATAGACAGAGAAACAAGGACATTAGAACTTTGATTGTTAATTTATATGATTTGACTATGATGTTAAAAAAGAGGAAAACCAGTCATTGATATCTACACTAACTACACTACCACTACACTACACTACACACACACTACACTACACACTACACTACACACACTCACATACTACTTGCATTGCACTGCACTGCGCTGCACTACACTACACTACACTACACTACACTACACTACACTACACCACACACACACACCACACACACCTACACTCACACACACACCTACACTACACTACACTACACTACACTACACTACACCACACAACACTACTCTGCATTGCACTGCACTGCGCTGCACTACACTACACTACACTACATTACACTACACTACACTGCACTGCACTGCACTGCACTACACTACACTGCGCTGCACTGCACTGCACTGCACTGCACTACACAACACTACACTATCCTACCCTACCTACACTACACTACACTACACTGCACTGCACTGCACTACACTACACTGCGCTGCACTGCACTGCACTGCACTCACTGCACTACACAACACTACACTATCCTACTACCCTACACTACACTACACTACACTACACTACACTGCACTACACTACACACTACACTACACTGCACTACACTACGCTATACTATACTATACTACACTACACTACACTGCATTACACTACACCACACCACACCACACTACACTGCACTGCATTGCACACAACTACACTACACTACACTAACACACCACCGCACCACACCACACCACACCACCACACCACCACACACACCACACAACACACACCACACTAACTACACTACACTCATACTTCACTACATTTCACTACACTACTCTACCCTAACCTACCATACACTACACTACACTACACTACATACATACACTACACCCACACCACACACACTACACTACACTGCATTGCACTACACTACACTACAACACACGCACCGCACCACACCTCACCCCATCACACCACACCACACTAACTACACTACCCACACTACACTACACTTCACTTCACTACATTTCACTACACTACTCTACCCTACCCTACCCTACACTACACTACCCTACACTACACTACACTACACTACACTACACTACACTACACTACACTACACTACACTACACTACCTACACTACACTACACTACACTAGCCCCTTAAACCAAAGGTGGGCAGGGAGAAGGAAGGGGGGAGAGGGGGGTGAACCACGCTGCCATACTGCCGAAAAATGTACGTCAATATTATCGGTAACACATGCCAGTTTTCATATCTTCTGTTTTGTTCAAACAATCGATAGAAAACGCACAACCAAAACTTTTCGTAATATAGAACCAAAGCGGTCAATGTTTTAAGTAAGTGGTTAGAACAAGGTTGTGGATATTATGGGGTTTTACGAGGAGGGAAGTTTGACATGTGTGTATGTCGACCTCGAGACCAAATCAAAGGAGTTAACGTGTAAACGGTTTTTAATCCATGAAAAGTCTACAATAACGGAATGTGTCTGAGATATGGAAGGAATTTGGGGGTACGTGTTCGAAATGAACAAAGAGGAGATTGTTGTGTTCGTCTTCTATTGTTGTCGCTGGTGCTTGTTTCTAATTGTTTGTTTCAGTGTGGGGTCTTTGGGGGAATTTGGTTATGTCTGTGCTTGTTGCTTGTCTGTTTGCCTGCTTGTTTTTGAGGGGAATATGTCTTTTCGGGTTTTTTGTTGTTGTTGCTTAAACCATTACAGTGATAACACGAAGAGAGAGAGGTGAGAGAGAGCAGAGACAGAGATAGACAGACAGACAGACGAGGAGAGACAGAGAAGAAAGAGACGAGGGAGAGATACAGAGAGAGACAGAAAGAGAGAGAGGAGAGAGAGAGAGAGAGAGAGAGAGAGAGAGAGAGAGAGAGAGAGAGAGAGAGAGAGAGAGAGAGAGAGAGAGAGAGAGAGACAGACAGACAGACAGACAGACAGACAGACAGACAGACAGACAGACAGACAGACAGACAGACACACAGACAGACACCAGACACACAGACACACAGACAGATGGACGGACAGACAGACAGACACAGACAGACAGACACAGACAGACAGACAGACAGACACAGAGATAGACAGAGAGAAGCAAACAGACAGACAAACAAACAAATATGTTCTGCGTGCGTTCACACACAGGACCTCGGTTTATAGTCTCATCCGAGTGCCATGTTCTTCGAACACTCATACAGCAGCTATTGTTGTCTGTCATATGAAGGAAAATGCATTAGGCTGCTGCTAAGCGCCAGACAAGTCAGGCCCAGCGCATCCGACTTCGGCATGGGATAGAATCATTATCTTTCAAATCTTTCTGGGAAAAATATGCTGCAGAATGGACCAAGAAGGCAGAAAAGAGACAGGACGGAGGTGACAGGAAGAAAAGGAACAAGGCATAAACAAAGAGAGAAATAGAAAAGAGGGAATGTGGGGGGATGTTATTTATACTGACAGGCCCCGGCATCCCCAGGGGGGTGAAAGCAAAACAGACCAACAGGGGAAAAAACCACAGGAAGAATGTACCCACGGGATATTATCCAAAACTTTCTGTCATAAAACAGCTTAGCACGGGATATTACCAAAATTTTCTGTCCTAAAACAGCTTAGCACGGGACATTACCCAAAATTTCTGTCTAAACAGCTAGCACGGATATACCAAATTTTCGGTCATAAAACAGCTTAGCACGGGATATTACCCAAAATTTTCTGTCATAAAACAGTTTAGCACGGGATATTACCCAAAACTTTCTGTCCTAAAACAGCTTAGCACGGGATATTACCCAAAACTTTCTGTCATAAACAGCTTAGCACGGGATATTACCCAAAATTTTCTGTCATAAAACAGCTTAGCACGGGATATTACCAAAAATTTTCTGTCATAAAACATATTGTTCAGTGATTAATGCAAGGATGATTATTGGGCAAAATCTGTATATGAGAGAGACAGCATGCTTCTCTACAGATACTGCACATACTTTGGAACCCCCTCTCTCCTACAATATGGCACAGGACCTACCCCTCCCTTCCCTCTCCCCCCCCCCCTTACCTATCACCCCTCCTCATCTCCCCCTACCTATCCACCCTACATTCCCCCTCCGTTACCCCTCTCCCCTTCCCCCATCTATTCGCCCTCAATGGCCCTCTTCCCCTACCTTCCCCTTCCTCCTCCTCCCCTCCTCCCCCATTCTCTCCCTCCCTTGTCCCCCTCCTCTTCATTCCCTCTCTATCCTCTCCATATCCCCATCATCGAAAATCTAAAATGAAAATTAAAAATAAAAAAATAACACGGGAAGATAGACGAAACATCTCCTCCAAAGCTCAAAGGATTAGAAGTTGTGGGGGATATCCCCGTAGAGATTTGCAATTCTTAGCTCAGCTTAAGTTGTTGCCTTCTAATCATGTTATCAAACAAGCAGTTCCAAACTTTAAAAGTGTTTTCCTATATTAGTTTGGAAATAAAAAAAGGTATATGTCTACAATCATTTACTTTCCCCTTGTCCTTGTTCCGGACAGGTAAACAGCAATTTCTACAATTTCTGTCATGAAGCATATTAGCAAAGGATATTACCCAAAACTGTGACAAAACATTTCAGCGTGGGATATTACCCAAAACTTTCTGTGATCAAAACATTTTAGCATGGGATATTACCCAAAACTTTCTGTGACAAAACATTTCAGCGTGGGATATTACCCAAAACTTTCTGTGTACAAAACATTTTAGCATGGGATATTACCAAAACTTCTGCGTTGTTACCCAAAACTTTCTGTGACAAAACATTTTAGCGTGGGATATTACCAACCCAAAACTTTCTGTGACAAAACATTTTAGCATGGGATATTACCCAAAACTTTCTGTGACAAAACATTTTAGCATGGGATATTACCCAAAACTTTCTGTGACAAAACATTTTAGCATGGGATATTACCCAAAACTTTCTGCGTTGTTACCCAAAACTTTCTGTGATCAAACAGTTTAGCGTGGGATATTACCCAAAATTTGGTGATAAAATGTTTTAAGCACTGGATATTTCCCAAAACTTTCTGTGATCAAATATTCTAGTTCCGCACCTTCCCACCACCATCCCCCACACCCACACCCTCTTCACTCCTAGTAAACGCATACTCTTCACTAACAAAACTGCTTCCTTTTTTGTTTCTTTCTTTCTGAACAAAACAGACACGCTGCCAGGAGTACAACCAATGAGCTTTCACAGATTGAGGGAAGGAGGAGAAGAAGAGGAGGACCCACGGGGACGGAGAGGGGAAGGGGGAGGAGGAGGAGGAGAGGAGGAGGATGGAGGAGGCGGAGAAGAGAGTGCTGGGTCAGTTTCGAACCCGTCTGGCCAACGAGATTGTGGTGACCGCGAGTTTTCTGTCCGCCTTCTGTGAAAAGGCAGTCCTTGATGAGGAGATGACCAAAATTGTCAAGGTGAGCTGTGGTGTGTGTGTGTGTGTGTGTGTGTGTGTGTGTGTGTGTGTGTGTGTGTGTGTGTGTGTGTGTGTGTGTGTATCTCCATGCACACACTCAGTATATACTCACATCATACACACACAAAAACACACATTTGCACACACCATGCTCGCTTGTTGTCCAGTGTGAAGACAACTACACAGCCAAAGCGCACAAGCTGTTGGAGCTGCTGCCTAAGCGGGGCCCCAAAGCCTTCAGCACTCTGATGGAGATCCTGGAGATCACCAACCCCTGGCTGGCCGCCAAGATGAAGACGGCGCTTCACGAGGAGCACAACAGAGAGGCCAAGCTCAAGATCTCCTCCTCCTCACAAGGGGGTATGTAAGGAGTTGGGGGTTGTTTTTAAGTTTCGTTCAAGCATTAATTTGTACACAAGTTCACGTGTATCGAAGCTTTCTTAATGAATGATGTTGTTGTTAATGAATAGAGAACTCGGCTTTGGGATAATGAATGGTAGATGCGTAATGGTAGATGCCTTTATTGTAAGAACTTTTAAGATTGACTTTGGTTTGGGAACATGTATAACTAGTCTTCCAGATGTATATTTTGATTTTGAATGTGTGTGTGTGTGTGTGTGTGGGGTGTGTGTGTGTGTGTGTGTGTGTGTGTGTGTGTGTGTGTGTGTGTGTGTGTGTGTGTGTTGTGTGTGTCTGTGTGTGTCTGTGTCTGTATGAGATGTGTGTGTCTGTGTCTGTGTGTTCGCGCGCGCGCGCGCTCCTGAACGCATACATGAACCCTTGTCCGTGTACGTTAACTCAACACATGCACGTGCGCAGCGTCCATCAGCGGATACGGGTCAAGCGGCGCGGGTCGAGGCGTAGTGGACAACGACCTGAGGTCGACTGCCCACAACTTCGTCAAAACCACACTGACCCATCTGACAGAGTCCGAACAGAGGACCACGGAGAAATGGCTGAGCGAGGAGATGCAGAGAGAACGGAGGAGACAGCAGTTCCGCTCCCCTCACACCTTCAGGTAGGCTGGAGTGTTTTGTTGTGGTGGTGATGGAGGTGATGTGTGTTGTGTGTGTGAAGGGGAGGGGTTGCGGCGGTATCGTGTGGTGTAAGTGTGTGTGTGGTGTGTGTGTGTGTGGGTGTGGTGTGTGTGTGTGTGTGTGTGTGTGTGTGTGGTGTGGTGTGTGTGTGTGTGTGTGTTTTGTGTGTGTGTGTGTTTGGACTTTGTTTCAAAACGACAGAAAGTATCTACGGTTTAAGACAGGTCAACGGCTGTAATAATCATTAGAAGTAACTACTTCTGCTGCTGCTGCTTCTGCTACGCTACATTACTACTACTACTACTACTACTACTACTACTACTACTACTACTACTACTACTACTACTACTACTACTACTACTCTCCTACTCCTACTACTACTACTACCATTACTACTACTCCTTCTGCTACTACTCCTCCTATTACTACTACAACTACTGCTACTACTACTACTACTACTACTACTCTACTACTACTACTACTACTACTACTACTACTACTACTACTACTACTACTACTACTACTCTATACTACTACTACTATGATGATGATGATGATGATATATGGAATTTATATAGCGCTAAATCCTGTAGAGCAAACAAATCGAAGCGCTTACTACTACTACTACTACTACCATTACTACTACTCTTCCTTCTGCTACTACTCCTCCTATACTACTACTACTACTACTACTACTACTACTACTACTACTACTACTACTACTACTATTACTCCTACTACTCCTACTACTACTACTATTACTACTACTCTACTCCTACTACTCCTGCTACTACTCCTGCTACTACTCCTGCTATTACTACTACTACTCTTACTACTACTATCACTACTACTACTACTATTACTTCCACTTCTTTCATCATCATCATCATCATCATCATATCATCATCATCATCTCATCACCATCATCGTCGTCATCCTGAGCCTGATGACGTTGCAGACGTCACCCAGAGGAGTTCCAGTCCTGCAAGGAGGTTCAGACGGAGATGAAGGGGATGGAGCTGCAGGAGCTGTGTGAGGACCTCATGATTCAGCTGCACGGTGTGGACTACATCCACATGTCCAAGGACCTCAGCTTCAAGATGCTCCACAAACAGGTACACACACCGCCACCTTCTTTTTTTTTTATACCACTTTATGTCACAGCAGATTTCTCTGCTGCGTGAAATTCGGGCTGCTCTCCCCGGGGAGAGAGAGCGCGTCCCCGCCACAAGTGCACCGCCTACCCATTATTTTTTTCCCCTCAGGGATGGTGTCTAAACACAACACCTGTGTGTATGCTGGGTTTCTTAAAAAATAATTTTGGCATCCGCTCCTACCGGCACACGATGGCCTGCTCTTCCGAAAGGCGGAACGGGATTTTAACGCGTGCGCAAGATGTTCTGCGTGCGTTCGCACACGGGACCTCGGTTTATAGTCTCATCCGAATGACTTTGACATTCAGTTCGATTTTTTCGTCAAACTAGGAAGAAAGGGCGAGCTGGGCACGAACCAGAAACTCGCGGTTTAAATATTGGCAGGCAAACGTCTTAACCATCCTGCCACCGTCCTTCTCCTGTACTGCACTGTACTGTGGGAAGTTTTGCTGGTGTTCTACAGAGAAAGTGTCTGAATACGGATTTGTGTGTGTGTGTGTGTGTGTGTGTGTGTGTGTGTGTGTGTGTGTGTGTGTGTGTGTGTGTGTGTGTGTGTGTGTGTGTGTGTGTGTGTGTGTTTCTTTAGTTTAACGTCTACTCACATTAAGTGATTTTAGACAAGACAAGTGTGTGTGTGTGTGTGTGTGTGTGTGTGTGTGTGTGTGTGTGTGTGTGTGTGTGTGTGTGTGTGTGTGTTACGTTTCTCGGCTAGATCTCCGAGGTTCATCAATGGTTAGATCGCCCACACTACGCTACAGCCACTACACTATGCACTGCACTGTACTGCACTCCACTATACCATGCCATGCCATACCATACCATGCGATATCATACCAAACTACACTACACAATACTACACGATACTGCACTTCACACTACACTACACTACACTAAACTGTACTATACTAAACTATACTATACTATACTATACTATACTATACTATACTATACTATACTATACTATACTATACTATACTATACTATACTATACTATACTATACTATACTATACTATACTATACTATACTATACTATATTACATTGCACTATACTATACTACACTATACTACACTGTACTGTACTATTCTATACTATACTATACTACCCTACATTGCACTATACTATACTATACTACACTATACTACACTATACTACACTATACTACACTGTACTGTACTGTACTGTACTGTACTGTACTGTACTGTACTGTACTATACTATACTATACTATACTATACTATACTATACTATACTATACTATACTATACTATACTATACTATACTTCCTTACATCCCCCCTAGAGTGTAAGGAAGATTAAAGGCCCGTAACACTTGTTTGAAGGGGGCTTCTCCTCTGAGGACTATCTGCAGCTAACTGTTAGACTAGACTCAACAAGATTCATCTCAACTCTACGCTAGGCAACTCTGCTCTACTCTATGCTACTCCGCTCTACTCTACGCTATTCTATATTACTCCACTCTACTCTACTCGACTCTATTCTACCCTATGCTGCTCTACTCCAGGCTACTCTATTCTACTTCCCCTGCTCTACCGAGCACTATACTGCTCTACTCTTCTGTACCCTTGCTCACTCTACCAGACGATGCAATAAGAGACCGCGATGTCAACGTGCGCACGATCTTTCACTATGCTATGCTACGCTACGCTACGCTACGCTATGCTATGCTATGCTATGCTATGCTATGCTACGTTATGCTGTGCTATGCTATGCCATGCCATGCTATGATAGGCTAGTTAAGCTATATTATGCTATGTTATGTGACGCCATGTTGTGCCATGCTATGTTGGCTAAGTTACGCTATACTATGCTATGCAATGCTATTCTATGTTATGTTACGCTGTGTTATGCTATGCTAGTTAAGTTATGCCGATACTGGTACTATGCTGGTTAAGTTATGCTATGCTATGCCATGCTGTGCTATGCTATGTTGTGCTATGATATGCTGTGCTATGCTATGTTGTGCTATGATATGCTGTGCTATATACACTTTTCTTTATTTTACTCTATGCCGAGCAGATCTCAGAACTGCTACAGCGGGTGCAGAAGATGGACCTGCTTTTCATCCAGTGCCTGGAAAAGTTCGAGGACAGTGACCGCTTCGCCCTGTCCCTGCCGGACCTGATAGAGCGGTCCTTGCTACGTCAGAAAGAACTGGTGCGTGCCGTCATGGAGGACCGGCGCAAAATGCACGCCATGACGGAAGAGAGGGACTTTCTGGAGCGCCATGTACGTCAGCTGGAGGAGGAGGTATTAGGGAGGAGGGGGGGGGATTGGGGGTGGACGGATTGGGGGTGGGGGGTGGGCGGGAGTAGGGGGGAAGGTGGGTGGAGAGGTAGGGAGGGAGGGAGAGGGAGAGAAAGAAAGGAGAGGAGAGAAGAGGAGAGGAGAGGGGAGAGAGAGAGAGAGAGAGAGAGAGAGAGAGAGAGAGAGAGAGAGAGAGAGAGAGAGAGAGGGAGAGAGAGAGAGGAGAGAGAGAGAGAGAGAGAGAGAGAGAGAGAGAGAGAGAGAGAGAGAGAGAGAGAGGGAGAGAGAGAGAGGAGAGGAGAGGAGAGGAGGAGAGAGAGAGAGAGAGAGAGAGAGAGAGAGAGAGAGAGAGAGAGAGAGAGAGAGAGAGAGAGGAGAGGAGAGGAGAGGAGAGGAGAGAGAGAGAGAGAGAGAGAGAGAGGAGAGAGAGAGAGAGGGGAGGGGGGAGGAGGGGAGGGGGGAGGAGGGGAGAAGAGGAGAGGAGAGGAGAGGAGAGAGAGAGAGAGAGAGAGAGAGAGAGAGAGAGAGAGAGAGGAGAGGAGAGGAGAGAGAGAGAGAGTATATATGACTGTGTGTGTGTGTGTGTGTGTGTGTGTGTGTGTGTGTGTGTGTGTGTGTGTGTGTGTGTGTGTGTGTGTGTGTGTGTGTGTGTGTGTGTGTTTGACAAGATACCATTCTTTTATTCGGAGAAAAACAAAAAAGTACTTGTAGGCTCTCTCACATTCAGTTCTTTCCCTTGCCATAATTTTATGTCATAGAAACGGGGAGAAAGGGGGAGAGGGAGAGAGACAGACAGACAGACATACAGATAGATAGACAGACAGGAGAGAGGCAGAGAGAGATAAGACAGAGAAAGAGAGACGAGAGTGAGACCTACAGGAAGTGGGAGAGTGAGAGAGAGAGCTAGCCAGACAGACAGAGAGACAGACAGACAGGCAAGGATCAAATCTTTGTTTCCAAAGGGAGGGCACTGTTCCGCACTCCATTTACACTACACCGTTTCTTCCTCCCCTCTATGACTTACATTCAAACTTTCCACTTCTCACATCATACACATAACAACTAGTAGATACCCCCTTAAATCCATACACACATCATGTACACAGTCAGACTTCTTATCCTCACAAAGTCAGAATTCTAATCCTCACAGTCAGACTTCTAATCCTCACACAGTCAGACTTCCAATCCTCACACAATCAGACTTCCAATCCTCACACAATCAGACTTCCAATCCTCACACAATCAGACTTCCAATCCTCACACAATCAGACTTCCAATCCTCACACAGTCAGACTTCTCACACAATCAGACTTCCAATCCTCACACAATCAGACTTCCAATCCTCACACAATCAGACTTCCAATCCTCACACAATCAGACTTCCAATCCTCACACAGTCAGACTTCCAATCCTCACACAATCAGACTTCCAATCCTCACACAATCAGACTTCCAATCCTCACACAATCAGACTTCCAATCCTCACACAATCAGACTTCCAATCCTCACACAATCAGACTTCCAATCCTCACACAATCAGACTTCCAATCCTCACACAATCAGACTTATCCAATCCTCACACAATCAGACTTCCAATCCTCACACAATCAGACTTCCAATCCTCACACAATCAGACTTCCAATCCTCACAAAAACTCAATCATATACGAACACTCTCCTCTTGTCCCCACAGGTGGACCACATGCTCAAGCGCCAGTCCCAGTCGGTGGTGCACCCCCAGCAGATGTACCTGAAGAAACGCAAAGAGCTCTACTCCCGCTACACCATGACCAAACACGCCGACAGAGGCAAGAAAGCGGCCGACAGCGCGGGAAGCAGAGCCTCAGACCACCATGCCGTCAGCCTCTCCACCTCTCACCCTGATCTGGGAGAGGTAGGGGAGGTGGTGGGTTCCTCTTCACTCTCTCCCCCCTCACCCACAGCCTCTCCCAAGGCCAGAGTTCGTTTCGCGGCTTCCGCTGCCGGAAGTCGGCCTGGTACTTCCGGGCATGGACGTCGACGAACTGGAACGTCTGCCAGCGTTCCTAAATCAGCGTTGAAGACTTCGGCCAAATGAGGATTTGTTTTTTTAGTATTTGACATTTTGAAGGATGACTCTCTTTTTACATTTTGACTGCGTGTGACAAGTGTGCCGTTTGTGTCTAAGACTAAGTTGAAGATAAAATTTATAAGTGAAGTGTTGGACACGTGACATTTCCCCCTGGCTTCAGTGGCAAACTGGACAAATGTTACTTTTGCTTAACGTTGTTGTCTAATGCGTGTTAATTTATGGTATCAAGTGAGGTACAAGAGAGTGATTCTTCGAAGGCAGAGAAGATAGGGCTGGCCTCGCTACTAGCCTCATTTTCTCCAACTTCAATGCAGAGGCAGAAGCCATAAAAACAGCAGCAGACCACGTCATGGTCAGCCAGTATACTTCTCAAAGAGTTGTGTTCTTAACATTCAATGCCCCGCCCATCTTAAAGGCCTTATAAGTCCAACAAAAGTACTGACTTGAACGACCTATCATCGACTCTTGTCTCTACCTGTAGGAATCATACTGAAGTCCTGTCGTGGATATCCTCCCATTACAACGTGCTTGGCAATGAGACTGCTGATTCCCTAACAAAAAATGCCACACACAAGGCCAGAGCAGGTGGGTAGGACTATCAATTATTCTGAACCCAAAGCCATCTTCGAGGCCAAACAGCAAAGCAAGTGGAAACAGTAACATCTACACTACAGCAGGTAACAGGACCTTGCCTGCTGACGTGAAGGGAACGGATCTGTGTTCAGAACACGCCACAACCGCCTAAATTACCAAATGTACCGGGAAAACTCCTCGTAGGCCACACGGAGCAGTGCCCTTTCAAGACTGACATCCTGACAACAGGACATGTAGTGCAGCCATGCCCAGCTACATGAGACATTCCAGACAAGCATCTGGCCTGACCCCACCCCTGTGTCCAATTAGCTCTATAGCGACTGCGAGGATGTGCAGTGTACTGTCATCTTCATCACAGATAACTGTGTACGGTCTATCAAAAAAAACAACAAAGAAACTCTATCTGAAATAAAAGGAAACATGTGCGAAAGACACAGAACGTCCTTTACGCTTCATTCTGTTTCCAACAGATACCAGGGAGGAAAACAAGCAGTGTTCTTTCCATTTTAACCCTTTAAGTTATTGTTCTAAAACTGATACAGACTCAAACACCATACAATGCCAAAAATTACTATACAACCATATTTTCAACAATGAATAAATGAGTAAAACCTAAGAAAAAAGCGTTTTGTTGTCCTCTGCCAAGGTTTCTGTAGATGTGCTGCTAAAAGTTCCCACTAACCAACTCTGCAAGTTCCTGTATCTCTCAGATTTGCTCAAGCTTTTGATGCATTGCATCGCAGTTGTATACACGAAATCCTTCACACAAACTGAATGAAACTGGATCCCTACAGCTGAGTATTCACCGTGGTAAACAAGAAAACAACATAGGAGAAAAAAAAATCAAAATCTGTATGTGTGTACATTACTTTTTGTGCTGGCCTCACCTGCAAAGAAATTGCTTGCTGCAAAAATATTGATTTAGATGTCATTTTGTTGCTTGATTGATAGTATTTTCATTCTGTTCAAATTTAATGGAGAGACAATCCTGTTCTGATACCTAATAAATGAAAAAAAGAGAAAGATTTTTTTTAATAAGAATAAAAAGAAAGAATGAACGAAATGAACAAAGCCATTTGTTTCTGAACTACACCTGATATCTGAAGATAAAAAGTGGATATAAAAGACTCATCACAATCAAGTGCAACAAAACGTACAAAAAATACCCCCAAAAATCAAAAGACATGCTCTATAATCATGACTCATTCACAAGTACGGTGATGAAACAGTTCTTGTCATATACATTTGACAGCAAAGGGAATCCTTTCTTGTCTATAGAAAAAACGCTGATAAAGAAGTCATCACTATCAAATACACACTTAAAAAAAAAAAAAAGTATTCTGAATCATGACTCTTTTATGAGGTGACAATTTTCCAAGGTCTGTGTTTAATATTTTGCATGTAAACAATCGCTGGTCAACTAATAGTCGCATTAGCATTATCCTACAAATTCATCTACTTTTTCTCAAAGGAAAACACTGAAACTGTGTAGGCTAATCTGTAAAAGTCATAAATGTGACTAATCACATCCTTAAAACCGCTTTCTTTTGACAGAATGAAGGTGGTAGAGTTCCATCACTCTCAAACAAGCGAACAAAACCAAAAAACAAACGCCACTGCACTGTGTACCACATTCAAAGTGACGTATCGCCACCTGGTTCCTACAAAACTCGGGTTTTAAAGTGACATACCAATACTCTCAGGCGTTGAAGGGAAGCAACTCTTTAAAAAGTAATAACATTTGGTGAAACCTTACCTACCCTTAAGCTCTGATACA
Source organism: Stramonita haemastoma (assembly GCA_030674155.1). Lineage (NCBI taxonomy): Eukaryota > Metazoa > Mollusca > Gastropoda > Neogastropoda > Muricidae > Stramonita > Stramonita haemastoma. The sequence goes on along the minus strand of CM060344.1, from coordinate 23,445,939 downwards.
ACAGGCCAAGGGGCAACAAGTAATCCAATAAAACAAACTTTAAAATGTTAAATGACTTGCAACACGATAAAACAAACTACCATGCCACTGATTGCGAACCTATTGGGTAATACACAGCTCTGTGGCAGTTTGTTTCCGTCTTCAAAACAGCAAAGAGGGCCTTTTAACTCCGAAATCCCCATCACCCCGCCAAAGTGTATAACAATATATATATATATATATATATGTGTGTGTGTGTGTGTGTGTGTGTGTGTGTGTGTGTGTGTGTGTGTGTGTGTGTGTGTGCTCTTTTTTATATATATTTCAAGGATAATAGAACAAGCACTCTTTATCATCAATGTTGCTGAAAAACATATGGAGGAGCGGATGGAATAATTCATGGATCTATAGATAGACTGGTCTGACCTGGCCGTGCACCTGGTGTGTGTGTGTGTGTGTGTGTGTGTGTGTGTGTGTGTGTGTGTGTGTGTGTGTGTGGGGGTGTGTGTGTGTGTTGTTACTTATGGGTAATAGGATGCGCATGTCTGCGAGTGCATGTGCTTAATTAAGTAATTATCCACAACTAATGTTTGGTTTGAGCATGACCAGAAGGAAAACTTTTATTCGTTGTGTGCAAATACGAGATAGGCAACCTGAACGAAAAGATAAACATTCGAATGTCAAGTTCTCATGATTTTTCAAACGTGTTCTTTACACTCTCTCTCTCTCTCCTCTCTCTCTCTCTCTCTCCTCTCTCTCTCTCTCTCTCTCTCTCTCTCTCTCTCTCTCTCTCTCTCTCTTATCTCCTTCTTTAAGTTCTATGTACTTAATTCATGGGTAAACATTTTTTGTCGTTTGTGAGTATCTCAAAATATTTAGAAGCTTCTTTTTTTATTTTTTTTTTTGGGGGGAGGGGAATCGGAAAACAAATACAGTTTGATTCAGTGACTGAATAAACGATGATGTAAATGTTGCGCAGATACCCCTGTGTGTGTGTGTGTGTGTGTGTGTGTGTGTGTGTGTGTGTGTGTGTGTGTGTGTGTGTGTGTGTGTGTGTGTGTGTGTGGTATGTGTGTGGCTGTGTGATGTGCGAATGTGTGTGTGTGCGCGTGCGCGCGCACGCGCTGTGTGCAAGTGTGCACGCGCCACATTTGTGTGTGGCGTGTGTGCGCGTGCGTGCGTGCGTGCGTGCGTGCGTGCGTGCGTGCGTGCGTGCGTGTGTGTGTGTGTGTGTTGTGTATTATATTCAAATATTTGTAACATGTGCCCTTTATTTTTCTGTTGCGTTGTAATGCTGATGGCGGCTACCCGAGTGTGCATGCAGTATTGTAGAGGCCTGAAGGCAGCAAGATGTGCTGTATTGCTTCTAGACCCCTGTGTGATGAATAGCCCTCCACAGGAGTCTCATTAACCAGGAGGCTTCTGTGCTCAGCTCATAACTCTTGTCGTGATTGATAGCTTCGTACACTCACGACTGTACTCACGCAGGCATGCACACAAGCAAGCGCGCACACACATACACGTTCAAACACACATAAATATGCTTGTGCGTTCATGCAATCGTATACACGTACACATGTACACATGCACGCGTGTGTGCGTGTGCACATTCACACAGACAAACACACACACACAGATGTACACACACACGATTCCCGTTCGAGGGGATTTTTCATCTGGAGTTAACATCAGTGCTGATTTCACTCTCCCCAAAAGTCTTTCGGATGAGACTATAAACCGAGGCCCCGTGTGCGAACGCACGCAGAACATCTTGCGCACACGTTAAATTCTGTTCCGCTTTTCGTACGAGTAGGCTATTGTGTGTCGGTGGTAACTGATGACAATATTTACAAAACTGCATACACACGGGGACTGGATTAAAAAAAAAGCATATGAGTGCTTATTCCACTATCCTCGATATAAAAGAATAAAATAAAAATAAAATAAAAAATAAATAAAAACATGTACACACACACACACACACACAATATATATATATATATATATATATATATATAT
>CM060344.1:23431441-23438941 GCA_030674155.1 Stramonita haemastoma | reverse complement strand
CAAAGCGATAGACAAATACCAGACAAGTAGTGAATTGGGAATGGTCTGTCTATTCATAATTATATTCTCCATCAAAGGGTCAGTGAATGCCTTTCGCAAATTGATCGTCTTTGAATAGTGCTGTACACTGCCCAAACCTGACACCTGGTATTCTTATTATTCTTATTATTCTTATTATTCTTATTATTCTTATTACTACTACTACTACTACTACTACTACTACTACTACTACTACTACTACTACTACTATTATTATTATTATTATTATTATTATTATATTACCATTAATAACAGTATTAGTGTTCGTGTCCGAGCACTCTGGTGCAGTTCCAGGGGAATGCATGAGTGTGGGTGCATGCATGTCTTTCTATCTATCAGTCTGTCTATCGATATGGGAGTGCAATGTGGTTGACTTATTGTTCTTTTCCTGTTTCGAATGGTCTTTTTGTTTCCATGCTCCTAGTTTGTGAAATATTCATTGTCTAATGAACGACATATGTTGTGAGTATTTTCACACGCCCACAGCTGCAAGCTGTGGTATTCTTCAACACCCGGGGCGAAGAGGATGGAGAGGGGAGCTTGAAATAAAACTTGAATCTTGAAACAAACAAGACTTCAGGTTTCCCTTAAAACATGAATTAAGTCCGAGCCAAGACAGTTGACAAAGAGATAGAAGACTTTTCACCAGCAACAAAATTGGGGCAAGAATGAAGAACCCACGAGGTAAAAGAAAACACGGAAAAATAGAAGACGCGAAAGGGGTGAGGCAGAGGAGTGGATATGGTATACAAACAGGTGGAGCAACCTCTCACTGCCTAACCAACTAGCCCCCTCACCCCAACCTCATCCCACTCTCTCCTCTCCCCCCCCCCAACCCTTACCCACATCTGGTATGAACCAACATGAACCACCCCTCACCCCCCCCACCCACCGCGCTCATACAAAAACGGTCGTCATGGCGAAGATACTGTGCCTTCATACACGAAGGCAGGAGGAACATACCCGCTTTCCCTTCCCTTTGCCTGCCAGCCTACCCATAAAGGACCTCTTTTCAAACCCGCAGGCGAATCATTGGCAATGTAGGTTTCTACAACACAAGTCGTTTGTCAACCAAAAAAGCCAGCTGGCATTGAAAAGCGTTTGTGGCTGACAACGGTTTGTGATCTGTGAGGGTGAATCGCTGCGTAGTGAAAGGAGAAGTCTGGAAAAGGAGTGAGTGTATCTGTGTGTGTGTGTGTGTTTAGTGACAAAAGACGTTCGTGTTATGTGGACGACGGTACTGCAACCATCTAGGTGGCTCCGTGGTTAGAGGACTCGAGGTATGGACGACTTTTTTTTGCAAGAGTTTGGGGGGTTGTGAATTTGGGATAGAATATGGATGTTCCGAGAATGCGGATAAAACGCAAGAAAGAAAAGTTGGTGTCGGATTTTTCGTCATAGTGCGTGGAATTTTTTTTTTTTAGTTTTACATTGACCAAAAACCAAACTAGTTTTTTGCTTCGTGTGCCTGGTGATTGTTCAACGTAATGACTGCTTTGTGATAAAATTCTCGGCTTTCGAATCTGAAATTCTTAGAAAGACCAGGAAGCAGAAACGAGACAAAGAAATGAACGGACAAAGTTAAAGAAGAAACCAAGTTCTAGGCTTAAAATCAGAACTTGCACCTCATTTCTACCAATTTATCAGACCCGACGATTTTATATTTCAAAACCATACTCTCTGAACTAAGCGTTGCTATAAACAGCCTTTGCACATCTTTTCTACCAAAAAACTAGCCCCCAAGGATTTTCTTTTCTAGCGCATAACAACAATATTCTGAACCAACCATGTCTCAAAGAACACGAGTGGACAGAGGTCGCGTAGGGGGTCACTCCACCTACACGTCCAAGCACAGACTTGGTGACAGGAACGAGCGTTTGGAGAAAAAACGACAGAACACAAACGAGGAGTCTGCAACAGCAACACAGAGGGAGGTCAGAAGACCGCGGAGGAAGAGACGACGACAGGAAAAGTCTGGGGAGAGACAGAAGAGAAGCAACAGGGACCAGCCCGCAAAGGCAGCAACCACGCTCGTTCGACAAAGGCGGGCGAGATGAAGACCGCAGGAGCTTGGGGAGAGCAGAGGAGCAGGGAGAGACGAAGACAGGAGAAGCCTTGGAGGGAGAGAGGAGCAGGGAAAGACGAAGACAGAGAAGCCTTGGGAGGGAGAGAGGAGCAGGGAGAGACGAAGACAGGAGAAGCCTTGGGAGGAGAGAGGAGCAGGGAGAGACGAAGACAGGAGAAGCCTTGGGAGAGAGAGAGGAGCAGGGAGAGACGAAGACAGGAGAAGTATGGGGACCCAACGGGGACGCTCTCAGGAAAGGGACAGGAGAGACGAAGACCGCAGGAGCCTTGGACCTCAGCGAGGACGTTCTCTGGATAGAAGAGAGGAAGAACCCACCAGTGTGATGGTGAGCCCGAGGAGGGGGCGGTCCCTGGACAGGGCAGGAGGGGGAGGAGGGAGGAGGACAGGAGGGAGGGATGAGTCTGGTGAAGCAGAGCACCTTGCTGAACCACCACGTGGCCATTGAGGACAGCGTGGACATCGACAGGGTCTGGCCTGACCTGGAGTTCCTCTTCCAGGACCACGAAATCCAGGACATCCAGGTCAGTGGGTGTATAGAAAAAAATATAGGTCTGCCCTCTTCATTCATTCATTCATTCTGTATTCTTGTTCTTCTTCTTCTTCATTCCCTGGCTATATTGAATAGCTATATTGAGTAGTATGCGTAGTGCCAGGTCTTCTTCCGTGCTTGTAAGTCTGCTAGAGGTCTGCCCACTGGCCTCAACCAACACGTTCCGACTTCAGGGCAGTTCATTAGAAAATTTATGAGAAAAAAATCAGATTTTCATAGAAAAAAAAGCCAGGAGAATGGGCTGCGTAGGCAGAAAATAAGCTTGAGAATGAGAGGATAGAGAGGCGAGGAGAAAGACAGAAACAAACAGAGTGGTAGAAAAGGGAAATTTTCTAGCACATAATTTCCAGGTGTTAATTCTATTTGTACCAAAGGAGCCCTAGGCATTCCCACAGGGAGGTTGGGGGGGGGGGTCTGTCCTTTAAGAAAAGAACAGACCATGCAGGAGCAACACAAAGTCATGATGGCTTACAATGTGCTCCAAACCCAACCTAAACAAACTCGATAATCTGGCAGTTAAAAATTTTCAGCATAACCAAACGTTTGTATGAAACAAGTAAGCTGAATTACCAACATTCACTCCTTTTTATCCCTGAAGCCGGAATGTGGCTACCTTAATAGTGGGGAAAAAACGGTTACATGCCCAAAAATCTCACCCTTGATGAACCGCAAAGCTCTAGCCGAGGAACAAACAAAAATTAATCCTCTTTCATGTCGCTGCCTTTAGACGTACGAATGCTGTTGCATATTGAGGGTGACACATCATTTCTTAAGTAGGCCAGCTGTCTCAGTTCCTTTGATAACATCTCTCATGCCCTGTTTCCATCGTGGTCTCAGCGGGAGTGTGGCTAAGACACAAGTTTGAAGGCCTTCCTCATTTATGTAACAAATCTACTACCCATACAGTTTTCGCTTTCTCGTGACAGATATCAATGTTTCTGTGCTCATTCATTTTGCCAACACAATACTTGGTTAAGCCCTGAAAAGCGATTTTCTAACTCAATTGTCAAAAAAAATACAGACAAGGAAGTCATTTTGAATTGAATCAAACGTATGAATTTTTGCACTCAGTACTGAAAACCTCAGACAAAACTTCAAGTACCAAGTTGCCGTTGCTTCAATGAATAAGAAGAGGTTGGCATCAAACTATATTTTAAAGAAAAATAATCTCAAACACCGCCAGCAAACGGTCTGTGTTTATAACACTGCATGATACGTAAACATTATATATGCCATACAGTTTGTTCATATGTCCCAAGTTAAGCAAGTAAGGCTATTTTGTGCGCCTAGTCTCTCTTATGAAAGCCCTAAGCGCTTACAAACAGAGACATAAGAATTGTACAGACTACCAAACAAATAGATAAATGCCCATGGGCAGCCAGGCACACACTGTCACCCTCTCCTCACAGGCTACCTTTCATCATTTACAAGTCTCCCATATGGAAACATCTTACTCTCCCACATTACAACCTCCCTTACCCATACGCGCACGCACAAACCCATACACGCACGCATGCAAAATTACTTAAACATTTAAATTGAAGGCTGAGGTAGATGTTTTAAGGATGGACTTGAAAGTTTGAATAGTTGTGTTGTGCCTGAGAGAGTATGGGAGAGAATTCCAGAAAGAAGGGCCTTGAAAAGAGAAAGATCCTTCACCATATGAGTTTGTCCAAAAGGTGGGAATACAAAACAAACGAGTATCAGCAGAGTGCGAAGATTACGAGACGGTTACACTGTTTCCTCCTAATGCCACCTTTTTATTTTTCCCTTTATTACTTTTCTCACATCTGAATGGTGGGTGTGTTTGTGTATGTGTGTGTGTGTGTGGTGCGTGCGTGCGTGCGTGTGTGCGTGTGTGCGTGCGTGCGTGCGTACGTGCGTGTGTGAGGGAGAGAGAGAGAGAGAGAGATAACAAATACATAAGAGGCTGTTTATTGTATCAATCGTGCTATTCCCTACATTCATAATGACTTAAAACTAGAATAAACTAATAGGGTGTAAGTCCCTAGAGCCATATCGTAAAACGCTTTCTTCTCCTCAAAACAGCCGTATCAAGCATATAACTATTCTCATGAATTAGTGGAAAAACCACACCTTCTTTAAATATTCTTGTACTGACCAATAACAACATAGTGTTATCATTGTCATCGTTATCATATACCAGCAATGTTCAGCTATAAAATAAAGACGTAATACAGATTCTTCATTATGATGCGTTTATAACGAATGATAGGGAGGGGGGGGGGGGTTCAAGAGGAAACTGCATCATGAATACCATCTTGCTTCCTACCCTACCCTAACATGGCACCAACAAAAAAATATTGTGTATGCATTTTCACAACAATGAAAAAAACAACAAGTGTGCAGTAATATATCACTTACATAGTACAATTTCCAGTTTGTATCGGTTGATATGATTTACCAAACGCCAAAGGACCAGTATAATCTGCCTATCCTTATAAGTCAGGTATCATCTTCCTTCTACTGACTGCATGAAAGACATATCTGTATACATCATGCCTTTGATTTACATTTGATGATTTAAGCAAAACATAAAAGGACACTCCTGACGATTCCTTTAGAATTCTGTCTTTAAGGTCTTGTAAAGGTTGCTGTCAAACAACAGATCTTGCTCATTTTCAACTAGATCATCACACAAAGAAAAAGAACAGCCTTATCCTAAGAAATTCAACATATCTATGTACACTATTATTGATCGTAAGTACATTAGGTATTAAGTGTATAACAGTAACACAGAAACAATAAATGTTATGTCATTTGCATCTTTTTTCTCTTTCAAAAACGGTTTTGAATGAATTATTATACGTCTATCTTTCTCCGTCTCTGATAGTTCATTTCCGTTCTTGGAATAACCAGTCAACAAGTCTTCAAGCCCTCAAAAACATTAATTAGCAGCTCTCACTCCTTGCGGCAACCAAACAATGCCATAACCAGTCTCGCACAAAACCTCACACAGACACAGACAGAGACAGACAGAGAAACAAAGAGACAGAGAGACAGACACACACAGACACACACACACACACACACACACACACACACACACACACACACAGCCGCACCGCGCGCGCGCGTGCGCACATACATACACAAATAGATATACACCTAGTCATGTGTGTATCAATATATGTATAAACAGACAGATAGACAGACAGACAGACAGATAGATAAATAGATAGACAGACAGACAGACAGATAGATAGATGAAATAGATAGACAGATAGACAGAGACAGACAGATAGAGAGATAGCTAGAGAGGCAGACCGATAGACAGATAGATAGATGAGAGAAGATAGACAGACAGAAGATACAGAAGACAGACAGACAGACAGACAGACAGATAACAGATAAACAGACAGATAGATAGCTACGTAGAGTACATACACACACGCACGCACGCACGCACGCACGCAACATGCACGCACACACACACACATACACACGCGCGCGCGCGCCACACCACACACACACACACACACACACACACACACACACACACACACACACACACACACACACACACACACACACACACACACACTTGAAGGGTTAAATCAGAATATTCCCTTCGTCTGTAAACCTGAAATTCTCTATGAATGACAGAAGGTTCACTTTGTTCTCTATGTTAACATATTTAAATTTTATGTTCAACTACAAATTATTTCTTCAATAACATGAGGTCACAAACGATATTGTTTTCATCAAATATACCATTTTCTATTTAATTAGAAATCAAATTACATTTTTTTATTAAAATTCTTTTTCCATAACTTAAGGTCACTATGGTCTGGACTCCGTTCTGTTTAATTGCGAATTCTAACACCAGAATGTATTGAACATGCAAACCCACACTCTGCTCAACAAACAACCCGTACGCTTCTTCACGGTTTCAACGTACACAATATTTCTTTGGCTCTGCTGTCAGTTCTTTGTCAAGGTTGTCAGTCGTTTTAGAAAGATCAAATAACGGCTGTCATTTCTTTAACCCTTTAACTGACAAACACTCTCGAGCCGGTTATGCTTTACAGCACCAGAAAAGAAAACGAGATTCTTTTCCCTTTCACGCGTCACGTTGGCGCTTTTTGTGCTTCGCTTAGTTACCAGCACAGAGCCACGTGAATGAAAAAAGTTACCACCTATATTTAAGAAGGAAAAAAAACCGCTTTTTTGGCAGTTAACTATAATACTGTGTATGCTAGCGATTACAGAGTTTGCAGTTATATGATATATCTTTCAGTAGAATTTAGGACCGTGTTGAAAGTTTTAATGTGGGGGCTATTGTAACAAAAATGACTCCTCAAGTTGTGTAGTGTCGTGTTGTATGTTGTGGAGTGTGTTGTAGTTTGTCAAGACAAGACAAAGCACGACTGAAAATTTAATCTGCTTTGAATGGTGATGATGGATGGATGGATGGATGAATGAATGGAAATGGAGATGAAAATGAATGAATGAATGAAATAATTAAACATCCACACCCTTAAGCGTGATGACAGGGCTGGGGAAGAAGACATTGAAAGACTGTGGAAACAGGAGGGGGGGGGGGGGGGGTTATAATAGACATGTGCTACAAATTCACAAATACCACACACACATAATCGCAGTTCGTGTTCGAGAGCTGTCTACGACGCACAAGCTCTGGTTATTATGTTGTCTAAATTTCCTGATTTTACCCTTTAAATATTATGACTAAACATGAAAATTGTCCAATTTCTGCAGTTAAAAAAGTGTCGCCATTAGAAAACATATGAAGTAAATATTTAACAAACTTTGCATAATCTTAAGAGGATGCTTATCAAGTGTA
>CM060344.1:23403941-23426441 GCA_030674155.1 Stramonita haemastoma | reverse complement strand
AAGGATTAGTGTTCTTCCTAACAGCAGGTGTTTTCGTCGCAAGGGGTTAAAACAATTGACTTAAAATCCGACCTAGCCTTGAGGCGCTTAAAATTCTTTGTACTTGGGTTCAATTCTATGTCTAGGAAGAGAAAAGGCAGCATCAAAAGCCATAGATAGATGTGTTCTAGCCTCCTAAGGGTATAGATTTAATCATGTATAAAAATATTCTTTTCTTATGCTCCTCTGCTGTCCAGCTTTCCCAAAATGAATTTCTTTTTGTCTTATTGTTTGCAAGCAGCAGACTTGAAATAACTTGGCCAGAAGCGCTGGGTGAGAGTGGGGGGGGTCTTATGGACATTATTATCTTTTGGGGGAAATAAGCATTTTACTTCTGCAAACGTAAATACTGTTGTGTTATGCCATTTTTTCCATTCTTCTTTGCTCACTACAAGAATCACTACCTGTTATGTAAATGTGGATATTACTGATGATATTTCAGTACCTATTCTGGATTTGTTCCTTGTAAAATGTCACGTTTTTTCATAAACTTCTTTCACTGCATTCGTTTGTTTAAAACTGTTTCCATTAGACTAAGCACGTATAAGCTCTAAGTTTGCTGCAGCTCAAAATGATGTATGCATGATTTCGCTACGATGCCTATCGACTTAAACATGTCTGCTCACGATGCTTATCGAATATGTCTAAAACAAAATTTTGATGTAAGCACTTGAACATGACATATACTTTCATCTGACCGTTGCTTACGCTGATCATGTTCTTACTGTTACATCAATTGTTCCTGGCCTAGTGACTAGGTAAACCGCTACACAGACGCAGCGCTGTGCAGCACATAACGCTGTGGTGTGTCTGTTGGCAGGTGGACCCTCTGCTGTACGGGGACGACCCCAGCCAGCTAGGGCGACATGAGGCCAGCTCTGACGACGTCCTGGGGTCCCTACAGAGCAAACTGGAGGAGCTGAGGGGAATCCAACGATGCTACTCCGCTATGAATGTCAGTATCTATCTACATGCATGTAGGGAAAATTTTTTCACGCACGCAGTTGAATGCAAACGTATCCGCATAAGTATAGACTCCCACAGCTATGATTGTGTGTGTTTTATGACCACACACACACACACACACACACACACACACACACACACACACACACACACACACCCCACACACACACCACACACACACACACGTCTGATATCACTTTTTAGTGGAAGGACGTTAAACTGAAGAACTAACACATACATCACACGCGCGCAGTTACTTAATCTGTGTTCTCTGTCAGGGATGCTTTTCACGCCATGTCATGAATATATCGTATGCATTATATGTTTTGTGCTATGCATGTGCACAGACTAATAATCTCTCTCTCTCTCTCTCTCTCTCTCTCTCTCTCTCTCTCTCTCTCTCTCTCTCTCTCTCTCTCTCTCTCTTCTTCCTTGCTTTTTTTTTCTCTCTTCTTCTCTTCTCTTCTCTGATGAGGTACCATGGCCTTTGCCGTCGGCAAAAGGGTTATTTATGAGGGGAGGGAGGTGGACAAAATGCATCAAGAAATATTCCTTCCTCAGATGAAAGAATGACATTCGATCATCATGTCCAAATTTCCTCCGAACCACGCTTTCAGTTAAAAAAAACACTTTCTTTTTGGAAACTGATTCTTTTGATTCCATCGACAGTCGTTTTCTGAGGGTCACAAGAAAGTCTCTTCTTTTGTCAATAACCAAATGGCATGGGTGTTTCTTCAGTGTTGATTGGAGCTTGCTGTCAAATCAGCTTTTTTTCCAGCCTGCCTTTTCCTAAGGGGTCTTCTAGATTAACTGATGATGAACGAAAGTTGTTGTTAAAAGAAAAAAAAACAATAAAAGAAAAAACATCAAAATCCTAACACTGGTAATGTGATATAATTCAGTACGACTGGAAACTTATACTGCGCTTTACTGAAAGATAGGCCAATGTACAACAACTTAATAGATAAACAATAAGCAAGAGCAAGAGAAGTGTGACAATAACACTGATCACGATGAAACAAAATACAGTGACTAAGACCACAAACCTGACAAGACAAATACTAAAATGTAAATAACTATTTTCCGTCAATCAAACATTGAAAAGATACACATTCCCCAGTTCCAATGAAATCAACTTGTCTAGTGGGTGGTGAATCTAAATTGTGTGAAATTGTACAGTTTGAATTTAATCATGGACTAGTGTCTGGGACGAAATCACTTCTATGATTTTCTGTATGCGTAATAATCGTACTTCGTTCTGGTTCCTATTGATTATCTCTATAGCACTTGATCCTCGAACCGGGAACAGTCTTTTTCTTCTGTACCTCGGCTAGAGCTCCGAAGTTCACAAGTGGTGGGAGTTTTACGTATGCGACCAGCTTTTTCCACACCATCAAGGAGTCACATTCTGACTTCGGGAATGCAGTTGGGATGTCAACCTACTGATTTTGCTAGGACGCTCTGGGGTACCTCCCTGTTCTTACCGATTTTCAACTGTCGTGGGTTCTTTTGATGTGCACAAGTCTGTAAAACACACGGGGCCGACTGGTTAAGAGTTTCCTCCGAAAGACTTGACATTCAGTTCAATTTTCCCGTCAAACTGGGAATCAGAACCAGAACCTCACGGTTTACTTGTCAGGCAGGTAAAAGTCTAAATCACCCAGCTACCTTCCTTCCCCGAGACAGTTTGAAACAGCTTGACACTATTTTTGTGTCAATACAGGTAACAGGGGGTAAGCTAAGAAAACACAAACCAAACGTCTGGGTGAAAGAAAAACGATTGGTAAAAGTCAATACAAGAGCACATGCGCTTGTCAGACATGCAAACGTTATATAACAGGCAACAAAACCCTAATACAAAACTATAACATAACAGTAATATGGTCAACAGTATAACATTTTTTTTTAACCTAGCAAAAATTCACATCAACAATTCTTGGAATCTTGAAACGTACTCAATGTAATAAAGAATGTTTTTTCTCCAAATTTAAAAAAAAGTTCCGATTTTAATCGTGTGTTTATCAAGAATTCTATACCATTTGGATAACATAGAAAATATGTGTGGAAAATGCTAGATCTGTTGTGTTCAATAAGAACGTACTATGAGTGAACATACCCCATGAAAATGGTGTTCTAGCAGTAAGCCTAAATGTTCTACACAGAACAGAGCAACACAAAACACCAAGGCGAAACTGATCCTGAACTGTTTAAACGACGACATGATCTATCATCAGAATGTGACGATAAAAAATGCACAAAGCCTTTGCCCACAGACCATAATGTGCAGACATGCTGTGATATTACCACTTTTAGTGCCCTTGGTTGAAATATGGCCACAGTGAAAAATGGGGGCAGGAGGGGGGTGGAGGGGAGGCAGGGGAAGACCTAGAAAGGGGGAGAGGGTGGAGAGAAAGAGAGTGAGGGAGAAAGAGAGACAGACAGACAGAGACAGACCGACAGACAGACAGACAGACAGATAGACAGACAGAGACACAGACAGAAACAGAGAGAAAAGAGAAGGGGCAGAAAGAGGGAGGGAGATAAAGAAGATAGAGAGGAAGACAGAGAGAGACATAAAAAGCTAGAGAGAAGGGGCAGAAGGAGGGAGACAGACAGACAGACAGACAGACAGACAGACAGATAGACAGACAGACAGAGACACAGACAGAAACAGAGAGAAAAAGAAAGGGGCAGAAAGGGGAGGGAGATAAAGAGAGATAGAGAGGAAAACAAGAGAGACATAAAAGCCAGAGAGAAGGGGCAGAAGGAGGGAGACAGACAGACAGACAGACAGACAGACAGACAGACAGACAGACAGACAGACAGACAGACAGAGATAGAGAGTGAATGAATGAATTCGAATGAAGGAAGGAAGAGATGAAGGAAGAAAATGACAGAGAGACGGAGAGAGGCAGGGAGAGGCCCAGATAGAGATAGGTAGAGGTAGAAAGAGAGACGGGAGATAAAAGAGGGAAGGGAGAGAAAGACCAAAAAAAGAGGGAGGTGTATACAAAGAGACAAGAGAGATCGATCAAGGCTCACACACCAGTTTTTTTTAACTTCACCCAGCTGTCGAAAGGCAACAAACCAAATAAAAGGTAAACTTACGTTAATATTGCAATAGAAAGGAGAACAATAACCGGGGACATACCGAAGACATAATTTACACAGACTGACACACAGGCATACAGATAGACAAACAAAATAAAAAGGATGGAGGTATGGAGAAAACCAGACAGAGACAGAAAGCCAAAAGAGAGAGAGAGAGGGGGGAGAGGAGAGAGAGAGAGAGAGAGAGAGAGAGAGAGAGAGGAGAGAGGAGAAGAGAGAGAAAGAGAGAGAGAGAGAGGAGAGAGAGAGAGATGAGGAGAGAGAGAGAGGGGGTGAGAGAAGGTGGAGAGGTGAAGACGGAAATAGAAAAACAGAGACAGAAAAACATTGACAGACAGGCAGGCAGACTGATAAATAGATATAGGCAGAAATACAAGCAGAATGACACAACACAGACACAATCCCACAAAGACTAGGAAAAAAACACAAACATCAAAACAATCTCTCTCTCTCTCTCTCTCTCTCTCTCTCTCTCTCTCTCTCTCTCTCTCTCTCTCTCCCTCCCTCCCTCCCTCCCTCCCTCTTTTCCTTCCTCCCTCCCTCCCTCCTTCCATTTCTCTCTCTCACTCACACATTACCCTCCCAATCACTCACTCACACTCACACACACTCTATCTCTCTCCATCTCTCTCTGTGTCTTTTTTCCAGCTGGGAACCAGCACGGTGCCCAGCCTGCCCTCGCTGCTGCTGGAGAAGATCGAGGAGGTGAAGCTGCGGATCAAGACCCTGCAGAAGGAGAAGCAGACGGCGCTGGAGGAGGCCCAGGCCCTCAGCCTGACCCTGCAGGACCAGCAGCGCTCCCTGTCCAGGCTGGAGCAGCAGAACCGAAACCTGGAGCTGGAGAACGGCAACCTGGAGTCCGAGCGGCAGCAGCTGGAGCACTCGGCCCGCAAGTACCACGACGAGAAGAAGGACATGGAGAAGAACTGGCAGCGGGTGACGGAGGAGAACCGCGACCTCATGTCCGAGATCCAGCAGACCCACTACAGGATGGACTCGCTCGGCCAGCGCACCAAGTCCCTGGACAGCCACAACTCCAAGCTGGTCCGCGACAACCTCAAGCTGACCGCGGCCAACAGCCAGCTCCGCAAGGAAGCCCGCAACAACGGCGCCCATCTCCTGGTGGCCGTGAGGTCGGAGAACAAGCGTCTGGCCGCGGATCAGATGCATCTCAAGAAGGATCTCCACAAGATGGAGTCGGAGAGGAGGCACTGGGCCATCCGATCCCAGAAGCTGGAAATGGAGAACCGGAACCTTCGGGACCAGAAGATCAGGCTGACCAAGGACAAGAGGAACAACGTGGCCCAGAACAAAGCCCTGAAGGCCGAAGCCCAACGCCTGGCCCTGGGAAAGTACAGCCCCTTGCCTCCCATCGGCGAGAGCCCGGACTACCCAGACGCGGATGAGATCAGCAACAGGTCCTTCACGATCAGCACGAACTCACGACATCACGGAGGCAAACGGTTACGCCATTCGGACAGCTACGTCGTCAAAACCTACAAGACCAGGATCCCCTGGAACAAGTACAAGGACGACGACCCCAACAAGCCGCGGAAAGACCGTAACCGACCGGACGGGGAGGATGAGAAAGGAGACGGTGATGGAGGAGAGAAGAGGCAGCCCGGTTACATGAAGCCGACCAACAGCTCTAAAGGTCACGAGTATCTGGAAGATGAAGGTCAGGGTGACCCCTGTCCGAAAAGAACTGTCGCCGTCTAGGTCCTTGCCATGGCTTGAACCAAGATTTCAGATCTCTGGACAGTTCATCAGCGTAATGCCACGAACCACGTTACAGCTTATAGGAGTAGAATCGTTCTTCACAGACTGCCTCTATACACAGTGATAGGGGACAAAGGAATTTCCGAAGTCTTTGAAAATAAGTATTCTGAAGACCTCGTGGGAAAAGTCTTTGATATCGTTGCGTTTAAGAAAAGGAAAGTGCTCAATTTCTATCTGTGATAAGAACAATTTAAAACTTTGTAAGTAGTTGTAAATAGCCAAATTAGTGTGACAGGAAGACAGTTTGCCAACTGAAAGTTGAAAGACCGATACTCAACCTGTGCAGCCATCCATCTTAGACCAAAAAGATCATGGAACTAAAAACATAAATTAGATCCTACTGCTGATTCTAGCCGCGCTAAATGAGGCATGTTCCATCTCACTTCTTCACAATACTGCATCTACAAACTTGGCTTATTTATACATTGATTTACCTCTTCTGTTGTGTGTCAGTGAGACTGAAAAGACACCGGGAAAATGTGAAAATTATTTAATTTTCATCCAAAAAATTATTTGTATCTGTGAGATTTTCAAAAACGAAACTGAAATCCGTGTTTGTCTTCCACTGCTTTCAGCCAAAACATCTCAGGAGCCCAGCGCTGAATATGGAGAACTGTACATAACTTGAATGGTATTTATTAAATTACGAAATCGATCAGTGTGACTAATCCTTTCCCTTTGTCTCGCTTTGATAGCAACGTTTTGATCTCAGTGACCTGTAATACCATTCACAGAAAATCTACCTTGGTAATTATATGATAGTCTACTTCCAGCACTTTTCATGAAATGATTGTGATTTAAATGCAAACAAAATAAATCTTTGAACTTACACTAATCTCTTCTGTTTGTTTGGAGGGGGGGGTCTTTTCGTTTTAAATGTTACAGATGTATTAAATAGTTTATTTATCTGTCAAAAAACATTACTAGAAGTATTTTTTCACAAAAAGTACAAAGCATTCGAGAATGATATGTGTATTGTGTAGTTCACAAAAGTTTTAAATGATACAGAATCAATCACTGATTTTGCTGCATTTGAAATATATGTGAAATGCAATCTTTTTTCGTAGACGATTTCCTACAAACGCAGGCTAATAGTAAATGCGTAGGCATTAGTGTGCATTTTATGATTATATACTGTAAAAGGCACCCTGCCTTAAATATTCATAGTTTTTCATCCAGTGACATTTGAAGTAGACCACTTTATTAAAATGAGTAAATGACTGTGTCTTTTTACTCAGCTTTGAACGATTGATTCAATTTTTTTTTCCCTACATTTCACAATATGAAACATTTTTTTCTCTCTTTTTGCCATATTTGTAGATTCAAATTTATATTATCAAATGTGGGGCTCTCCTGTTACCAGAAAAAAAAACTGACTCAAGTTTTTCACACTGTAGATTTTCGCACCAAAAACAATGGTGATAAATCAAGATTTACTGATTGGAAAGAAACACACGATGTTTTAAACAAGGGACAAAATTTGTGCTTTTCGTGAACTTTTTTTTATCTTTCAATCGATCTTTTCACACAAAATAATCACAAAAGAGTTTGACTTCATTGTTTAGGTTTCGTTGATACTGAAGTCAAGCTGAATTGTCATTTTGTGTCGATAAAATGTGCCTCTTCTTTTCCATGTTTGGATTTTTTGTCTTATTGATGGCTCAATTCTTAAGCAGGGGACACCTTTTCTACTTTTCTTGAAAGTTGCTTTCTTTTTGTATATGTGTATATGTGTCTTATCTGATAGACAATGACTTTACAGATGGAAAGAGTTTGATTTAGGAGTCTAGCAATATCAGTGACTTTGAAAACACCAGCCTTGATATGCATAATTTTTCTGTATTATGTTATTTTTTAAACAGTTTTTTTTTTTTTTTACTCAGATGCTGATTGTTACAGCAAGTTCATTATGATGATTGTCTTTACTGTGCTCTTTTGGATGCAATTTTTTCCTACTATCTAAGCATAGTTTTTTATTTCAGTTAGAGGTGTTGGTTTGTGAGTCACAAACTCATACAATAATACACTTAGAACTACACACACTGAAAAAGATTATTTTGCAAATTTTAAGAACTTTTCAGAAACGTAGCTAAATTTGCGGAGGAGGGTATCCATATCACACATTGTGTGTGTGTGTGTGTTGTGTGTGTGTGTGTGTGTGTGTGTGTGTGTGTGTGTGTGTGTGTGTGTGTGTGTGTGTGTGTGTGTGTGTGTGTGGTGTGTTATGTTGTACTATAAGATTTGTGCCATAAAGCTATATGTGTCTAATTCATAACACAGTTCTTCAGAAATACCAATATATATTATTTACATGATTACATGACACGATAGCTATTTAACACTATATTCTGGTCTTTGCGTATTCATTTTCGGCTTTACGCCTGGAATTTGTAAACTTCATTTAAAGAAAAAGTAAATGGTTTTATAACGGCTAAAGAACTAAATTCAATGTATAGTCTTTCATGCTAATGACTGTGTTTGGTTGTTTTAGACAAAGAATATATATTGTAAATAAATAGTTTGTTCCCGCTACTGATTCGAAGCAATGCTTTATTTTTTATCTTAACTGTAGCTAGTACTGACTATTCCTGTGCCAAAATCAGTTCTTCCTACTGTTGAATTTTCCACAGCTGTGATACTTTTTATTGATTTTTTTCATTTTAAATTTTCATTTTAGTAGGTTTAGGTACGTGCAAGTGACTTCATGATTTACTTATTGAGCTTTTTTAAAGTTCCTAAGAGGTACTTAGATATCTGTGATCTATTTTTCGTGCAACTGACATTTTCTATATACATAATGATAATAAAGTTTTAGATTGATAACACGTGTTCCTTGCCCTTTTTCGTCATTCCTTGCAATATTCTCTCTCTCTCTCTCTCTGTTTCTCTCTCTCTGTCTCTCTTCTCTCTCTTCTCTCTTCTCTCTCTTCTCTCTCTCTCTCTCTCCTCTCTGTCTTTCTCTCTCTCTCTCTCTCTCTCTCTCTCTCTCTCTCTCTCTCTCTCTCTCTCTCTCTCTCTCTCTCTCTCTCTCTCTCTTTCCGTGTGTGTGTGTGTGTGTGTGTGTGCGTGCGTGTGTGTGTATGTGTGAGCGCGCGCGCGCGCGCGCGGCGGTGTGTGTGTGTGCGTGTGCGTGCGTGTGTGCGTGCGTGCGTGCGTGCGTGTGTATGTGTGTATGAAAGAGGAACAAACATACAGAGGTATAGAGACAGAGACAGACAGATATACACAGAGAGGCCGAGACAGAGAAAAGAAAGGCAGACAAACAGAGACACAGAAAGAGCAGCGGCAAATACAGAGGCTGTGTGTGTGTGTGTGTGTGGTGTGTGTGTGTGTGTGTGTGTGTGTGTGTGTGTGTGTGTGTGTGTGTGTGTGTGTGGTGTGCGCGCGCGCGCGCGTGCGTGTATGCGTGCGTGTGTGCGTCTGAGTGTGTGTGTGTTCATGCGTGCGTGCGTGCGTGCGTGCGTGCGTTCACGCGCGCGTGTGTGTCTGCACATCCATGCATATGTATGTAAAAAAAAAAATAATAATAATACAACAAATAACTCTACAACACCTAAACAATTTCTTTCACATTTCAAACACCAACAGCAGCCCATTGACTCAACGAACACTTCTATTCCACGCTGCGACAGAGGTCACGTCGATACCACTACGAGGGTTAAGGCTGAAAGAATTAACAGACTTTCAGCTTTACTATGAGCAGTACTAGGCTATCAGATTTTTTTTTAACCACAGTAGCCTTAGTGGCTTGCTTCCTTGGAGCACTGGGCTAAGCACATAAGCTTCTCAGCCTAACCAGCCAACAACCTTCCTTCTCTGCACTGCTCTTTCTTCCAGTCCCATAGGCGCCTGTGTTCATTTAAGATCAAGGAAGGCACACTTTGTTGTTGTTATTGTTGTGGTTGTTGTTGTTGTTGTTTTTCTTTTTGTTGTTCTTCTTCTTCTTCTTCTTCTTCTTTCTTCTCTTCTTCTTCTTCTTCTTCTTCTTCTTCTTCTTCTTCTTCTTCTTCTTCTTCTACGTCGTCGTCATCGTCGCCGTCGTCGTTGTCATCGAACGCTCAGACAGCAACTATTGTTTTCAGTCATTTTGAGCGAAAATGCGATGCGCTGACGTTAGGCGCCTGACAAGTCAGGCCCAGCATATCCGATTTCAGCCGTTGAAGAGAATTGTTATCTTTGAAGCCTTTGTTGGAAGAAAGACAAGAGAATGGACCAAGAAGGCAGAAAAATGAAAGGAGGATGTGACAGAAAGAAAAGGAACAAGGCAGAAAAAGAGAGGGATAGAAAAGAGGGAATTCCTAGCCCAGATTCTCCAGAAGATGAGGATACTATTCATACTGACAGGCCCCCGGCATCCCCACGCAAACGTATAAACAAAGACATATGTCTGACATCACTTTGAGTGAAGAGATGTTATATGAAAGGAAGTTTGGGGGGGGAAAAAGAATGCATTGCACCAGAGCGGCATTCTCTCTGAACAGAGGGTAGGCAAAGTTTCACACAATCTTTATCTAAATGCCAAAACAAAAAAAAAGCGAGAAGTTTATTCTAGCAAAGTGCACATCTGATTTCTCTCGTGCTTGATTAGAACGGCAGTTGATAACTTTTCATAACCTGAAATTGTAACTTCGGTTGACACAGTCTCCGATCATGATATAACTTGCCTTTTGCTCGGGTAACAGAAAAAGCGTTTGGAATGAAAAAATAACATCTGACTTATATCGTTATTATAAGTATTTTACGTAGTTTCTCTTAAATACCAAAGAATATGATACGCATCTTCACCACACGATATACTGAATGAATAAAACAACAGTAAACACGTTCTCACTACAAGAGATTTACTCAATAATTTATCCCTAAGGTCGGATTGCGGCTACCTTCACGATGGCTAAAAGCGGTCGCATACGTACGCAAAATTCACCATTGGTGAACCTCAGAGCTCTAGCCTAGGGCAAAAAGAAAATCAATACTTTATAGGTGAACAATGCAGATTCTCCGTCTAGAAAACATTCATATAATACAGGCTGATGCTTTCAATGCAAGAATACACTCCTTCGTTGGCCTATACATTTTGTATCCAGCAAGACACAATGGAATGATCAAGAACATGGACAGCTTCCCGGGAGTTTGGTTTGAATTTATTCAAACTAAAGATTTTTTTAATTCAATATCAACGGACAATTATGTGTTTGCTCCCGTCAACAGAAACAATCAAGGATTGTCTAATAGCTACGTGAATCTCGAGAGACCATCAGAGCGTGATATTATGTGCCAGAAGAGACCACAGGAGCTAGGCCAGTACTCTTGATTTTCGATTGTTGGTAGTTTTCACCATGTAGACTCTAAGCCAAGTCTGAAAGTTGAAGCCCCAAAGCCATTCTAAGGTCCTCTTATAACGGTCTGATTTCCACATCAGGGACAAGGAATGTTACAGCAGTAGATATATTGGTCAACGAATGAAACGAAAAACAAACATGTCCGTTCCTTTCGCGGAGAGAGGACTGGTTGAAAACTCTGAATAGTTATTCGTAAAGTGTGTATCAGTAAGTAGAACTTTCATGTTTTCAATACTTTGATTGTACTAATTGCAATTTAATATCCTTTGTCTGTTTTATCCAAAGTGTTTATCGTATTTGCTTTCATGTGTATTGATATATGTGTGCATGCATGACATGTCAGAATTATTTTCTGGGTTTATGTTTGCCAGCTGTTTCTGTAGACCGTGCCTTTTATTCATATTTATCAAACTAATCCCATCCAATTTTCAAGCTAGATAAAAGATTTGATTTAGGTTCGGCCAATCATGTGTCTAGTTCTTGTTCCCTGGTTTGGAAGTTTGTCATTTTTCTTTGACGTGTTTCAGCTCTAATAATATGGCCTTCATGGTCCATTAGGCTATATGCGACACAACATTAATATGGTGGTGGTGGTGGTGGTGGTGATGGTGGTGGTGGTGGTGGTGGGGATAATGATAATGGTGAGGATCACGACGGCGACAATTATAACAACAAATGTACTACTACTACTACTACTACTACTACTGCTGCTGCTGCTGCTGCTGCTGCTGCTGCTGCTGCTGCTGCTGCTACTACTACTACTACTTCTACAACTACTACTCTGTATGTGTGTTTTATTCATTTTATTTCTTTTATTCTTTTATTTCGAGGATAATGTAATAAGCACTCAAATGCTTTTATACACCCAGTCCCTATGTGTATGCAGTATTGTAAAAATTTTATCCATTCCCACTGGCACTCAATAGCCTACACTTCTGAAAAGTGAAATGGGTTTTAATGTTTGTGCAAAATTTTCTACGTGCGTTTGCACATGGGACATCGGTTTATAGCCTCACCCAAAGGACTTGTGTGTGTGTGTGGTGTGTGTGTGTGTGTGTGTGTGTGTGTGTGTGTGTGTGTGTGTGTGTGTGTGTGTGTGTGTGTTGTGTGTGTGTGTGTGTGTGTGTGTGTGTGTGTGTGTGTGTGTGTGTCGGTGTCGGTGTCGGTGTCGGTGTCGGTGTCGGTGTCGGTATGTGGGCGCGCGCTGTGTGTGTGTGGTGTGTGTGGTGTGTACGTGTTGTGTGTGTTGTGTGTGTGTGTGTGTATGTGTGTGTTGTATCTGTGTGTGCGCACGCGCGCGTGTGTGTGTATATGGTGTGTGTGTGTGTGTTTATGTTTGTGTGTGTTTGAGTTTGTATGTGTGTGTGTTTGTGTGTGTGTTTTATGTGTGTGTGAATGTGTGAGTGTAAGTATGTGTGCGTTTATGTGTGTGTGTTTATATGTGTGTATGAGTGTGTGTGAGTGTGTGTGCGCGCGTGTATGTTTGTGTGTGCGTGTGTGTGTGTGTGCTTGTGCGTGTGTTTGTGTGTGTGCTTGTGTATGTAAGCGTGTGTGTGTGCTTGTGTGTGCTTGTATGTGTGCGTGTGTGTGTGTGTGTGTGTGTGTGTGTGTGTTGTTGGCGCGCGCGCGCGCGCGGTGTGTGTGTGTGTGTGTGTGTGTGTGTGTGCGTGCGCGCGCGCCGTGGTGTGTGTGTGCGTGCGTGTGTGTGTGTGTGTGTGTGTGTGTGTGTGTGTGTGTGTGTGTGTGTGTGTGCTCATTCTTATTTCAACCCTAGCGTCTTCTACATTAAAGACGGGTGATTCAGACCTCCGCCATGCCATTCGAGTGGCAACGTATTTTACACTGTTCACTACCCGTTACTGCTAAAGTGTATTTATAAATAATCATCGTTCAGCACAGCATGGCATTCTTGCCACTAGCTCAACAGGTTAATCAGTCGACTGCGAAAAACATTATTAGCGACAGGTTAGCGCCCTACTCCTATTACAAGCATGACTTTCAAGACATATTTTGTTAAATACGTGTGAAAGTTGTTTTAAAACGCAGTACGCAAATAAGAGGGGTGGAAGGAGAGGAGAGAGAGAGAGAGAGAGAGAGAGAGAGAGAGAGAGAGAGAGAGAGAGGAGAGAGAGGAGAGAGAGAGGAGAGAACGAGGAGGGAGGGGGGAGAGAGAGGGAGGAGAGGAGAGAGGAGAGGGAGGGAGAGAAGAGAGACAGGGAAGAGACAGACAGACAGACAGACAGACAGACAGACAGACAAAGGGACAGAAACAGACAGAGAGACAGTCGCTAAGATATGCAGACAGCCTGAAACAATTTTTTGTATTTTATACCACTTTATGTCACGGCAGATTTCTCTGCGTGAAATTCGGGCTGCTCTCCCCGGGGAGAGCGCGTCACCACATGTGCAGCACCTACCCATTTTTTTTTTCTTTTTCCTGCATGCAAGTGTATTTGTCAATCTACAAGTCAATCTACTTGGACATTATCATTACTAATAAGTTCGTCCTACATTTGTTTAGTTTGTGTTTTAATGTGATGTTTAATCGGAAAGTGTTGCATAACATCTTGCGCATAGGTTAAATCCTGTTCCGCTCTTCGTAAGAGTAGGCCATTGTGTGCCGGTGGGAACAAATGACATTTACAAAAGTGCATACACACGGGGACTGGATGTAAAAAAGCACACGAGTGCTTATTCCATTATCCTCGATATAAAAGTATAAATAAATACATGAATAAGTAAAATAATAATAAAAGTGGGAATGCGGCTACCTTCACGGAGGACAAAAACGATGCATTTATAAACAAAATCTCACTATGGGTAAACCTTGGAGCTGTAGCCGAGGACAGAAAAAAAACGACAAAAGAACTGCGTGCAATGAAAACTAAGTACAAGTGAATGAGCACTACAAAAAAAGTCTTGTTGTGTGTGTGTGTGCATACAGCATGGGCAGCGCCTCTTCACAAGTGGACGACGATCAAGTGTCCTACTTCCACAACGCTCAATCCCCAAACACCCGCCATGCCTCCCGCAACAAACCTGTCGGCACCCGCAGCACTGTTCTCCGGGTACATCTACCTGTTTCTTCTTTGTTTTGCTGGATGGATTATATTTTAGTTTGGAGTGGATAGAGTTGTTGTATGTTATGATAGAGAAAGGGGGAGAGGGGGGACTAGGGGGGGGGGGAGATGGAATGAGGAGGTGGGGAGAGTTAGAGAGAGAGAGAGATAGTTTGTGTGTGTGTGTGTGTGTGTGTGTGTGTGTGTGTGTGTGTGTGTGTGGTGTGTGTGTGTGTGTGTGTGTGTGTGTGTGTGTTCTTTTTTTATATACTTTATATCGAGGATAATGGGATAAGCACTCTTGTGCTTTTTTACATTCAGTCCCCGTGTGTATGCAGCTATGTAAATCTTGTCATCTGTTCCCACCGGCACACGATGGCCTACTCTTACGAAAAGCGGAACAGGATTTAACGTGTGCGCAAGATGTTCTGTGTCCATTCGCACACGGGGCCTCGGTTTATAGTCTCATCCGAAGGATGTGTGTGTTGTGTGTGGTGCGTGCGTGCGTGCGTGCGTGCGTGCGTGTGTGTTTTGTGTATGTGTGTGTGTGTGTGCGTGTGTGTGTGTGTATGTGTGTGTGTGTGTGCGTGTGTACTCTTGGCATCAAAAATGGCTTATTTCTAGATAACTGGACGGCAACAAACGTAAAGCACTAAATTTTTTTTTAGAGTAAACATCTTCTTAACTTGACCCCCCCCCCCCCCCCGGCCCCCCTTCTGAAGATATGCCGAAAATTGCAGTAATATATTTTACATGGGTGTTCCTCCATCTATTTTTCTCGAAGATATCAAATACACTGTCCTTAAAGTTATTTTCATGTTTTCTTCTACTACGGACAAATTAATTCTTGCATCATAAAGTTGTGTTCCTTCACACACACACACCACACACACACACACACACACACACACACACACACACACACACACACACACACACAGCAACAACTAATATATATATATATTATATATATATAATATATAATATATATACATACAATATATATAAGTATATTATATATACATATATATACATATCTATATAAGTATATTTATATATACATACATATATAACTTTATATATAAATATATATAAAGAGAGGGGAGAGACAGCAGACAGACAGACAGATAGATAGATAGATAGATAGATAGATAGATAGATAGATAGATAGACAGACAGACAGACAGACAGACAGACAGACAGACAGACAGACACATACATAGCATACATACATACATACATACATAATACATACATAGCATACATACATACATACATAATACATAATAAAATAGTAGAGAGAGAGAGAGAGATACTACATACATACATACATACATACATACATACATACATACATACAACAACATACATGACATACATATACATACATACATACATACTACATAGTAGAGAGATAGAGAGAGAGATAGACGGACGGACGGATGGACGGATGGACGGACGGACAGACAGACAGACAGACAGACAGACAGACAGACAGACAGACAGACAGACAGACAGACAGACAGCGCAGACAGGCAGGCAGGCAGGCAGGCAGGCAGCAGAGACAGACAGACAGACAGACAGACAGATTTTTTTGACAGACAACAGACAGATAGATTTTTTCGTCAAAACCTTACGGATCTTTTCTTTACTTTCATTATTACCTACTGTCCTACACACCAGATAGAAAAGACGAAGCGGGACATCAAAGCCAAAGAGGAGAGAGAGCTGAACGAGCAGAATGGCTTCACGCCCTTCACTCCTCGAGGCACCATCGGCTACTCGTCCAAACACAGCCACGTGGCGCCGGACGGTACCTCCCTGGGAGGAGGCCACAAGGGCAAGAGGAGCAAGAAGGGGAGGAGCCAGAGCGCTCGCCACGCCAGCGTGTCTTTCTACGCCAAAAAAGTCTACATCTCCGACGAGGACGATCACGCCGATGACGAGTTGGACTTTGTAGGTGGGTGATGATGAAAACGTGACGTTTGGGGGGGGGGGGGGAAGGGTAGAGGGGGGGGGGGGAGAGGGAGGGGGAAAGAAAGTAAGAAAGAGAGAGAGGGGGGAGGGAGACAGACAGATACAGAGACAGACAGACAGACAGACGGACGGGGAGAGAGAGAGAGAGGAGAGAGAGAGAGAGAGAGAGAGAGAGAGAGAGAAGAGAGAGAGAGAAGGAGAGAGAGAGAGAGAGAGACACACACACAGACAGACAGACAGACAGCAGACAGACAGACGGAGATCAGGCGGAGAGAGAGAGGGAGACAGACAGACAGACAGACAGACAGAAGTGAGACAGTGAGACAGACAGATAATCAGACAAACAGAGAAGACACACAGAGAGACTGAACAAAGGAAAGAAGGAAGGAATTATCTTTACTTTTTTACTTACGTACTCTTTACTTTTACTTTTCTTTACTTTTTTCATCCACACAGAGAGCGAGCTAGTTTAATTAAGAGTGAATGTATAGCACAGGAGAGGAGGAGTTGTAAAAAAATATAGAGACAGGGATTTGGATCGTTGATTCATATAATTACAAGCTTTGCCCCCTGTGAAGGGACTGTCCAAGAAGGAAAAAAGAGGCAGACATGGGAGGACAACATCAGCGAATGGATAGAACTGAACAAAATTTTGAGAAAGGCAGAACAGAGAGAGGAATGGAGGGAACTGGTTGTCAAGTCTTCAGGAGTGCCCCCACGGTCGACGGACTAATGGATTGATAGATAGTGTAATGTAAGCATAATACTGCAATCAAAGAAGAGAATACGCCAAAACACAAAATGAAGGGACGTAAAACAGTGTATAAAAAACAGAAGAAAAAGAACGAAAACAACAAATTTGCCATGAGGCAGTAACTGCTCTGAATATGATTCTGAAAAAAATTGTAAATTACGTCAAACGAGGATGAATACATTAATGTAATCAGGATGAATAAATAAGGCTTAATTTATTTCTGGCTTGATGATATTTTTTTTTAGAAAATAGCAGTGAAAGAAAACAAATGCAGGTAACCACTTACAACTTCTCCATTACTTTGAAAATAGTTTATGAAAAATTTATTTTAAAAATAAAAACTTTAAAAAATATATATCTTTCAATGAGAGCATCATAGGCATTTTTTTTAAATAAGGACTATGCCTTTGGCCTAACCTGATGAATTTTAAGAGAAAGGGGTTGGTGGGCAGACAAACAAACAAGGGCAACTAGACAAATAAAGAGAGAAAGAGAGATAAACAAGAGTCGAGAGGCACAGCGAGAGGGCTGCGAGAGAGACGTGGACAAACTGTTTATTTTCATTCATTCCATCTTATCATGTCTGGTTTACTTTCACCCTTTAAATGTCTTGTCATCCTACTTCTATATAATCACACACCCTTCCTTCTACTTCCTACAGAAGTATCAGAGGCTGTACAAGCTTTGACTAAACTCACAGAGAATGATCTAGAATAGAGATTTTTTTTCTTGTTTGTTCCTCGGATAGAGCTCTGAGGTTTACCAATGGAGATATTTTGCGTATGCGACCGTTTCTCTCCAAACATCTAGGTAGCCGTATTCCAACATCGGGGAGTATACAGAAATAAAGAAGAAAATAAAATACCACACGAAAATTCAACGTACTTTAATTGTTCATTTTGTCCACAGAGGAACCAGGACTCAAGGGCAAAGAGAAGGTGGAAAGCTACCTGCGGAAAAGTCGGGTGGCCGAGACCAAGGTACGGGCCCTGGCTGTGAAGATCTGGGAACTGGCTGTGAAGGAGATCCATGACCAGGAGCAGCAGGCCAAGAAGGACACCACTGCCATGTGTGCTTCGTTACGGACCACCATCAACCAGCCGCTGGACTTACTGCTCTTCGGCAAAACCAACAAAACCAACCTGAAGAAGGTTGAGGACAACTTGGAGGAGCTGGTTTTAAAGGTAAGTGCGTCAGGATGTCATTTTTTTTCATCGTATGATTATCTGTTCATGCTAATGTGCTTAAGGGGCGATGGTTACTTCAAAACCTGCGAGAATCTTTATATCAAGACAAAAATACCGTAGGGATTCACGAAATTTAACAAAACCAGAATCAGCAGATGTGGGCATGCAAAAGGACTCACATTGTAACCGCTCATTCCACAGTACTATTACATAATGTAATGTAATGTAATGTAATGTAATACAAAGCAGAAACCCGCACATTCCCCTAACCTGAAGCCTAAAGTGCTAGCCACTGATTTGACTTGTCCCTTAGCTCTTGAATTTTTCACGTAGCCTGTAACGAATGGTGGAGCCCGTCCCTATCCCGGAGAGTTCCCTGTTGATACTCTAACTGCATTGCTTTAATGACACATTTTATTACTGTGGTTTGATTTTGTTCGAAAGGTCAGACCGTGTTTCACATTCTGGGTAAGAGACAAACAATATGTAACATTTTCGTGCTTCTCTGATAGCATTTTGAAATGAACTTTGCCTTGCCTTGCCTTGCCTTGCCTTGCCCTGCCCTTGTCTTGCCTTCTCTTCCTTTGTCTCCTCTCCTTGTCCCTTCCCTTGCCTCGCCTTACCTTGCCTTCTCTCCTGGTCTCCTCTTCCTTGTCTCCTCTTCCCTTGTTCCTTTCCCTTGTCTCCTCTTCCCTTGCCTCGCCTTACCTTGCCTTCTCTTCCCTTACCTTCTCTTCCCTTGCCTGGCCTTACCTTGCCTTCCCTTACCTTGTCTCCTCTTCCCTTGTCTCCTCTTCCCTTGCCTTCCCTTCCCTTGCCTGGCCTTACCTTGCCTTCCCTTACCTTGTCTCCTCTTCCCTTGTCTCCTCTTCCTTTGCCTTCCCTTCCCTTGCCTCGCCTTACCTTGCCTTCTCTTCCTTGCCTGCCTTACCTTGCCTTCCTTCCTTGTCTCCTCTTCCCTTGTCTCCTCTTCCTTGCCTTCCTTCCTTGCCTTCCCTTCCCACGTTCCTTTTCCCTTGCCTTCTCTTCCCTCGCCTTCCCTTCCTTCCCTTTCCTTCCTTGCCTTCCCTTCCCTTTCCTTCCCTTTCCTTGCCTACCCTTCCCTTGCCTTACAAACATCACTACAACGCCCCCAAACAACATCACCATCACCACCACTATCGTCCCCAACAGATCTCAGAAATGGTGGAACTGTTGGAGGTGGACGTGGCACTGTGCCTGGACAGCGCGGAGCGACACCTGACGGGCAAGAAAGGCACCAAGTCAGTGCCCCTGCTGGTCAGGGACGCGGTGATGGCCCTGGAGGCAGATTACGACATCCTGCACGAGAAGTACCACCACCTGCGCCGCGAGAAGGAGGAGGCCGTCCAGCAACAGACCAAGACGAGGAACAAGTCCGTTCTTGCTTGTTTTGTGTGTTTTTGCTCCGTCTTTTTTTTGGTTGTTGTTGTTGTTGAAGTGGAGGGGTGGGGGTGGGGGGGTCAGAGTGGTTTAGGGTGGAAGGTGGTGGTGGTGCGGTAAGGGTGTGGGATGTGGTACAGTGTGGTGTGGTATGGTGTGCTGTGGCGTGGTGTAGGGGTAGAGTGTGGTGCGGGAGTGTGTGGTATGGTTTGTAGGTTGGAGGGGTGGGGAGTTGGGGTTCAGAGTGGTTTGGGGTGGAGGGTGGTGGTGGTGTGGGATGTGGTACAGTGTGGTGTGGTGTCGTGTGCTGTGGCGTGGTGTAGGGGTGGAGTGTGGTGCGGGAGTGGTGTGGTATGGTTGTAGGGGGGAGGGGTTTGTGTTGTCTGGAGTGATGTAGAGGGGTGTAGTGGGGTGTCGTACTGTGCTGTATGTTATATTGACTGTTTATTGTGTTGTATAGCATGAATTGTGTTATATTGTGTTGTGTTGTTTTGTGTTGTTTTATATTGTACAGTCTCGTATTGTGCTGCGTTCCCAACCTTCCAAAGAAGACCTAAAAGGAAAATTTACTGCTAAAACCGAACTGCTCTCAATTTAGAAAGAAGACATAAAGGAACATTTACTGCTAAAACCAAACTAATCTCAATTTATAAAGAAGACATAAAGGAAAACTTACTGCTAAAAACTCATTGTTCTCAATTTATAAAGAAGACATAAAGGAAAATTTGACAGCTAAAAAAAAAATTATTCGCAATCTCCCGAAGAAGACATAAAGAGAAAATTTACTGCTATAATCAGATCATTCTCGTCCGTCCAAAAAAGACATTAAGGAAAATTTACTGCTATATTCAAATTATTCTCAATCTTTCAAAGTAGACATAACGGAAAATTTCACGGCTAAAATCAAATTATTCTCAACCTTCCAAAGAAAATATAACGGAAAATCTTACGGCTAAAATCAAATTATTCTCAACCTTCCAAAGAAAATATAACGGAAATCTCACGGCTAAAATCAAATTATTCTCAACCTTCCAAAGAAAAATATAACGGAAATCTCACGGCTAAAATCAAATTATTTCTCAACCTTCCAAAAGAAGACATAACGAAAATTTGACTGCTAAAATCAAATTATCCTCAACCCATAAAGAAGACATATGGGAAACATACTACTAAAATTAAATTATTCTCAACCTTCCAAAAGAAGACATAAAAGGAAACTGTTATTTCTAAACCCAAAATGTTCTCTTCTCCAAGGAACCACTCCACCCATCATAACTGATCTTATTCCCGTGTGTGCAGATCTGAAGTTCTGGAGCAGACGAGCGTACAGATGGAGAAGGAGTACAAACGGTTGGTGGAGCACAACCGGGACCTGACTGACTACGTGCAAGAACTGAAGGACCACAAGCGGCAGTCCAAGAGCTCGCAGCAGCACTTGACGGAGGAAAACCTCAAGCTGAAGAAGCAGGTGCAGTGGTACCAGGAAAGCAACGCCATCGTGCACAAAGACCTGATGAGGTTGCAGGACACCTGTGCCCAGCTACAGGTATGTCTTGACTGCCCTTCATGGGGTGATGACACTGGTTTTGACTTGGCTTGACATGTCTTGACTTGACATGGGACACCGATTGTCTGAGTTCTTCCTCAACTCCCCGATGAGTCTCACTGGAACTGGGAACTTTCCAGCAGTGCATGTTGGGAAAATTAGATCTGACAAAGACGGAAGATGGCAGGATGGTTAAGACGTTCACCTACTGAACGAGTAAACCGTGAGGTTCTGGGTTCGATTCCCACCCTTGACCTTTCTTCTCAGTTTGACGAAATAAATCGAACAGAATGTCAAAAAGTCCTTCAGGTGGGACTAAACCGAGGCCCTGTGTGTGAATACAAGCAGAACATCTTGCGCACACGTTAAAAACCTATACTGACTTTGGAAAAGTAAGCCATTTCGTGCCGGTAGGAACAGATGACAACTTTTCAACAACAAAAAACCGCATGCCCACAGGTGTCGTGTTAAGACACCATCCTCGAAGTCGGAATGCAGTTACCTTTGTAGTGAGAAAACAAAAGGTCGCATACGCAAAAATATCACCATTGGTGAACCTTGGAGCTGTAGCCGAGGAACAGGAAAAAAACCCTGACAGCGCCCATCACTTTTCGGGTCACGGATTGCAAATCAGGGATGTTCGTGTCACCTATACCATCACCAACGCTGGCCTGCACTTCTGCCAAAGGGGATTTTTTGTTTGTATGTGTGGTTGGAGTTTTTATTTGTCGTCCCTCAGCTAGAGCCCCGATGTTCACCAATGGTAAGATTCCACGTATGCGACTTTTTTTTACCTGTCGTAAGGGTAGCTCCATTCCCTATTCTTCTTCTTCTGCGGTCCCTGACCATCCTAAATTTTTAATCCGGTCTGGATGGCAAAGTCTGTCGTCGAAGTGACCCTACCGGTTTCCAGAGTTTTTCCTGGAGCTCTACAGGGCTGGGCCACATCTGGTGTTTGAGCCGCATTCCGACTTCGGGGATGGATGGTGTTTAAACACGACACACGTGTGCATGCCGGGTTTTTTTTTTATAGTTTTGTCATCCCCATCCATTCCTACTTGCACGAAAATGACCTACTCTTTCGAAAGGCGGGACAGGTTTTTCACGTGTTTGCAAGATGTTCTGCATATGTTTGCACACTGGACCTCGGTTTACAGTGTCATCTGAAGGGCTTTTGGCAACTGGGAGGGGGGGGGGGGGGGGGTACAGTTGGCACTAATGTTAACTCCAGAGGAAAAAATCCCCCAACACAGGCGCCCCGGTGGTAGCTCAATCTCGGGCCGTTAGATCACTCATTCAACCCCTTCCTCCTTCCCTCCCTCTCTCCATCCCTCCTTCCCTT
>CM060344.1:23391441-23396441 GCA_030674155.1 Stramonita haemastoma | reverse complement strand
CTGTTAGCAAGAAAATTTCCGTTTTTAACACTATCATCTTAATTTTACTTGTACTTATTTTCAACGAAAGAGAAGCAGCAGGTATTTATAAGCTACTGAACTCATTAGTACCGTGTCGGGGCTATAGAAACGACGCTTACTGGATCGTAGCTTTAAGTACATCAAAAAAAAAATAAAAATAAATAAATTTTTTAGATAAACACTTTGTCGTGTTCAGTCCAAGGAAAGTTACTCGTGCTACTATCTGAACTAGTCTCCATCCAGACGAGTTACTTCCCTTTATCTGTTCGTTTGTGACTATGCTTTTGGACTTTTTATGTTGTACCTTTTGCTACGACCCAATAAGCGTTTTTCATAACAAAAATAGTGACAGAGAAGAGGCACATGTTGACAGAGGCAGTACTGGCAAATTTAACTTCAAAGTGATTCCTGAGCCTCAGAAAATATCAGTGTGTCTGAAATCAGTGTAATTCTTTCTTTACCTGATGGATTGTTAGTGGGTTATTGAGGTAAGCCTCTGTGTGTGTGTGTGTGTGTGTGAAAAATGTTTTGTTTTGTTTTATTAGCATTCACTTACTTACTTTCAGGAAAAACAAAACAAAATAGGGAATCTGTGGAAAAATACCTTTGCAAATCCTAAAAGTATTTCAAATAAACTTTAATATGATATAATGCGTTTGGTTTTATCAATCTGAGAGTGATATAAATTTTCTTAATACGGCCAAAATAACGTGTGGCGGTTTTGTTGAGATGTGAAATAGACTGCGACTCCACTGAGTTAACTGCATTTGTAATCCAACTACTGTCTCCTTAAGCAATGTCACATCATTAGCTAGAAGCAAAATAAACATTCCTAACCATCATTTATAAATTTTGCACTATGCTTTCCATACATAACTTTGAGTCTTATTTTGATAGAGAGAGAGGGGGGGGGGGGGCAAAGAAAGAAAAATGAAAGAAAGAACGGAGACAGAGAGAGACAACCGAAAGAATAAGAAAGAAAAAACAAATGGAAAAACCACGTGAGCAGGAAAGATCAACTATATTAGTTGGGCAATATAGAGTGTCAACAAACGCCTATACCTGTTATGCACAACAGATTTTCACATCACTATACTACGTCACAACACAACACAGTACTCACACACACACACACACACACACACACACACACACACACACACACACACACACACACACACCTGCAGGATACGCCCCTCTTCTCTCAAGGCAGCCATTTCTTTCTCTGCGCAGCTCTTCAGAATCTCAAACTGTTTCTGCAATGCATACCAACACAGTGAGTTTGTTTCTGCAATGCATACCAGCACAATGAGTTTGTTTCTGCCGTGCATACCAACACAAAGAGTTTGTTTCTGCAATACATACCTACACACTGACTTTGTTTCTGCTATGCATAACTCCAAACTAATTTGTTTCTGCAATGCATACCAACACATTGAATTTGTTTCTGCAATGCATACCAACACATTTACTTTGTTTCTGAAATGCATACCAACACACTGACTTTGTTTCTGCAATGCATACCAACACAATGAATGTGTTTCTGCAATGCATACCAACACACATGATTTGTTTCTGCGAGGCATACCAACACACTGAGTTTGTTTCTTCAATAAATACCAACATACTGAGTCATCCACGAATCGTCCATACTGTCTTATAACTGATACTGTCTTCTTTTTCTTCTTCGTTAAACAGTCAGACAGAAAGTACTGTTGTCTAGCCCATCCGACTTCTGCGTGAGACAATTGTTATCTTTTAAGTCTTTGTGGAAAAAGAACAGGAGAATGGACAGAGAAGGCAGAAAATATCGGGTGGATTGGTGGTCTAGATGTTACTAACGCGCCTGCCTAGAAAACGGAAAGTCCGGGTTGGGGTGTGCTGTGGTTCAAGTCCCGTTTGGGCCCAAAACTTTTCCCCCATCCATTAGACTATGAGTGGTGGTCTGGGTGCTAGTCTTTCGGATGAGACGATAAACCGAGGACCCGTATGTTACACATCATTTTTAGCGCCGTAAAAGATCCCAGACTTTCGCTTTAGGGGACGGGATAGCTCAGTGGTCAGAGCACTCGCTATCCCCCAGCCAAGGTAAGCAGCGTCGAGCCTGGTTGCCAATCGGATGGGTGTACCGTTTGCGCGCCTTGGCTACAGTACAGTTCCCCCAGTTCACCCAGCTGTAATGGGTACCTGCTCTCTTTAGGACAGTGAAGGTAAAGCAGCGAGGGAGAGGAGATGGGCACCGCCCTCAACATGCTGGCCCCTAGAGAAGCTGAGGTCTCGGACGCCTCGCTCCCCTACGACCACACAGGTTATGGGACACCTTTGACCTTTAAAAGACCCCACGGCAACAAGAGAGTTGTCCTGGCAAAATTCTGTAGAAAAAAGCCACTGTGATAGAGAAACAAATACAGTTGCAGATAGGAAAAAGAAAATAATGGGTGGCGCTGCACTTGTGGTGACGCGCTCTCCCGGGGAGAGCGACCCGAAGTTTACGCAGAGAAATCTGCTGTGACATAAATAAATTAATAAATAATAAATAATTAAATAAATAAATAGACAAGAAGGCGCTATCCCTCTCTCTTTGTTTCTGCCTTGTTCTTTTTCTTTCTCACTCCACCTTCTTGTCTATTTATTTTTTTTATTATAAAATAAATGAAATAAAATAAATAAATAAATAATGAATAAATAGACAAGAAGGTGGTGTGAGGAAAGAAAAACAACAAGACAGAAACAAAGTGATCATTGGGGAAAGCGTGAGGAAGAAGTGCAGGTACCAACTTCTCATCATTTTGAAAATGACTTATCAAAATTCAAAAAATAAAAAAAATAAATAAATAATATGAAAATAAATTTAGGAATGAAGGCTTTCTGCAGTATTGTGATTTCTGAGTAAGAACCATGCTTTGGCATAAGTTCTGTATCCACCAATGGTCTGTCTTAGTGGATATAACACTTGCATACATTTAAGTGATGCACAAGCAAAGAAGTTACGGAAAAAATATAAATGGCATAACACCTGGATCTATAGAGATGCGATCCACTGAACAAAAAGTATTATTGGAGAAACAAAGAGAGGGATAGCAAAAGAGGGAGTTCCTCGCACAAATTTTCCAGATGGTGGGGATGCTGCAGCTATTTATACTGACAGGCTCTCGGCACTCCCATGAGGAAACTAACCTATAATACAAAACCTAGCACAATGGCAGATCGGTGGACTCTCTAGTCTCACTGTCATTCGTAGACCTGGCAGACCTATTTTTACTCAATGAAAAAGGACATCAATATCTGGTTTCAACCGGAGTTATTGAAACTTTTTAATACTTCCTTACAGTTGGCTTGAAAATATTTCCGCATCTTTTCAATCATTTCTTTTATTGGTGGGGGGGAAAAATCTGTGTATAGTTTCGACACCTTTATTTCTGTGTCTTACACACACCGGAAAAAACTCATCCACTTTTAACAGAAGTGCTCGACGGACGCTATAGCCAAGAGGTTAAGACCGTTTAACTTCAATCCCACGGGGTCCATGATCATAGTCGTCGGTTCGAATCTCGTCAGGGTCTGGTGTATTAAGGGTGAGGGTTTTACGATCTCCCAGGTCAACTATAAGTGCAGAACTGCCAGTGTCGTAATTCTATTCGTGTTTAAGCACATGCGGAAGATCAAATATGCATGTTAGGCTATATGAAAGATCCTGTAATTCATGTCAGCGATCGAGGGTTACGGAAACATGAACATGCCCAGCATACATCCCGCATGTCGGAATGATGGGCAAAAACGGTCGCATACGCAAAAATTCACCGTTGGTGAACCTCGAAGATCTAGCCGAGGATCGGAAATAAATTTTAAAAGAAAAAAGAAGAAGAGTAGGCCAGCTATGGCCGGTGGTATGAATGACACGAACACCCCTAGCATTCAGTCTGAGACCTGAAGAAAGGTGGGATCTGCCGGAATACAGGTAAAGGTAAAGGTGTCCCATACCCTTTGTGGTCGTAGGGGAACGAGGCGTCAGAGACCTCACCTTCTCCAGGGGCCAGCATATTGAGGGCGGCAGCCCATCTCCTCTCCCTCGCTGCTTTACCTTCCTTCACCCTAAAGAGGGCAGGTACCCATTTACAGCTGGGTGAAGTGGGGGGGAACTGTACTGAAGCCAAGGCGCGCAAACGGTCACCCATCCAATTGGCAGCCATGCTCGATGCTGCTTAACATTGGCTGGGGGAAAGCGAGCGTTCTGCCCACTGAGCTATCCTAAACTCTTTTAAAATGCATTATGTTTGTGCAGTGCCTCAGTGACTTCTTGGGAATTTAAGGGAGTAGTCAGTCATTTGTCAGCCAGTTGGTCAGTCAGTCAGTTAATCAGTCAGTCAGTTAGTCAGTTAATCAGTCAGTTAGTCAGTAACTTACTCAGTTCGCCAGTCAGTCGTCCAGCTAGCCAGTCAGTTAGACGGTCAGTCACTTACTCGATTAGTCAGTCAGTCGGTCAGCTAATCGATTGCAGTTAACAGACGTTATTTCAAAACAGGCAAAGATATACGAACTTGTTCCTCCTGCAGTGATTTCAGTTTCTCCTCACACTGCTGGTTGGTCTGATTAATTACTTGTTGGTGTTTTTCCTCTTGTTTCTGCTGGTTTTGCCTCTCTGCTTCCTGTCAAATAAACGTTTGTACACGCATACACGCGCGTACACACACACGCAACACACACACACATACACAAGATTTACAAAACTGCATACACACGGGGACTGAATGTAAAAGAAAAAAAGCACGAGTGTTTTTTTTTCCATTATCCTCGATATAAAAGAATAAAAGAAAAAAAGAAAATAAACACACACACACACAACACACACACACACACACACACACACACACACACACACACACACACACACACACACACACACACACACACACACACACACACACGTACGCACACCAGCACACACGCCCGCATACACGCACGCACACACACACGTTCTG
>CM060344.1:23368941-23386441 GCA_030674155.1 Stramonita haemastoma | reverse complement strand
TTTCGTAAGAGTAGGCCATCGTGTGCCGGTGGGAACAGATGGCATTTACAAAACTGCATACACACGGGGACTGGATTAAAAAAAAAAGCATATGATTGCCTATTCCATTATCCTCGATATAAAAAAAAAATAAATAAATTTGAAAGTGTCATAAGAAGGCTTTTGATGAAGGGAGAGAGGGAGATCATTCCAGATCGATGGACCAGAAATAGAGAAAGAGGATAATGAATAAGCACTCGTGTGTTTTTTTACCCCTTATCAGGGATAAAATCAAGATTTTTTTAAAAATCCTTAAACTAAACAATAACAATAATGAAACACCAGAACAAGAAACAATACCCAGTACCAAACATACAAGAAATAAGAAATAAGGACACTAAATATAATACGGGATGGATCAAGAAATAAACAATAAATTTTTGAAAGCAGGTGGAATGCACATTAAACCGGACAAACCGCCTTGGGTTCCTGGCTAAAATGATCATGCTTTTTTGTGTGTGTAAAAACTAACGACACTTTGGTGGTATTTCCCAGTCCTTTCATCGAACATTTTAAGACATAGGCCTAAATCATACAATCACAACAACTTTTGATTTTTGTGATTGTAGACTATTTATGTCTAAGCAAAGATATCCATTTAGGAAGTTTCACAGTAGGCCTAGTGGTGTTTCCCAGCCGAATTCACGTCAGAAAGGCCTTTGGGGCTGATTGGCTTCCGATATCTCTCTTTGATACTGGCCTGACTGTAATGCTTTGTTCTAAATCACATCCTTACATTCTTTTCAGTCGTAAACATTTTTCATAGATTATAATTATGTAACTGCGATAAGGAGGGGGGAACAGAAAAGAAAAGAACAAGATCCAAGATCAGGATGCTTTATACAAATAAACAATCCAAGGCATTACCCAATAACTGCAAAAATACACAGAAAAGTCTATTACTTAGTAAGTTTGACGGTGAATTACAAATGGATCATTAGAGTTGTTTCAATCCATGGTAATCGATGGCTTCTGCAGTTGCTATAGGTGAATTGAGTTTGGCAATAGCCTAATTGTCCTTTCCCTGCAGCGCCAAAATTTGTCGTCTGCCTAAGTGACCTATCGGAGAAACTTCCGCTGTGACGTCACTGACCGGAAATTGCACCAAAGGGTCACTGCTGAAGCAAGAACATCATAATATTTTTAGGGTTATCCTTGCCTAGACCTACAGCTCACAGGAAACAGACTTAAAATACACTAAGTTGTTGCACCTTACATACGAAATTAGCAACTTGTGAAGAGCTGTACATGAAAATAGATTGTGAAACCTCTACAAAAGCTGTGAACTCGAAGCACTGTAACAAGAAACTCGAGAAAAAGGACGCGAACTCGACTAGCCTACGAAAAGAAAAGAAGAAAAAAAAAAGAGAGAGAAATAAAATGGCATCTTCTAAAGTGTGTCCATGGGGAAAAGCACCAGGAGTTGTGCCTTGCTCTTTGGAAGATGTTATGAGTGAACAACTGGCCTTGCAGTTACAAGACAAAGAAAAACAAACCCAACAATTTATGACCGACGAACCAGTGTAAGTACCTATAACACATACGAGCTTTTGGGTTTGTTTGGGTGTTTTTTTTCCAGAATGTACTTTTGACACAGCTGGCCCGTTACAAAACAAGTTGAACAAACGTTAACTGCTTTCGTAACTAACCTGACTTAGTGACGTGTGCTTTTACAGTTTTAGAATCTAAAATAGCGGTTAACACCTGCTGTAAAGGTATTTTCTATGTGTTTGCCCTAAAGGAAGGGGATTTTTACAATCTCCCAGGTCAACTTCGAGTGCAGACCTGCCAGCACCTTGTTAATTGTCCTCGTGTATACTGTACACATGTATGCAGAAGATCAAAATATGCACGTTAAAAAATCTCCTAGCATTCAATGGGTTACAGAAACATGAACATGTATACCAAGCAATACACCCAGAATTCTACAGAATCTTCACAATATTGAAGGCTGTAGTGTAGAGAATGGAAAGAAGAAGACCTTGTATTAACTAGTTTATAGTTTGATTAAATAGTCTTTGTTCTGTGTATTTTATGTTGTATAGCTGCAGCAATAATGTATTTTCATAAAATGTTTACCAAACACAGTAATGTTTACAAAGTATGTCTGTAAGCATAATTCAGATGTAATGTCAAAAAATTAATGCTGAAATGAGTTGGATGCAACACATTTGCAATATCTTATTATCTATGATATATATTTTATTATTGGGGGGGGGGGGGTATCTTTTGTCAACTTGTAAGGGAGGGGACCAGCAGCATTTTTATGGGAAAGGGATGGTTATAAACATGTATTATAATCTTTGCTGTGTTGAATTCCATCTAGATTTATATGTAGATAATTGATAAAACTTATTAAAAGTCAAAACAAAATAGCCATCATTTTAATGGGATAAATTTGAGATTAAATGTCTTTTTTCCTTTTTCCAGTGTGCAGGAGAGAGAGGTGCTTTCAGCAGAGAGCCCTGAAGACTTGGCAGCATATCTGGCAGCCGCAGAGAGAAAGGGTGAAACAGTCAGCGATGAAATGATAGCTCGCTTCCTACAGTGGCAGTATGATCAGGAACACAATGTCCAGCTGGACAGAGAAGCCAGAAAGTACAATGGCTCCAGCAAAGGTGAGGAAGAGGAAAAAGAGAGTGAGTGTTTGTGTGTGTCACTGTGTGTGTGTGTCACTGTGTGTGTCACTTCGTGTGTGTGTCTCTGTGTGTGTCACTGTTGGTGTGTATGTGTGTGTCACTCTGTGTGTGTGTGTCACTCTGTGTGTGCGTGTCACTCTGTGTGTGTGTGTGTGTGTGTGTTCAATTTCAGTTTTCAGAAATTTTTATTAGTAGACTAGACACACACACACAAAAAGAAAAGCCGAATGCATATTCATGATTACAAAAGTGTGTTTAAAAGTATACACATGTATCGTGATTTATGCATTCATGTGTGTGAGAGTGAATCACTGTACAATATTACATGCATACAACTACAAGCATATGATTATGCACATACTGCACTGGTACTAGTGTGTGTTACTGTGTATGTGATTTTGTGAATGTGAACATGTGTGAGCCTTTCAACCTTTTGTCTCTGTTTCAGGGTGGTGTTTCGCATGTGTGCATATGAGTGCATGTGCTTGCATATACGTGCATGTGCACACACGTTTGTTTGTGAATGATGTTTATGGGAGTGATGATATAATGTGAATGAGTGTATACTTTGTGTTACTCTGTCTACAGGTGTTTCTGTGTGTCTGTGAATGGTTCAGTTAAATTATCTCTACAGGTAGATTAGCAACATGGGCAGGAATGTTATGGACATGTATACAGGTCTGTCTGCCTGATTTTTTCCAGTGACCATTTCATATGAAAAGTACAAGACACAACACCCTCAGTATGAAGAGGAAGATGACGAAGAATCAGAAGACGATGACTATGGACCTGCCAGAACGAAATGGGGTGAGTTGTTAGGGGGAAAAAAAGCGACTTTCTAGTAGACTGATCATTTATAGATGCTAAAAAAAAAAATTTTTTTGAAAAGACATTTATAGAATCATACAATTGTGATAATCATATATTGTGTTAAATAATGAAGAAATAGTAGATAATCTCTGTGTGTGCATCAAATTCCTTTAACATCTTTTCACAAACTGTGATATTAGATGGGAATGAGAGACAGACAGAGAAAGACAGAGGGGGATGGGTGTGTGAATGAAGGGTGTGTGAATGTTAGGGGAGGAGGGTGTAGTTGGTAATGTATGGAATTTCAGGGGATCAATAGGGCCTACATGTGGATTTATGTCTGGGCATCCGTAGGCGTGAAAGTGTGTGTTGTCTATATGTAATGTGTTTGTGTACATGTGGGTGTGCGTGTGTGTGGGCCAGACTCCACTTGACATTTTCATTCTGTCTGTACATGTGTGCATGCAATTTACACTGGCATGAACTATGTTTTATACTTGAACAAAAGCGTGATTTGCAGGATTATGCTAATCAGAGATGCCATACATTTATGGATAAATTATTCACAGTGCTGTTCATGTTCTCAGCAAGAGATGAATTGCTAATTGCAGGACATCTGATACAAATGTGTTTTTTTCTTTTGGATCTGTGTCTGTGTGTGGACATTATGTGTGTACGCTTACATATGTGGGTGCGTGCATCTGTGCGTGTGTGTGTGTGAGAGAGAGAGAAATCTACAAAAATTCATACTGTGGTATGTGGTACATGAACGCAGAGGAAACCAGACCCAACATAGGCGTCAGGGGCTATTCAGGATCAGGAAAAAACATCACCACAAAACACGACAAAGTTCTTTGTGGCAGAAAGAACGCTGAACGGCTGATGGAGGTAAGGAGAAATAATAGTCTTCTCAAATTTAATTCTGTGTTATTAAATCAATAACATAAACAACGAAGCTTTCTTTTACAGTATAGTAAAGTGGGGAACTTGTTTTACATTTTCTTTGAAATTTTTAGAGAGCATTTTTCACAATGTTGATGACAAAAAGTCAGTTTTAGACATGCACAGGTGTAGCAACCAGTATCTTTGTCGGTGTTGCATTGTTTCTTTAAATTCTACAAGCATATATTTGCAGTAATGAAACGGGTATAGAAAAATATCCAACCAACCGAACAAAAACCACTTCAAACAACAACAATAACACTTGAACCACTATATATCAAGGTGCTACGCATGATTTGAGAAAAAACAACTAAGGATAGGGGGTGGAAAGAGGGGGGAATCTTTCTTGTTTTCAGTTGTTCCTGACTGTTAATCCACTGAATGTAAAAAGTCTGTATTTAACACAATACAAACAGAACGAGATGGTGATGGGACAGAAATTGAGATCAGAAACTTTTTCCCGTAGTGCAGTTTCTGCCAAGAGTTCGGAAATGGTAATAAGACCCCCAAAATGAGATAATTCTGATTATCTTGTGCTGCAGTTTCCCCCAGAGTTTGAGAGAGGTGATAGGACCCAAAAATTAAGATGATTCTGATTACCTTGTGTTGCAGTTTCCCCCAGAGTTTGAGAGTATGATTCTGATTACCTTGTGTTGCAGTTTCTGCCAGAGTTTGAGAGCAGTGATAGTCCTGACCAAAAATTAAGATGATTCTGATTATCTTGTGTAGCAGTTTCCCCCAGAGTTTGAGAGTATGATTCTGATTATCTTGTGTAGCAGTTTCCCCCAGAGTTTGAGAGTATGATTTGATTATCTTGTGTTGCAGTTTCCCCCAAGTTTGAGAGTATGATTCTGATTATCTTGTGTAGCAGTTTCCCCCAGAGTTTGAGAGTAATGATTCTGATTATCTTGTTTTGCAGTTTTCCCCCAGATTTGAGAGTATGATTCTGATTATCTTGTGTTGCAGTTTCCCCAGAGTTTGAGAGTATGATTCTGATTATCTTGTGTTGCAGTTTCCCCCAGAGTTTGAGAGTATGATTCTGATTATCTTGTGTTGCAGTTTCCCCCAGATGTTTGAGAGTATGATTCTGATTATCTTGTGTTGCAGTTTCCCCCGAGTTTGAGAGTATGATTCTGATTATCTTGTGTTGTAGTTTCCCCCGAGTTTGAGAGTATGATTCTGATTATCTTGTGTTGCAGTTTCCCCCCGAGTTTGAGAGTGGTGACGGGGAAGGAATGGACATGCAGCTGCCTAACAAGGTGTACAACAAGCTGAAGATGCACTCCATGTCAGAATCCAAGAAGAAGACCAGGGACTCCGAGCAGAAGGAGCACTCCACTGCTGTCAGTTGACTTGTAGTGT
Organism: Stramonita haemastoma; assembly: GCA_030674155.1. Lineage (NCBI taxonomy): Eukaryota > Metazoa > Mollusca > Gastropoda > Neogastropoda > Muricidae > Stramonita > Stramonita haemastoma. Next base: position 23,380,649 of record CM060344.1, on the reverse strand, counting down.
GTGTGTGTGTGTGTGTTGTGTGTGAGTGTGAGTGTGTGTGTGTGTGTGTGTGAGAGTATGAGATAGTAAGTGTGTGTGTTTGTTTTGGGTGGTGTTTTTCTTTTTTTTTTTTTTGGGGGGGGGGCTAGATGTAGTTAGTAGTAAGGGTGAGTGTGTGTGTGTGTGTGTGTGTGGGGGGGGGGGGGGGGTGATTGATGGTTTTATATGGGTATTGATCATTCAATTTGTTTTATAACATTCTTTTATTGTGTTCTTCTAACAGTATTTCTTTGCCTCTCTCTCTCTCTCTCTGTCTCTCTCTGTCTCTCCTCTCTTCTCTCTCTCTCTCTGTCTCTCTCTCTCTCTCTCTCTCTCTGTCTCTCTGTCTGTGTCTCTATCTCTCTCTCTCTCTCTCTCTCTCTCTCTCTCTCTCTCTCTCTCTCTCTCTCTCTCTCTCTCTCTCTCTCTCTCTCTCTCTCTCTCTTTTCTGCATCTCTGTCAGTCTTTGTGCTGTTTTGATTTAACCTTACTACTTTGAATTTTAAAAAAGTCTGAAGCAGAATCTTAGTTACATTTTGTTTATCAACTCAACCATGTACTTTTTATTCATGGGATAGAAACAGACCAGATTTATTGGGGAAAAATTTTTTTTTCTGTCTTTTTGTGTTCTGTGTTTTTAAATATTTTCTTCTTGTCCTTCTTTTATTTATTTTTTTCATGTATTTTAGTTCTTAACCCTCCAACATTTTTTGGGGGAAAAATACATAACTTACGAACTTCTGACATATTATGGTTCTTTTGTCCTTAGGTTTACCCCCTTTCTTTATTTTTAGTAAAACCATGACAACTTACAAACTTGAAAAGTGAAATAACTAAAACGAAACAGCTAATATGCCCACTTACTGCATATATAAAAAACCAAAAACCAATGTATGTGTTGACAGAAAAAGCTATGGATCCCAAGACGAAATTGTTTGCTGTTTTAAACTGGTCAACAGTTGCCTGTTGGAATCTGTGGGCGGCTGCTTCGCTGAAGGGAAGGAGTCTGCTGTCTTTCGGGAAAAGGAGGAAAGTGAGTGCTTGTGGACTTGGACCATGAAATGAATGTGAACTCTGTGTGTGTGCGTTGTGTGCTGTGTGTGTGTGTGGTGTGCGATGTGCAGTGGTGTGTGTATTGAGGTAAGCGTTGTGAGTATTGTATTCGTATCTCGTTTGTTCTTTTTGATTTGAGCGTCTTTTTCACTATAAGGATGTTAGATGAATTTGTGTTTTCTTAGCCTTAGTTACGTGTTTTTTAAAAAAAATATCAATGGTTCGTGTGAAAAGGGTTTTCATTGTGTTTTGTAATACTCAGCATTTTTTTATGTTGGAATTGATAAGGAAAATTTTTGAGTTATGTGTGATATAATTTTAGTTACCTGTGTATGTTGACATACACAGGTAACTAAAATTATTTCCTCGATTCTTTTTAGGTTGCAAAATACCCGTCTCTTCACACTCCTAAGATTCTTATCCAGTACTAGGGAAAATATATATATAATGTATACCTTAATCTAATCCACATTTAACACTTCATAATAACTATCAACATCCAATGGGCTTCATTCAAAAAAACCTGTCAGGAACGTATCATATTTACAACACAACAGTTCAATCCAATACCTACCATCTAACACTCACAATTGCACTATATCACACATAACACAAAAATTTCCTTATCAGTTCCAACGTAAAAATGCTGAGTATTACTAAACACAATGAAAACCCTTTCCACACGAAACCATTGATATTTTTTTTTTAAACGCTAACTAAGGCTAAATACCCCTAACGTTCGCTATACACCAATACTAGCGTTACTTCACGGAAAATAAATATAATTCAGAACAAAACGCTCATGATATTGCTTATAATCTTTAGTCCAAATGTTTAGTTAACAATAAGAACCAATACCCATTATCAGAACCAACAACACCAAAACCATGTCGAACCAAACATAACTACGACGAGTACAAACTCTCACCCGTCACTGGAACTGGTATGGCGCACTCCTGCACCCCAACGGACGTGACCAGACGAACAAGCGACAAACAGCAACGAAGAACGAAGACAGGATCTGGAGAGTGAAACCTCCTACGAGGTGTGGGCTCTCTCCTGCTGTCCCAACGGAGACAAAACTAGATCTACATGGCGCCCAACAGTAAAAACTGGAACGGCGACCACGTTCTTACTGTTCAGCCTAAGCCTGCAGCCGCTCCGCTGATCTAACCGTTAGATCTACTCTCGCCTCGGAACTTCTCGAGAGACTTCGCTTATACCATGAAAAAAGGGAATGAACATAGACAGTTTATACACACAGAAGAAAGTGCAAAAATGCACGCGCTGAACAAACTAGTCACTACACACGTAAAATGATGTACTGAAAAAAAAATGGGAACCGTGACAATGGTGATGGTTGGCTGGTGGCAGGCTGGAGGGGTGGCTGTACCGGATCAGGTGGCGGTGAAGGCGTTCAAGACCACGCTGATGGACTTCCACACCCGGGAGAAGTACATCCACGGCGACCACCGCTTCTCCGGCGACGACTACAAGAAGAAGAACCCGCGCAAGATCATCCGGATATGGGCCATGAAGGAGGTGGCCAACCTCAACAGGTGAGGGGCAGGGTGGGGGTGTGCTTGGAGGGGAAAGATTTACGTCCAATTCCCGTTGAGATTTTTCTCCTGGAGTTAACATCAGTGCTGACTCCACTCTCCCCTAAAGTCTTTTGGATGAGACTATAAACCGAGGAAACGTGTGTGAGCGCACGCAGAACATCTTACCCACACATTTAATCCTGTTCCGCTTTTCATAAGAATAGGCCATCATGTGCTGGTGGGAACGGATGACATTTACAAAACTGCATACACACGGGGACTGGTCGTAAAAAAGCACAAGGGTGCTTATTCCATTATCCTCGGTATAAAAGAATAAATAAATATTTAAAAAATAGATAAATAAATAAATGAGATGTAAAGTGTGTGTGGGGGTTGGGGGTTGTTTTTTTTTTTGGGGGGGGGGGTTTGCTTGTGGGGGGGGGGGTATGAATGTTGAAAAGTATTTGTAATTTTCATTAGAAAAAAACAAAAGCCTCTTTGAGAGGGGGGAGGGATGGAGGCGAAGTCAAGTTAAAGTAAGATGCAAGCAAAAAAACCAAAACAAATAAAAAGAATAGAAAAAATCTGTAGCACAGACTTCTTCCTTCAGTGATGTATGAACCAAGTTTTGACTCTTTCATCGTTACGAACTGCACAGCACAATAAAATATAAAGAAAAGCACAACTTTTTTGGGGGGGGAAAGGAGAGTAAGAGTTAATATAAAAAAAGATTCCTAAAAGCTGAAAGAAGAGGGGGAGATTCTCCCCACCCACCAGTGTTTTCAGAGGAAAAATCCCCTCGACCGGGAATCGAACCCGGATCGTCAAATTGCTGAGCACAATGTTCTTACCACTAGGCTATCCCGTCCCCCATGTGTCTCCCGTGTGTGTGTGTGTGTGTGTGCGCTGGGGTAGGCAGATCTGAAAACATAAGTTTTACGAAAAATCTTATGGAACAACAGAGTACTATAGAATGTGGATTACCATTGTATGTGTTTTGTTTCTTTTTTCTCCCTCCTCAGAATGTGCAAGTTTGGGGTGCCGTGTCCCGCGTGGTGACGCTGAGAAAGCACTGTTTGGTGATGTCCCTCATCGGCTCTGACGAACCCGCCCCCAAACTGCAGGACATCAACCTGTCGGTGGCTGACGAGCAAGACGCCTATGAGCAGACTGTGGAGGTGGGTGCTGTGCAGTGGTGAGATGTGTGGGTGTGCTGTCAAGATTGCACAGAGAGAGAAGGAAGGTTTGTGCAGCGTTCATACATACACAGTAAAGGAGGAGAGAACACAGAGACAGAGAGAGAGAGAGACATTCTGAGTGAGAAAAACTAACAGACCTTCAGTTCGATCGGATCTGCTGATTGTGTGTGTGTGTTGGGGGGGGGGGGGGGGTATTTGTGTGTGGTTTGTTTGTTTTTTAGGGGGGGGCCGCCCTTCTCAACTAGTTATGAGGTTCACCAATGGTGTGATGATGGTGTGTATGCCATCATTTGCCCACCATGAAAGGTAGCCCTGTTTCAATTTTGGGGACGATGTCTAAACACGACAACAGCAAGCACATGATTTTTTTTTTAATTTTGTCATCCGTTCCTACAGGCACACAAAGGCCTACTCTTCTTAAAGGCAGGACTGGTTTTCATATGTGAGCAAGATCTGTGTGTATTTTTATGTGGGACCTTGGTTTATCGTCTCATCCAAAGGCCTTTTTGGAGGAGTGGAGTCAGTTCTGTTGTTAACTCCAGAGGGAAAATTTCAGTGAATGGGCTTGAACTCGTGCCATCAGAGATCTCAAGCTCAGTGCACTGACCACCAGGCTATCCCTTCCCCCCTTTTATCTTTTTGTTTTGGGGGTAGGGGTTTGGTTTGTGTTATTTATTTTCAAGTAAACGTGTGTATTTCTTCAACAGATCATGAAGCTGCTTCACAGGAAGTGTGCCCTGGTCCACGCTGACTTGAGTGCCTTCAACTTGCTGTGGCATGATGGGAAGGTTTACGTCATTGACGTTTCGCAGGCGGTAGATCTCACCCACCCCCAGGCCTTCAACTTCCTGTTCCGTGACTGCATCAATGTTTCCACAGTGAGTGAACCGCCGACTTGTTTTTGTATCGTGTGTTCAAATGATTTGGTCCACTTTGGTTTTGTTTTTTTCAGCAACTTTGGTCTGCTTTCTAGTAGGTTTTTTTTTGTCCATTTCAGTGATTTTGTTGTCTTTTTATCGGTAGTTTTTGTCCATTTTTTCCAGTAATTTTTGTTTATTTTTTTACTTCGTCTCCTCCTCTGTCACCCACCTGCTCTTGTCATATGCGCGCGCACACACACACACACACAATCTCTCTCTCTCTCTCTAACAAACACACACACTAAACAAATGCATCACATGCACACACACACACACACACACACACACACACACTGATAGAAAAGATGATTTGTTCACTGACCAAAGTGTGTCTTGTTTTATCCTACAGCATTTCCAGAAACGCAATGTCCACAATGTGCTGAGTCCAGAACAGTTGTTCAACGAAATCACAGGACTGGACATCCAGGGAGAGGGGGAGGAGTTCAACGCTCAGGTAAATCTGATCATCCGTGAGAGATTGCTCTGTTTTTTTTATTTGTGGGGGGCAGGGAATTTTATTGTAGGGTAGAAAGGGGAGACTGTAGATTGAATGTAGTGTTTTGTTGTTTTTTTTAACTTGAGGAGGGTGGGTTTCCAACAAGTTCAGCTTGCCCAAGACTGATTGATTGATTGATTCAGTGCCACACAGCTGTCAGTTTCCCCACTTTCAGCTTCTCTCAGCCGCTATCCATTCCATTCCAGCCCATCCCAGTCCAGCTGGTGCTGATTACAGCAGGAACTGATCACACTTGAACTAGGTAAAAGGAGGACGGGGTGTGCTAGTTTTAGCGCTGGGCCTCAGACCCTTGACTTAATATGCTGGATTTGTGCACTGCTGTGTGCAGCGCCCCAACTACTTCTCTAGGAGTGACGAAGGTCAATGTCAAATCAGGTTTCATGCACATTTTTTTAAAATTTTTATTAATCAGTACTGACAGAAATAGTGGCATTACTGTGTTATAATGTTACTATTATAGACATTTTTTTTTTTAATCACTTTTGGATGAATTAGCATTATTATCAAGTTCTTTATAGTTATGGGCATCAGGACTTTGTTTTCTGAAGCTTACCTAGCAGTATGCCAGATACGGCATATACCAGTTTTAGTAGTGGTGGTGGTATAGTTTTGGTCATGATGGCATATACCAGTTTTAGTAGTGGTGGTGGTATAGTTTTGGTCATGATGGCATACACCAGTTTTAGTAGTGGTGGTGGTGGTATAGTTTTGGTCATGGTGGTGGTATAATTGTAAAGCTAAGATTGACTGTATAGAATAATTTTCAGAAGAGTTGGTTTTAAATATATTGTTTTAATCTGTATGTATACTTGGCACAGTTTTATTAATGAGATGGAAACTTATCATGAGCAGACAGCCCTGATAGGGCCTTTGTAGTTGGCGGGCTGCTAAAGGATTGGATTGGATTGGACTGGACTATAACTACGTATAGAATGTATATACCACAGCTTGCAAACTCTGTCAAGGGTCCAGGCCCCAGTGCTAAAATGAGCACACCCCTTCTGTTTACAGAGGCTTGAGTGCTGCCGAGTCCTACTATAATGAGCACCAACTGGGCTGGGGTGGGATGGAATGGATAGCAGCTGAGAGCAGTTGTTCAAGTGGGGAAAACTGACAGCTGTGCTATGTGTGTGTGTTGGCATATGTGTTTTCTCATGCGTGTGTGTGTGTGTGTACGTACAGGTGCAGAGGTACGACAGGGAGAGGAAAGAGTGCAACATGGTGCTGGGTCAGGGGTACTCGCAGTTCGGCTTTGACTATTTCTTTGAAAAATCCGTGGAGGAGAGAAAGAGCGGCTCCTCGTCCCACACCTCCAAGAAATCTCTGTCGGCGCTGGTGCACAAGTATGCAGCCGACTCTGATAGCTGCAGCAGTGAGGACGATGAGGAAGAGTGCGCATAGAGTTGTGATAGTTGTTGTTTGGGTGAAGAAGTTGGGTGTGTATGAAGTCTGGAGAGTGAGAGAATGCAGGGAGAGTGAAGAGTGTTCGAGAAGAGGGGGAAGAGTGAGAGAGTGAGTACTGATGAAGAGAGCACAGGTTGAGTTTGGAGAGAGAGAGAGAGAGAGAATGAATAATTCTACTTTTAGCAAAAGATTTTACTGCAACATTATACAACAAAACAGCTCATTTTTCAAGGTCTCCATCTTTGAACTTGTGGCATTAAATGAAAACATAAAAGCAAAACAAACCAGAAAAAAACAACGGAAAACAAAAACATTTTGGTATACTTACATTTGTGTATGATAGATAAGTTCAGTAACCTTGTAAGAAAGAGCTGTGTTTAATGGCTTCCTTTCTTGGGTATTTAATGGCTTCCTGTCTGAATTTGTTTCCTTTGTGAACCTGAATAAAAGAATTTTTAATCCTGCATCTGTAAAATGTACGCAACCATGCAGCGGGTAGAAGTTTGCTTCCTGGAATGGTAACAGTTTTTGCTGCTTTCATTAGAGCAGACTCACGGTTTAAAAAGCTATGGATAAAGGTCATCATCATTTTCTCTTTTGGTGGTGGGGTTTGTAAAATAGCAAGGGAAATGGTAACAGCTTTCATGATGTGAAGAGAAACTACACGTCATAAGACCTTCCCCCCCCCCTCCCCCCCCCAACAGTAAGTTTATGATTTTTATTTGAATGAAGGTGTGTGTGAATATTGTGTATTGATGATGTGAGTGTGGTTATGTGTGTGGTGTGGACGTGAATGAGCTGAAGCTCTGCCATAAAATGTATTAATCAGTATAAATGAGAGTGGAAAAAAACTGGTTGTGGTTTGTTTTTGTTGTTGTTTTTTAGGGGGGAGGGTTTGAAGATGTAACATTGGAGGAAAATAGAGTAGTGGTAAGCAAAAATAATGGATACCATCTGGTAAATGTATGTGTGTGACCTGTTTGGGAAGAAGCTTTGTGTCATCAGTAGGGAAAATGTTAGCAAGAAAAACACTTTAAGTGTTATTAATGAAACACAAGCAGTAAATGGGCTGCCCAGCCAACAGTGGTAAACCTTTATCAGCTATCAATACATCTAAGGTTTAGTCATTTTATGATAGATAAAATATGTTAGATTAGAAGACGAATAAACTGCATTTTTGTGAAATTTTCAGTAGAAGTACATAGCACCCGAGTGTAAAAAAAAATTTTCATTACAGTCTAGCTTGCTGTGATATTAAGATATATACATAATTCATAAATTCCCCACAACCTTGTAGGCAGTTAGAAAATGAAGCATCTTGGAATATATAGATAGAATGAATAGTAATGCCAGGAAGGACTGAAATAGGTATTTTCAGTTCAGTCACTGCATTTGATTAACTGAGATAGGATTTGGGTTTTGTTCCTTAAATCTTGTCCTATATTGTCACAACATTCTTGAGAGAAAGAAAATATAGAGACATTGAACCAATAATGAAACAGGCACAAGTTGCACACTAAAGCACACACACACACACACACACACACACACAAATTCACACGTCATACACACTCACATACACAGTGTTTAGCTTAGATAAAAGAGAATTTACACGAAGTGAACCATCTTATTTCTGTACATTTTGGTCCTTCTGAAAATGTTGATTTACAATCAAGACATCATATTCAGTGCACAGTGCATCTATTTCCTCTCACTGTTCAATACTTTTTTTAATTCTGGTTTTTCATTCAGGCTTTAAAACACTTCTTTTTTTTTAAATAGTGTAGCACAAAATCGGATTTACTAAGGAAAAAAAATTGAGTCAAGAAAACAAAATATGTCACCCATTGCTCAGCTGATAATAAGTCAACTTGGAGAATGTTGGTTACCACAGGATTCAACTTGCCCAAGACACACTACCTGAAGAATTCAGTGCTGTGCCCCTACGACTCCTCAAGGAGTTATGGGAGAAGTTAAATTCAAGTCATTGACTTGGATATAAGACTGACAAGTGAAGCTTTAAAAAAAATGATATTGATTCTTGATGAAATTTGCTTTGTGTGAAATTTGCTTTATGAACTTACATCAGTGTTCCTGTCAAAGGGGTATACCTATGTTTTATTATTGATTGATTGAAATAAAAGTACCCTGTGACACTGAAAAATGTTGGAAGTTTGGTTTGCTTGTGTTTTTGTTGTTTGTTTGAACACAAGGTTTACTGTGAATAAGATTATCAACCCTCTCTTACCTAAGAAAAAAGAATAAACATCAATACGCTAAGCAAAAGGTGTTGAGATTTTTTGGTCTGCTGTTAATATTTGTAATGTCTACTTTGTTGTGTCATCACAATTTACTCATTCCTATCCTCTTCTCTGTGTGTGTGTGTGTGTATTATTATTATTACCATTCTTTTATATCAAGGATAATGGAATAAGCACTCATGCTTTTTTACATCCAGTCCCCATGTGTATGCAGTTTTGTAAAAACTGTTCCCACCGGCACATGATGGCCTACTCTTACAAAAAGCAGAACAGGATTTAACATGTGCACAAGATGTTCTGTGTGTGTCCGCACACGGGGCCTCGGTTTATAGTCTCGTCCAAAGGACTTTTGGGGAGAGTGGAGTCAGCACTGATGTTAACTCCAGGAGAAAAATCCCCTCAAACGGGAATCGAACCCGGGTCATCAAATTGCAAGCACAATGTTCTGACCACTAGGCTATCCCGTGTGTGTGTGTGTGAGCAAATTTTTGTTGACTTGTTGGGGACCAGGACTCGCATGGGATGTTTGTGTGTGTGACAGAGAGAGAGCAGGGTGTAAACACAGAGAAAGAGTGAAAAGAAGAAAAGGCAGAGACAGAATCAAATTACGCACATGGCAACAGGATAGCCTGGTGGTTTAGGTTAGAATGTTGCGCTCCTGATCTAACAGCCCAGGATCGATCTCAGGTTTGAGCTACATGAGGCACCTGTTCATGGGGATTTTCCCCCTGGAGTCAACACTGTGATTCCACTCCCCTCAAAGTCCGGATGAGACTTTAAACTTGAGTGAAAACTCGTTTTGCCTTTCTGAAGAGGCCACTGTGTGCCTGTGGAAATGGACAGTCCTTCGGATGAGACTTTAAACCGAGGCCCCGTGTGCGAACGCATGCACAACATCTTGCGCACACGTTAAATCCTGTTCCGCTTTTCGTAAGAGTAGGCCATCGTGTGCCGGTGGGAACAGATGACAAGATTTACAAAACTGCATACACACGGGGACCGGATGAAAAAAAGCACATGATTGCTTATTCTGTTATCCTCGATATAAAAGAATAAAAAAATAAATAAATAAATAGATGACAAAATTTCAAAAAGGCATGCTCTCTGGTGTTATGTTTAGACATCGTCCCTGAAGTTGGAAAGGGCTACCTTAACAAAGGCTACTACTTTACTGCGATATGACGGACAGCATTTGTCATAGAAACCATCGCAAGCAATGCTCAGTTGACGATTGCTGTTCATCATGATTCAACGCTCTCTCTGTTTCATCCAGGATGTGGCTGAGCAAAATATGATAGCAGCGAAAGGGTTAATGGTGGGCAAAAAGTGTCGCATACACAAAATCTCGTAATCGGTGAACCTCAAGAGTTTTAGCCGAGGAACAAAAACCAAAAAAATTACACGTACAAACTCCTGACAGCGGTTTTCTGTGGGTTTTTTTTTTTTTAAGAAAACTTTATTTTGTACGAAAAGATATACACACTTCACTATCAATACAAACATGACTGATAAAATTCAAATACGATATGAAACTTCTGGACATAACATGACTGATACAATGTACAATTCATTCATAAAAATGGAACAATCGTAATTATGTACATATGTCATCAACAATACTTTCACAATATAAAAAGCAGTCAAGAACACGGCCTATGTAATATGAAAATCACTCAAAAAACGTCCAACACAAAAACAAAGCCACTGAAAGTCATTAACAATATTAAGGCGATATGAAAAAAAAGTCACAAGAAAATGTGACTCGCACAACAATTCCTGAAACCAGTTTCTTTTAGCAGTATACTCACAATAACAATGTGTATGAACCCAATCTTTAACAAAAATTTTTAATAATATGTGATATGAACGAAACCACCACAAATCAAACGTTACAGGACAGGAAAAAAAAAAAAACGCGCACACAAAAATGCACGTCCCATACTAGCTATTTCCAGCAAACTACATGAAGAAGGACCACGATGGGTTTGAAAGCTTGTGAACACTTGCAACCAACATAAATTTTTACAGGTCGTCATCTTCATTTCTTATAAATGAAAATACTGGGAGGAAAACTAGAATAAAACTTGGGTCACTGGCATTTCATAATTGTCTTATGTTCACAGAAATATAAAAGAACTATTTCTAAAACATTTTATTTATGTTTAAAATGAAAAATTAAGAGAAAAGGTTAATGTTACTGGATATTCTGTACTTTGAACACCTGACAACATATCATTAACAGTAAAAAATATATTACAATCAAACTGAAACTCTCAGTAAAACAACTGCCTTTCAAAGAAACAACTCTAACCTCTAGCTCTGCAACTATTACAATCAAATCAAATATGTACAGCTACATAATCCACACACGCAAAGATATAAAAAAAATAATAAAGTGTGACCCTGTTACATACCATATTCAAATTCAGTGGTACAAATTCTGTAACACGATTTCACTTTATTTTCATTTTCAAAAACTTGAATCCTGAAGGAAAATGTGCATGGCAACAATTGTTTGTTCACATGTCACTGATGCACTTTTACACTTTTTTTTTAGTTTCTAAAATACTTTCAAAAAGTATGCTTCTTTAATGTACTGGTGGTGGGTGTGTTCAGGGGTGGGAGGGAGGGAGGGAGGGGAAGTAAAACATAACTTGAACGCATTATTTTGATGTTAATGGGGGGAAAAACAGTTTTGCAATATCAAACACGATTTTGATACAAGGCTATTACAGGTGGTTTTTATTACATCAAGTATGATTTTGATACAAAGGCTTTTTAACACTTTCACCTCA
>CM060344.1:23358941-23363941 GCA_030674155.1 Stramonita haemastoma | reverse complement strand
AATGGATAACCAGCTCCTCTTCTAGATTGGAATGGTTGAAGATTTTGATATTAACTTTCATCTAAAAAAACAAAAAACTGGCCACTTACAACACCAGCAGTGCTTTAAACTGGGAGCGAGCAAATCAAGTCTCCCTCCCATACACAAAACACAGATATGTCAGCACATACTGGAATCAAAATCAATCTCTCTCTCTCTCTCTCTCTCTCTCTCTCTCTCTCTCTCTCTCTCTCTCTCTCTCTCTCTCTCTCTCTCTCTCCTCTCTCTCTCACTCACTCACTCACTCACTCACTCACTCACTCACACACAACAAATGTCAACTATGTCATGTCGGCAAGTAGGTTTGCATGCTGTATACCCAATGTCATGCAGTCTTTTAGGGAGGTAGAGTCTGTTTCAAAATTTGAAATTTGACAACCACCGAAAGAAAATCTGTGTGGTTGTCAAATCTCAAAATATTATAATAAATGATGATATGAGAATAAGACTCATGTCCATGGTGTCCTTTTTTCACAATAAAAGGTGTACAGAGTGTTAGATATTTGTTCTGTTACAAAAGATTTCCTTTCACACCAGTACTTTATAAACAGGTTTCATCCACAAATATGATGGTGCACAAGGTAAAGCCGTCTTTCCTGACAAGACAGCAGAGAGAAAATCTTTGTGCAGTGGTAAAAATTCCAAACCCTTCCTACATGCTTCTGCCATGGTTGTTTCCATTCCATCTTAGTTTTATAAATCACATCCCACCTCCAAAATTTTGTACCTCTCATAAACTGCGACTGTGATGGAACAAAACAGTGATTGGTTAAATATGACACACTCCACCAATCAGAAACACGGACAGAACTGGCATAAGGCTGAGTACAAGATAGACAAACAGAAGCTGTGATGATGCATCCAGTGTTCATGTTGTGGTTTCTTTCATTCTGTGCTGCTCCTGATAGGATGCACCCATCATTGTTCAAAATTTTATGCTGGCACATAATAAGATATGCGAAAATCCCACAATACCGCAGCCTAGAATAATCAACACCCTTAGTTGATATTTTGGTTCATACATGCCAAAGACTGGACACTGAAGACCAAAGCTAGCATATCTTTGTGCTCAACAAAATCTTTGAAACTGAAGTTGAAAGCTAGCACACACACAATTTTACTGGGGAGTGAAATATGTTTGGATTTTTTTTTTCATGGCTAGATACATCTCCAAAGTTCACCAATGGTGAGACTGCGCATATGGCCATTTTTCCCCCTAAGGCAGCCCATTCCGACTTTGGGGACGCAGATGGGAATTGAACCTACCAACTTTGCAAGGACAGTTGGGAGGAACCTTCCTGCCTTTCCTATTTTCAACCGTTGTGAGTTCTCTTCACGTGCACAAATCATTAAGCACAAAGGTCTGACTGGTTCAGATCTCCTCTGAAAGACTTGTTTGGTTGGTTTTTCCCTGTCAAACAGGGAAGAAAGAGCAAGGCTGGGAACTGAACCCAAAACCTCATGGTTTACTTATTTGGCAGGTGAGCGTCCCTTTAACCCCGTCCTGCCACCTTCATTCTGTTCTCTTTGAATAACTTTTATCACATGTTGAACTCCAAAGCACCGAGAGTTCAATAAAGTCCCAAAGTTATTTCTAAGAACACATATGCCATGAGTACTATTCAAGATATGTGTCTGACAATAACTGAACCAAAACGAACATATCTTAAAAAAAAGAACAAAAACTACCCCAAAAATTGTTTTTGCTTTCAATTCCTATTTTTGTCATACTTTCAAAGTATTCTGCCACCATCTTCCTCTTCAATTTGATATTCAAGCATACTTTCCAGTCATTTTTCTTCAATGATCATGCCAGTTCTTTCAATATACATAACACAACATTTTTTAGTCATGTCTTTTTTTTTGGGGGGGACATGCAAAAACACTCCAACAACATGTTATAAAACAACAAGACAATGGCACATATTTTTTATGCTTCGTTCAAATGCTTCCAATATTTTTACACAGAATTTGGTCCTCGTGTTCTGCAAATATTTCAACTCTTCAACCTATAGTTATTTATTTATATCTCGGAAACATGCTATCTCTTATGACTATTATCAATAATAACTCCCAAGCTAAAAATCATTCACCTCTCAATATTCCATGTAAGAGTATGTAATACAGTCATGTTTATATTATAAAAAAAAAGTTAAACCAACCAGCATGGATACACATGCTTAAATTTTTTTTGTTTTAAATCATGACCATAATAGCAAAGGCATCAAAAACATATCCACCATTTCCAACCATAATGGCATATGTCAAATAGAATGAAGAAGGCAGATACACCCTTCTGGTAGGATTTACATACATACATACATACATACATACATACACATACATACATACAACATTCATGCTATACACTTTTGCCTTAACAGAAAACGATTAAAACTACATTGATTAACATACAGTATGCATATGGTATGAATTATAAACATACATGATATACATACAGTAAACACATCATTACAACATTCATAATTACACATCTTACAACATTCATAATTACACTACACATTCATACAGCTGCTTATACAAAACTAGCATACCACTATCAAACTGAAAGCACACATGCACTTGATATATATATAGCACTTAAACCTGACATCCATCTCACAAACAATACACATACCACTCCATACATACATACACACAAAACCAACCCCTCTCACACACCTATCAGCCATACCATCATTGTCATGGAAATTTTGCGTATCTCTTTATCAACAGCTTTCCAGGAAAAGGGTGGGTTTTTTTTTTAACCTATTGAAAGGAAATATGCCAACCTTGTGAAAGAATTTGCATCATAAGGACAAAATTATTTTAGCACTTTTCAGATCTTTGATTTTTTTTAAATGGCTAAAACTTCTTGACACAGCAAACTTGTTTTCATTCAAACTGGATAAAAAATTTGGATGAAAACTGCTCAAACTTGACTTATGCAAAAATTACACAAGGATCACGGTATGATATTTTGTGACACACAAAGCTGTTCTCTTGATAATTATCCTCTGTGCGCATACAGGTCAGATGGAACAAACTGTTCACAGCTGAACATTTCCGTATCTATACAACAAAATAACTTTTTTCTTTTCTTCACTTTGTTCCTTGGCTACAGCTTCAAAGTTCACCCATTTTTGTATATGCAATGGTTTTATTTTCCCCCCCATCATTTAGGTAGCTGCATTCCTTCTTCAGGAAAAGTAATAACTAAAAATCTAACTCACAAACAGGTTGGGGAAGGTTCATCTAGCAGTAATGCACCCATCTTGAAAGCGAAAGCACAGGGTTCAATTCTCATCTGAAGCTTTGACTCTTTCCCCATCCACTAGTCCAGGAGTGGTGGTCTAGGTCCTAGACTTTCAGATAAAGATGATAAACTGAGGATCCATATGCAACATACATTTACCTCCCATTTAAGTACCCATGGCAACAATAGAATTGTTTCTGGCAACATTTTGCAGGAAAAAAACAACAACAGACATATGGAAACCAACTCACGAGCAGTTGAGGAAAGTAAAAGACAAAAGTTGGGCAGCGCAGCACTTGTGGCTATGCACTCTCCCCAGGAACAGCAGCCTCTAACTTTAAGCAGAAGAAATCTGCCATGACAGAAAAAGGCATGTAATACAACACATCTCTGTTCACATGGGAACAACCATCCCATCCTCACACACTCGTAATTATATCATACAACAAATCATTCTCATGCTCGAACAACCACACCACTTACACAATAGCAGCAACACACTTTACCCCCAAAGAACAACAGCCAGAGTTTCACACATTAAAAATCTGTCATGACTTAAATAATGGGCAAGAAAACTACTCTCAAGTACACACAGTATCAGTGTATCACAAGCAACATGTAACATACTGTCCACACCTGTAAAAACAAATATCGCTCTTACAATCAACATTTCATACCATTTAAATCAATTATACAAAAAACACTCTCTCAGGCGCACACACGCACGCACGCACGCACACACACACACACACACACACACACACTCACACAGGTAGCAGTGTGTTACATGAAAAACGCAATACAGCGTTCACACCTGAATGATGGGTCACCCTTACCTACCCAGGTAGGTAACAGGTAGCACACTGTTGACAGTGCTCTTTACACTGCGGCGCCAGAATCACGCTTCAGCTGCTTCAGTGCGTTGTTCACTCGCACGCTGAGTCGATTTTCAAAGTCGTAGTCTTTGTAACTATCCTGTGAAAAGAGGGAGAGAGGAATTGATATCTTTTCTGTTCAGACACTTTTATAAAGAAAGAGAGAGAAGAAATATCTTTTTTGTTACACAATTTTATAAAGGAAGAGAGAGAAGAATCAATATCTTTTCTGTTAGACAGAGAATTTCATAAAGAGAGAAGAATCAGTATCGTTTCTGTGAGACAGAGAATTTCATAAAAAGAGAGACTTTCATAATGTAATGTCGGGCTCAGTGATTTATCTATAGTTCTGTGTGTAAACAGTGTGTGCATGTATGTTTATTTTTATTTATTTATTCAATCTTTTATTTTGAGGACATTGGAATAAGCATGCGCATGCTTTTTTTTCCAATCTAGTGCCCCTGTACATGCGGGCTTGTTATATTTTATTATGCATTCCCATCAGCACATAATGGCCTGCTCTTTTGAAAGGTGGAACAGGTTTAAGTGTGCGCACAAAATGTTCTGTGTGCGTTCATACACAGTGTATAGTCTCACTCAAATGACTTTGGCAGGAGTGGAGTCAGAACTGATTTTAACTGCGGAGGAAAAAATTCCCTCGAATGGGTGTTGCGGTGATGGCTGGATCATGTTACCAGATTACTTGCTCAATGCTCCAACTGCTAGGATATCCCTTTCATAGCAGTAAACAATTGCCTGCTGCTAGGAATAAATGACTACTTTTTAATAATAAAAAAAACAAAAAAAAACCCACACACACTGGTGTCATG
>CM060344.1:23343941-23353941 GCA_030674155.1 Stramonita haemastoma | reverse complement strand
CCACCAGCAATAATAATAGTAGTAGCAGTGGTAGTAGCAGCAGAGGAAGAGGAAGAAGAAGAAGAAGAAGGAGGAGGACGAGATGAAGAAGGAGAAGGAAAAGAAAAAGAAAAGAAGAACAACAATTACACTGATAACAACTACAACAACAATGAGGATGATAATGATGAAGACAATCACAGTACTTGTGGTGGTGGTGGTGGTGGTGGTGGTGGTGGTGGTGGTGGTGGTGGTGGTGATGATGATGACAATCAAAACCAACTTAAGATTTTCAAACAAAAACCATATCCTAGTTCAATACAAATTCTCTACATTTCTTCAATAGTAGACATGACACATGACTAACAGCCTGAGGAAACATCACATGTGTAAGCACACACACACACACACACACACACACACACACACACACACACACACACACACACACATACACACACAAACTCAAACTCTCACACACACACACACACACACACACACACACACACACACACACACACACACACACACACACACACACACACACACAACACTAACCCTTCGGGCACAGAAGACTTCAATCTGGTTGTTTTTCCGTTTCATCAGGGACGGCACTTCCCGAAAGATCTCATGAGATTCCTGAATCAGCCCCTGGGATCCCAGACACACTGAAAACACACACACACACACACACACACACACACACACACACACACACACACACACACACACACACACGCACACATGCACACATGCACACACACACACAATCCAATCAGTAACAACTACCCCCAACTCTGATCTCTGAATCACAACATACTGACTCCTTCCTTCTCTCTTTTCTCTGCATTCCCTTACTGGCTGAGCTGCACAGTGCTTATTCTTCTTCTGTGCTTGTAACTCTGCAGGAGGTCTGTCCACTGGCCTCAGGCTGACATGTTCAAACTCCAAAGTAGCTCATTTTTTTCTTTAAAATACATGCTGAGTATGCTCATGTTTCTGTAACCCACCAAACGCTGACATGAACTATATATTTTGCATGCTTTTTGATCTTCTGCATGTGTATATACACAATAATAGAAAAAATAAACAACTAAAACAAATAAACAAATGACTTTATCAAACCAAAACCACAAATATTGAGGGTTTTAGGGGTGGGGTTTTTTTCAAATTTCTTACCGGCCATGAGGTAAGAGTAGTAACACTTGGACCACTTGGACTCCTTCCGCAACCTGCAACACAGGAATTTCTGTCAATAGGCAACCAATCCATCAATCAGTCTCACCAATCAATCAGTTAATACATCAATCAATCCATAATCAATCATTCATTAGATCAACCAATCCCTTAACCAATCAACATAAGATTAACCCCTCCACTGCCACACCCACACTGTATGCTCACTGACAAAAACTATTTGCCAAGAGGATTTTGGTCCAGGGGGAGGAAGGTCAGATGATAAAACCACCAAAGAAAAATGGACAACTGATAGTCATGGGTACTCCAGCCAGATATATATATATATATATATATATATATATATATATATATATATATATATATATATATATATATATATATATATAGATGTAACCAGGTGGTTTTGTGTAGCTCTTATGTGTGAGAGCTTGTTGGGCATTTAGTTTAAGTTAGAATCAGCGAAACAGATATTTGGTGTGGTCAGAACAGATATATTTTTGTTCACTTTATAAAGTATTATAGTTTGTTATGAGTATGATATATTTGTATTTTTATATGTATGTTATTTTGTTTTTATGATTTCATTGTTAGTGGGATGAGATGAGATATATTTTATTGTAATGATTTTTGGATCAAGAGAGATAACTCTACTTTGCATTTTGAACAGCAAAAGCAGTTCTAACTCATAAGTAAAGAAATATTTTATATATTGAAGTGTGTGATTGAGAATCGTGTGTAATGAACTTTATTTAGATAAATGAAATATAATTTAATTTAGGTTGTAGTAGATCGTAAGGCATACGATGTTTTGAACACGATGATTAGCCTAACGGTCGTTCTTTGTTTTAAACGAATTCGAATCTCGTGGAACTGAATTTTATAAAATGCAGATATTAAATTATTAATTTATAGTATATTTTGGGTTTATATATGAATGAACATTAGGTTAGATTATGTTAATATAGATAATTTGTATTATTAGAGATGTTCATTCTTTCGATTTTACGAACTACTTTGTAAGCAAGATTGATGCGCACGCAGTAGATCGGGAATTGTGTTTTTGCATCGCTATTTAATTATTAATATCTCATC
The DNA here is from genome assembly GCA_030674155.1 of Stramonita haemastoma. NCBI lineage: Eukaryota > Metazoa > Mollusca > Gastropoda > Neogastropoda > Muricidae > Stramonita > Stramonita haemastoma. The sequence continues at coordinate 23,351,670 of CM060344.1, read as the reverse complement.
TCATGGACACTGCTAGCTAATAATATGTATATGTATATAATTTGTGGATTATATTCTTCCTTTTATATTCATTAAGTATTAGGCTCTGCTGGACTCTTAGTGTTTTTATTATCGAAAGTTTAGTGTAAACCTGTTAAAAGCGTGTCTACTCAGAGGCTTTTATCGCCTTTAGCTCGCAGTTAGATAGTTGTTGTGCAAAGTGCATTAGTGCATTTTAAAGCTTGTGTTTCCTAGTTTATTTTGATATATAATATGTTTAGCTTTGTTGCGCGGACAGCGAGATAATCGCTGTTGAAGCCACGTAAGGAAACACAAATTTACTCCATTTTAAGTTCGAAGTGGCCGAATCGTCTGCTGCCGCGCGGTGCTGTCTTTACAGTCCGTGCGGAGGGTATATATTTAGGGATGGTTAGGGTGGCTAGGCAGACTAGGAGAGACTAGGGGAGACTAGCAGAGATAGGTTTGCAGACTACGGTAGACTGGGTTAGACCAGAATAGACCTGTAGTAGTCCAGTAGAGCACAGGAGGGAGCAGAGAGATGATGAAATAAAAACACCAACGCCCAGCTGCTGTGTTCCCCTGAGTCTTCCTTTGCCTGGCTGCTGTACATTGTTCCTCTACTTTCCCTGTCCTCTATCCTTGCTACCGGCATCATCACATATATATATATATATATATATATATATATATATATATATATAATATATATATATATATATATATATATATATATATATATATGTATGTATGTATGTATATATATAAAAAAAGTTTAAAGTTAAAGTCTGTCCCGAGCCATAAGGCTCATCAGGCCGGTGCTTATCCCGGTTTCTGTGGCGTTAAGCGACTGAGAGTCATAGACTCCCCCCTGGATAGGACGCCAGTCTATCGCAGGGTTAACCCCCAACACAAGGTTGGTACCCCTTTTACACCTGGGTGGGGTGAGAAAATAGCCGTAAAGTGCCTTTTCCAAGGGCACAATGCCATAGCGGAATAGCTGGGATCGAACCCGCAACCTTTACATTACGAGTACAACGCCCTAACCACTAGGCCACAGCGGCGGCTTGTATATATATATATATATATATATATATATATATATATATATATATATATGTATATGTATATGTATATATATATATATATATATATATATATATATATATATATATATATATATATATATATATATATATGACAGTGTGTGTTTAACTCTCTGAAAGATAAAATAATTTTGTCATGATGATATTGCCAACCATACACTTCATGGGGCAATTTTGAGTATACAGAAGCACAATGGTAATAGCCACCATGAGGCACTGAAAGACTTAATGTCAAGAAAATATCAGTTCCATCAAATAAGCCTAAGGTTTGCCATTGAAGCAATACCCACCCACCCACCCACACGCACGCACGCACGCGCGCGCGCACGCACGCGCGCGCGCGCACGCGTGAGCTAGTTAAAAGATCGCTTTAGCACTTTGCTCTACTTCTACTTATCCATGTGTGTTTGTTTTGCTGTTGGTTTGGTTGTTTTTGATTCATAGTTTTCATTCCTACCTTTCGAAACCTTCCACACTCTTTTCCCAGTTCAGTTTGATGAGGTGGAACCAACCTGAAAACAAGAAAACAAAACAATAGATGACCTGTTCACCCTAATAGTACTAATTTCTGTATTTTTATGACAATTTTCTCTCTTTTTTTCCCCAGAGTTTTAGTATTTTCATGCCCAGTACATGATACACTTTTTTTTCAAAATGAGGAGTGTAAAACCTGCCATGCATGCAATCTTCTCATTAAGCATAGACTCATAGTTACAACACGACACAACACACTTTAACACAACACACTTTAACAACACAACACACTAGAACACAACATAACACACTAGAACACAACACACTATAACACAACATAACACACTATAACACAACACAACATAACACAACACAACACACTAGAACACAACATAACACACTAGAACACAACACACTATAACATAACACACTATAACACAACACAACACACTATAACACAACACACTACAACACAACACACTATAACACAACACACTACAACACAAGACACTCCAGTACTACAGCAGGACTCACTGATTTCATACAAGCACATCAGCTCAATCTCCCTCTGACCCTTGGACTCCTCATAAGCTCTCTTGTACATGTCGTAGGACAGGTCTGTTTCTCTCTGGAAATCATGACACAGTTTTTCTTCATCATACATTTGGTTTCTTTTTTGATGCCAAGAACTTACACAGGCACTCCATTTGTTGGAAATAAAACCATGCAATATAAAAAAAATATAAAAAAACCCCATGGCATGACAACAATAATGACACCAAAGAATAACACTGGAGAGGCAAAGTGTATGTGTATTTGGGATTCCCAGTCTAGTGCAATTGATGAAGCACGAGCTGTTTTATTATGTAGGAGGCACTACTACTTTTTAATGATAATTTTTAAAACAGTACATAAATTGCATCACTGAAAAGCCAATTCAAGTCAGCATGAAGTTAATCACACTTTTCTGCAAGCTTCTGTTTATTAACTTTATTTTATCTTCTGCTTCCTCCTATTTCACTGAATGAACACATAGTTTTAAACACCTTTCTGATACATTTTGCTATTTGTCCTAATTTTCAGCCTAAAACTTTTGCCAAAATCTTAGCAAACAGGAATATCTATTCAACTGGTGAAAGATAACATATATATATATATATACATTTTGAAAAAAAGTCATGTCACCCCTAAAAGCAATCAGCCATTTTTTAGCATTCATGAGCCAATCAGAGGCTTTGGTTTTACACTTTTCCCTTTCGAAAACAAATCATTGGTTGCGCTATAAACCAAAAGCAAAACAGAATTATTCTCGTAATCAAATATATAATCAGAAAGACTTGAAGGTATGCCGGTATCACATACAGCAATGCATTATAAGCCAAAGCATAGATAAGTTGCAGGGGTGACTTTCCAAAAAAAATGGTGTGCCTCTTGAATCTATGAATTAGCATACAATAGGATCACAGATATATGTCACACTCCCTCCTGCTGAGGTAAGCTTCATGCCACAGATTTTACAATATCATTAGGGTTAAAGTTTATCGCACGCATGCACGCGCACACGCTCCCTCCCTCCCTCCCTCTCTCTCTCTCTCTCACACACACACACACACACACACACACACACACACACACACACACACTGACACACTCACTCACTCACACTCTCACTCCCTTACAACACACACACACACACACACACACACACACACACACACACACACACACACACACACACACACACACACACACACCAAAGATGATCACAGACTCATTTCATTGTAAATTCATACAACAGAACAATACCAGATCAAGTAGCCATTTACCCTGAGACGATGTATGCGACCACGGAAAAAGAGGAAGAGAGAGGAGTTGGGAAAAGCTGCCTCCTTTTCTTGAATGATGGCTTCAGCATCGTGGGTACCTGTGTGACATATACATGTGTATATATATATTATATTTATATATATATATATATATAGATATATATATATATATATATATATATATATATATATATATATATATATATATATATATTATCACAATGGTTATGAGCTTTCAGGGCAATCTTGTTTGGTCTATTTTTTAGGAGAATGCATGCCTAGATGCATGCACGCATGCGCGTGCGCACACACACACACCACACACACACACACACACACACACACACACACACACACAACACACACACACTACACAGGTTCCATAAGGCTGGCAACCTATAAAAAAAATTTTAAAAGTCTGATGACATCAACTTATCGGAATAAAAGCATTATTCACTACTTCAGCTGGATGAAAAAATCTCTAGCCCTAAAATCCATACACCCTTGTGGCACAGACATGCACATCACCCTGACTGAGACTGACTTTTCCCTAGACAGCTTGAAGAGTTCTTCAGGCACTGCACTGCATTGAACTTTTCAGCCAGCGTGTCTTGAGCAAGTTGAATCTGGCAGCAGCAGCAGCCCAGTGGTTAAAGTCATTTTACTTCAAATCCCATCAGTCCACGAAGTCTAGGTTTGAATCTCTGCTTTGGCAACTGGTGAAGTAAGAGTAAGAATTTTTACAATCCCCCTGGTCAGGTCATTCATACTCTGACAATCACAAACGCTGCACACCCACAAAGACAACCTCGCACACGAATCATGCCATGTCCCATCACCTGCACTGTAGTTGTTGGCTCCATCCAAAGCGAAGAAGGGGCGCAGCACAGTGTGGTACCACAGCAACCCCAGCGTGGCCAGCGGAGCCTTCATGTCTCTGGAATGACTAGTGTAGTCCAGGCACGCCAACCCGATCTCCCGGTCCCCTTCAAACCCCAGGAACTCGATCAGTTTTAAGATCTTGGGGGGCACCATGGATATACACAGCTGAAAAGTCCCGTACCCAAAGTTCACCGCCCCCAGCAACCGGGCCACAGTGTCCTCTGATAAACACGCCACAGCGTTCAGGTCCCCGTTGGCTTCTGACTGGGGGGATTTTGCAGGCGACTCCTGAGACTTTGAAGACGGCGTGGATGGCGTTGAACTTTTTGTGGGACTTCCCATGGTTTCGGAGGAGGACACCACAGCGTCTTGAAAACCGTGGTTGGGATCTTCCGCCGGCTTTTCGCACCACGACGCGCGAGCCTCCATCTCTTGGATTTTGTTGGCGGATAGCTTCTCTTTGAGGATGGTGACTTCGCGGTGGAGTTTGTCGTAGATTTTCCATGCTTTTCGCAAGTGCCATCCCCCCTTGATGTAGCTGGGGATGTCCTGGTTGGTGAAGATCAGAATGGCCTGGTACAGCAGGCTGTCCGCCACAATCACCTGCCGCTGGATCCGATCTTCTACGCTCAAGGTGTCGGCCTGTAACAAGGCAGTAACGCTACTGTTTAGGATTGTGATGGAGCATCCCCCAAGTCAAAATGCAGCTACCTTAATGGTGGATAAAAATGTTCGCATACGCAAAATTTTACCATTGGTGAATCTCAAAGCTCTAGCCAAAGAACAGGGGGGAAAGGCGACAAATGATGAAGGGAGAAGAAGTATGGCAGGGCGGTTTAGACATTTATCTGCCTAGCAAGTAAACTGTGAGGTATTCCCAGACTTGACCTGTCTTCTCAGTTTGACAGGAAAATCTAACTGAATAGGAAGTCAGTCAGAAATTACTCTAAACCTGTCAGACCCATGTGCCTACAGACTTGTGCATGTCAAAAGAACACATGACAGTTGAAAATCATAAAGAGAAGAGAGGTACCTCTTGACTGTCCTGGCGAATTTGGTAGGTTCAATTCCCAATTCTCTGTGTGTGTGTGTGTGTGTGTGTGAGTGTATATTATATATATATATATATATATATATATATATATATATATATATATATATATATATATATATATATATATATATACATACAAAAATCTCACCATTGGTGAACCTATGAGCTCTAGCTCTGAGCTCTAGCCAAGGAACAGGAAAAAATATAAGATGGAGCAAATAAGACATCCATGGAAATTATCATATATACACTGTGTTCACCCATGACAAGCTCTTAGCATAACCTGTCCTCTCCAGAACAGAAGAATAAAATCCTCTCAACTGGAGTATGGCTGCCAATCTATGGCAGAGTACTTTTTAAAAAAAAAAAAAAAAAAAAAAAAAAAAAAAAGTTTTTTGAACAGCCACACAGGCAGACTTCTCATCTAGTGTGTACAAGTGTATAGTCTCACAGTGGTTCCCTGCTGTGATGATCATGAATGAGACAGCATGTGTATTCTCGGTCACCCTCAACATACTTGGAAAATGCCTAACAAGAGCAAAAACAAAAATATAGTGATATGAGGTGTAAATTTCAACCAGATGGTCTATCTTCTTTCCGGAGAGAAAAAAAAAGAAAAAACAATGAAAGCAGACTGAAGAAAAAAAAAGAACTAAAATTAAATAAGATAAAATGAAATAAAATAAGTGAAATTAAAGATAAAATAGAATAATAAACAAAATATTTTTAAATCTTTAAAAAAAAAAAAATTTGGGAGGAGGGAACTAAGGCAGACCAGTCTATAAGGTCAAAAGGAATTTACTTCTCTGGAAGCAGAAACAAAGGGAAGAAAATAGATAAATCAAACCAAGAGGGTAGAAAGAAATTAAAGAAGTTGAGGCAACTCAAAGTGATGCCACAAATAAACACATCAAGGATAACAAAAATTGTTGGCCACTGAAAGAGTTGAAAAGTGAATTTGATCATTTCCCTGTGGCTGTTTAGCCAAGCTCTTCACCTGAATACCACATGACAACAGCTGTTTACATACAAGTCAAAGTTTCACCCTTCTCCTCCCTCTCTCTCTCCTTCTTTTCCTGATCTGTCTTTTTTTTTTTCTCCATTTGCTACCTGTATCATTTTCATGCTTCATTATGACCTGCCATATGGTGGTATGATACAGTTTACATCTGTTTTCAGTTTCAACAAGTTAGCCTCGCAGTTAAGAGGGTCAAACTTGTGATGTAACATTAATTGAGGACTTAAGTTTTTCTAGGAAAAACTATGTTGCTTTTCAATAAATTTATGCACAACCATGTCTTCTAGTATAACAAAAATCCATCAGTTGTTAAACACTAATGGTTAACTAACATTTTAAAATTTGCATTGTTCACACATAAAGCGGTAAAATGCACAGTGGAACAATATACTTTAACTTTATGGTTTTGACTGATGATCACCCTTCCTAAACACCCTGAAAAGGAGCAAAATGATATAAATATTGTTCACTGTTTATTCAATACTTACAGTTTTCTTTTTCTTGGTGAACTTGCGTTTGAAAGACTTGACGAATCCATCAGACACTTCGCAACGTTTTTCTGTTTCCTGAAGAACTTTCAGTGCCTCTGCCAGCTTTTCCTCCTCAAAGGACATCAATGCTTGCTGAAAGTAAAGATTTCAAAAACAATCAATTATTCACACACACAGGTACATTAGAATGCACATGCACATGTGTGTATATTTTACCCAATGCCCGCATGAACACATGCACGCATGCAAACGAGCGCATACGCACGCATGCACACACACGCGCACACACACACACACACACACACACACACACACACAGACAAGGGAGAGAGTGAAAGAGATGAAAAAACTTACAGATGAGAAGACTGACACTGACACAGCTGTAGACAAAAAGCCAAAGAAAGAGAAACAGGTAAAAGCGCCTATTCAAAGCCTTCAGGAAAACAACACACTCCAGGAGATAACGCCACAGAAGCCGAGGGTCAAAAGAACAGAAGCTAATCATACTCCTTAGAGATATCAAAGAGTACTCAAAACTGGTCTTATAAACTGACTAGGCTTTGACTTTAGACTTCTCCCTATATCTTGTTGAGATGTCAGAGTGCTGTGCTGCACAGTAAATCTTTCTGACACTGTGTCTGGAGCAGGCTACAGTTTCCCTGCTGGAGCCTCAAGTCATTACAGTTTCTTTTTTTTATCCTGTTCTGAGGCTAGAGCTCTGAGGGTCACCAATGGTGAGACTTTTGCATACAATATACATGCGACTGTTTAACCCCCCCACCACCCCCCCCTCCCCCCCCCGCCCCAACATTTAAGTAGCCCCTTTCCAACTTTGGGGATGGTGTCTATGCAGGACACCTGTGTGAATGCATTTTTTTGTT
>CM060344.1:23333941-23338941 GCA_030674155.1 Stramonita haemastoma | reverse complement strand
CATTTGAATTCTTCCTTAAAGCTAAGAAACAGTAAGTTGTGCATTGTATTCAGTTTTCTTTCTGGAAAAAGTGATCTTCTTCTTTCCTACAGATGTTAAACAGGGATGTCGAAATGACAGTAACATGACTATCTACCACAATGTTCCGTCACACTGACTGAAATCCTTCCAGAGAAAAATACCTGTCACAAAACCTAGATATTCTATAGATACGTTCGTTTAGGAAGTATTCTGGTTTGAAACTTGAGTACTGGCAGCTCTAGCTAGACAACCAGTACTCAAGACAGCCAGAGTATAATATAATATTACTGCTTAGTTCATGTATCAAATGCTGGCCTGCAAACTTGTAAATTTTCAAAGCTCGACTTCTCCCTTAGCTCACTGAGGGACTGTTCGGCCATGCAGTATCGTGTCTTGGGCAAGTTGAGCCCTGAAGGACAGACAACATCTATAGCCAAGTGGTTAAGATTGTTTGACTTAATGCCATAGGTCCATAAGGTTGTGGGTTTAAATCTCAGTGGCGGCATCTGGTGAAGTAAGGGTGGGGATTGTTTCAATCTCCCAGGTCAACTTCAAGTGCAGACCTGCCAGTACCTTGATTCTCTTCATGTACACATGCACTGATGCAGAAAATCCAATATAAAATTATGCAATTTAAAGATCCCATAATTCATGTCAACATTTTGTGGGTTTCTGACTCTACTCCCCAAAAAGTCCTACGGAAGAGACTATAAAGTATAATAAACCAAGGCCCCATGTGAGAATACATGCAGAACATCTTGTATACATGATAAAACCCATTCTGCCTTTCAGAAATGTAGGCCATTGCGTGCCGGTGGGAACATATGACAAAATTTACAAAAATTCTTGTAAAAATGGCTGTAAAAAAAAAAAAAAAAAAAAGTACATGAGTGTTTATTCCTTTATTTGTACTCGAAATAAAAGAAAACTCTTTCTTTTTTATTCCTTTCTTTTAAATAAACCTTAGTCGAGACTCAAACCCTCACCTTTAGTCACTGTCACTAGTGTCAGATAATGTGTTATTTTCTAACCTCTACCATATTCTGTCCAACAAATATATTTAAAAAAGTACATGGACAATGAAATAACTGTCAAAAAAAACACCAAAAAAACAGCTCTACTTTTATAGCATTTTGTTCATTAAAAAAAATAGGAAGCTTGACAACTGACAATATAAAAGATGCCCTATGACCTGTGGCATGATACATGTCAAGCTACATGTGCGCATGGTAAATTTGTTCTACTTACTTACTTAGACCTTACCAATAAACCAGATGACCTGGTCTGGCTGGACCAGCTGTGGCCTGGCAATAGTTAAAACTTTACAACATGGCATCAGCAGCATCACCTGCCATGAGCTGTTTATCCTATCGTGCTGAAACTTAACTAGTCCATGTTGACTAACACCATGATCTGAAACTCATTTGTGCAGTTATGTTATATTAACTTATATTCTGTTGGCGTGTTGCATTCCAATATGTTGCCTTCCATTATTTCATATCTTGTTTTGCTTTATTTTTTTAACTGTCTAAATTATACAATGCTTTGATGCAATCATGATGTCTATAGATAGCCTTGTTGATCCACAAATGTTCTTAAAATGCACTGTTAGAGGGACAATAATCTGAGTTTACTCCAGGAGAAGTCTCACATATATATATTTTTTTAAATAGTGTTCTTTCTTCCTCATATCACTGATATAGTCATAAGCATACTGTCATTTATGCTGAAGACAAAAGTATGATTACCAATTCATTTTAAAAATACTGATGACTTAATGTTTTATCATTTTGCTTTTAGTACTAATAGCTTCAGCCGCCGCTGTAGTCTAGTGGTTAGGGCGTTGGACTCGTAATCTAAAGATTGCGGGTTCGATCCCAGCTTTCGGCTATGGTGTTGTGCCCTTGGAAAAGGCACTTTACGGCTATTTTCTCATCCCACCCAGGTGTAAAAGGGGTACCAACCTTGTCCATCCATCCAAAGCCTTTTTATGCCTTCTTGGCATGTAGGGCAGCAACAAAGGTTCTCCACTCCTGCCTGTCTTGGGCCAGTTTCTGAATGGTTCCCCAGGAGTGTTGGAGGGTCTTCAGCTCTGTTTCTATTGTCCGACGCCAGGTGTTCTTGGGTCGTCCTCGCCTGCGTTTTCCGTCTGGTGTCCAGTGGAGGGCTGTTCGGGCGATGTTCCCTTGTTCCCGTCGGCTGATGTGTCCTATCCATCTCCATCGTCTTTGCATAATGATGGTATCTATACTTTCTTGGTTGCAGCGGGCCAGGAGTTCTTGGTTGGAGATGGTCTCAGGCCAGAAGATGCGTAGTATTCTCCTGAGATTCTTCGTGTGGAATGTAGACAGTTTGTTAATGTCATTCTCAGTCATCCTCCAGCATTCCGAGCCATACAGGAGGGTGGAAAGTACGCAGCTTTGATACAGTCTTAGTTTGGTCTTTGTGCTGTATTGGGATGACTTCCACACATTGTTCAGATTTCTGTAAGCAGCTCTTGCTTTGTTGATGCGGTTTTTGATGTCACTGCTTGCTCCGCCATCATGCCTGACAATACTCCCAAGGTATGTGAACTCTTCAGTTGTTGGCAGATCTTCTCCGTTCACTGTGACAGGAGAGGGATTCTGAACGTTTAGCATCATCACCTCTGTCTTCTTCTGGTTGATTTTCAGGCCTACTTGTTGGGCAAAAGTGTTGAGACGGGATGTCTTCTCCTGGATATGATGGTGGGTGTGTGAGAGCAGTGCCAGATCGTCAGCAAAATCTAGGTCTTCAAGTGTTGTGAAAGGGGTCCATCTGATGCCCCGCGGTTGGTCAGCTGTTGTCTGTCTCATCACCCAGTCGATTGTCAGGTTGAAGAGCAGTGCCGACATGGGGCAGCCTTGTCTGACGCCGGTCTTTACACTGAAGCTGGTTTCACTGTTTCCTACTCTGCATGTGAAGTTTTTGTAGAAGCTCTTTATGACTTGTACAATCTCCTGCGGTATTCCATATGCTCGGAGTATGCACCATAGACTTTTTCGATGTATGCTGTCAAAGGCTTTCTCAAAGTCTACAAAGTTGATGTACAGCTGTCTCTGCCATTCCGTGCACTGTTCGATGATGTTGCGCAGGGTAAAGATCTGATCTGTGCATCCTCTTCCTGGTCGAAAACCTGCCTGTTCTTACCAACCTTGTGTTGGGGGTTAACCCTTTCCGGGGGGGTTTAGATCTCGTTTGCTAACGTCCAGAAACCCGGGTAAGCACCCCCTAAACCACTGGCCCCTTTTTAAAAAAAAAGCCACTTTTTCTTAACAAAAAAACGCCCTTTTTTTTTCCCTAAAAATTAAAATGCTTTTGATTAAAAAAAATTCTTAATTAAAATTTTAAAAAAAAAATTAAAAAAAATGTAAAAGCCTTTAAAAAGGGTATTTTTTTAATTTTTTTTCGCCCTTTTGCCTTTGCAAAATAAATTGGGAAAAAATTTTTTTGTTTTTTTAAAAGTTAATAAAAATTTTTTTAAAATTTATATTTAAAATTTTTTTTTTTTTATTTTTGATTGGCCCTTTTGTATTTTTTTCCCTAAGTTTCCTTTCCCGTTAAAAATTTTGGTCCGTGATATGTTTCTTGTTTTTTTTGGGGGTCATTTTGGGGGCTTTTTTTTTTTTTTTTTAACCATCTATCTAGGAAATCTGATCTAGACAACATTATCAGTTTACAAAGAAAAAATAAAGATGAATAGATCTGTCTAAAACAAGTGGCAGAAAAATTAAGACTTGTATCTAAAACAAGTGGCAGAAAAATACATGAGTGTGGTAAAGTTCTAGTTCTCTTTCACTTAAGTTGGTCCTTGAACTAGAATGCATTATCACAACAACAAAAAGTAAACGCTAAACACAGTAAACACATAAAACAGCATGTTTTAATGGTCTGTTTCAAAAACTTCTAATCCCATCCTTATTGCCTAATATTGGTTATCTGTAGTGTGTTGATTTATCATTTCATGGAATTGGTAAGGCACGGAGTATCGACTTGGGCAAGAGATTTGACCAAACATGATAATTGGTATCAGACAGATCTAGATTTTTATTATTACATAGCCTGTCAATATGACTATGACAGTATGAGTGATAAGCTAAAGAAGATTTTAGTACAAGTCACAACAGATGAAATACTAACTTTAGATGAGGGTGCAAAGAAGAATATTTGAGAATATGCACTGAACAAAAAAGACAGACTAAGCCATTTTGTCAACATGAATCATTGAATGATAATGCATCCTTTGTTTCAATGTTTGTATCTCAATTTCAACACCAAATTGTGAAATACTCACATAAGCAACTTCAAGAACTGAAGAAGTGGCACATATTGTGCAAGGTCAAAACACTGCAACTTCAACCAATGTAGATGTGCCATCTACAGGCTTGATACAATGATAGTTGATCTTGACCTCAAACCAACTGTTTGATCATGTTGATGTCTGTGGCATCATCTGGTGTAAATGATCAACATAAAGAGGGGCACATGTATGTGTCACAGTGTGGTGTTTGTGATGTGTGTGTGTGTGGTGTGTGTGTGTGTGTGTGTGTGTGTGTGTGTGTGTGTGTGTTGATTTGGATTCATCATTACATGTGTGGGGGTTCTTTTGCTAGTTATAGAACTATTGACTTTTTTTTTTATCCCATTACATAGGCCACTAAGTAAGAACAGTGAGCCATGTGAGCATCACTTCCAACTCAACAGACACGGAATGTCATGTCGTATGACTGAACGATATGAATACAGAATAGATCTCTAGACTTCTTAATTTTAAGAAAATTAAACAAAACAAAAAACTAAAACGATTCACTTAAAACAATGTTACTCTCATTCAAGGTTTTTGTTTTAATATTTGCATTTAAGAACAATTCATCCGCATGTCCAGACACAAAATGCAACCTATGGCTATTGTAACAGTTTCACAAGCACTTACTTGTATTCTCAACAAACATTTCCCAAAG